>VYZM01021319.1:124303-213991 GCA_013398915.1 Dromas ardeola | reverse complement strand
AAGGTCTCCCCGGAGCCTTCTCTTCTCCAGGTTGAACCCCCCCAGCTCTCCCAGCCTGTCCTCCCAGCAGAGGGGCTCCAGCCCTCCCAGCATCTCCGGGGCCTCCTCTGGCCCCGCTCCAACAGCTCCGTCTCCTTCTGCTGTTGGTGCCCCAGCGCTGGAGGCAGCACTGCAGGGGGGTCTCCCCCGAGCGGAGCAGAGGGGCAGAATCCCCCCCTGGCCCTGCTGCCCACGCTGCTGGGGATGCAGCCCAGGCTGCGGGGGGTTTCTGGGCTGCCAGCGCACGTTGCCGGGGCGTGTTGAGCTTCTCCCCCCCCAGCACCCCCAAGTCCCTCTCCTCAGTGCGCTGTCACTCATTTAAAACTAGAAAAGGAGGTGACGCGGATAACCTCCACGCCGTCACGAACAGAAGGCGGTAAATACTACCCCAACCCTACCCGCTGCCATGTGCCTCAGCCCGGCCCCGCAGGGCCCTGAGGCGAACGGAGGGAGGAGCCCGGGGCCGGCGCATGCGCTGAGGGAGGGCGAGGAGGGCCCCGCCCATCGCCGCGCGACGGTTTGAGCCGCCCCGCCAACGGCCACCGGTCCGAGCCGCCCCGCCAACGGTCCCTGGCCCGTCTGAGCCGCCCCGCCGGCGGCCGGTCTCTGCTGTTGGAACTCCCCCGCTCCGGGTCGCGGCGGCGCCTGACGGAAGGGAGGCGGGCCCGGGGCCAGCCGCGCCGGGGGAGGCCGGGCCCCGCGACCGGCCCTGCTGCCTCAGCGCCCGCGGGACTACGAGCCCCCTCGCGGCTTTCCTCGGCCTCCGCCATGTTGGTGCCTGCCCTGGCCTCGTGGAGAACGTGTAAAGTTTGCTCACGTGAAATCCCTCTATTAGGCTCTTCTCTCTGGGCCTTTTTTTATTTTTGTTGTTGTTGAATGAAATTGCAACTCCAGATGGAATCTGGCCTTAGAGTTGTAGGGCGCCTCTCAAAGACCAGCAAATGCTTTCTCAGCCATTGTGAAACACCTGTGGATGGAGAGTTCCCCTCAGCTTTGCCTGTCTCCTGTGAGGTGAGGATTTTTCTGCTAATTGACACAACCAAAAGGGCATCTGGCTTTGCTTAGCGTCACCTCCCTGCTGCCAAATGATCGCTCTCGAAAAATTTGATTCTTTTTTCCTTCTACCTTCACAATGGACAGGCAGTTCTCAATACTCGTTGCAAGTGCCTGATCTGCTTAAATGCTGAAAACCTCCAGTGAGTATCTGAGACCTCTGAGTAGAAGGGAAGCTGCAACTCTGCTGCCAGCTCTGTGGAGAAGTGTCTGGCTAATAGCAGATGAAGGGGCCCGGTGGGAAGCAGATGCCAGTGTTTGAAGGACGCTGGCACCATGTCTTTCACTATAGCTCTGCCCCAGAGCTAACAAGAAGTTGTAATGATCTTTGGTCAGGCTTAATTTATCACTTATGGCATGGTGGCCAGAAATCGCAGGGAACCTGAGATAAGGTGTGTTTAGATCAGAGACTGTTTGAAGGTCTAAATGTATTGGTTTCTCTGTTTCAAGTGAGCTGTGCAATCATGCTGGAAACTTGGTGTTGCAGTGAGAACAGTTTTAAGACAAAAGCCTCAAGGAATGGGAACAGGCCAGCTATAGCAAGAAGGAGTAAGCCCCAGGCTGCAGTTTTGGTAGTGCACAGCATCCAGACTGAATGTGAACACATAGAAGGTCCCAGAAAAAGCCATTGCTTACAATAACTGGTACAAAATTAGAGCAAACAAATGGAAAGCTTGCTTCGGTATCCCCACTGCAGTCTGTGTTGGAGATGTGCCCTGGATACACACAGCTCTACAGAAAAACATGCTTCCTCCCACACGGAGTTGTTTGCAGGCTCAAGACTGGAGTAACTAACTCACTTGGATTATAGGGGCTATGTTCTTCGTGCTGTCTCTTCCAAGAATCAGGGTCTTTGGATTCTCTTGCCTGAAGAACTGTGCCTGTTTAACAAGGCAAATTATATTATGGATATTTTCCACAACATTTTCTAAAACCCATGTTTCAAATGCGTAATATAATCTCCTGTATATTTAAAGTACTCAGCAATGATTTAAGAGGGCAGCAGTTACTTGACACATCTCTCTGAAGGCTAAACAGCGCAATATGCTGGTGTTTTAAGTCTGATCCAGAGTGCATCATTTCATGTAAAGAGCGGGAAACATAGTTTTGAAGGCTACCAGCTGCAGAAGGCGCCTCAGGACCAGTTAAAGCTGGAAGCTGTAAAGTATTTTCATCCAGCCACTGGCTGTTCGTGCAAGGGCTTTCAGCTGACAGAGGAGGACGGCTGGATCACTGGTTAGTATTCAGTGTGTGAAGTGAGTGAAAAGGTGGAAGAGGGGGGAGTGAGGGAACGTTCCTGGGTATGGTGGTCTTCTGGTGTAAACCTTTCCCCTGTGTATGGTTTGCAAGCACTGGTGTTGGGGGGATTGTACTTTCCAATTTATGCCTACATCTAGGCTATTGCTTTGGAGATTCAGCTGGCGGCTTGAGAAATTGTTATTCAAAGAGGCAATTATGTTAAACCTTTATGAGTGTTTTCCAAACAGTACAGCTGCTTTGGCAAATCAATTCAGACAATGAAAGTCCATTTGAAGTCTGACAACTTCATTTTTCCCCTATAACCATAAGTACTGGTAGAACGTACCAGATGGGCAAGCTGGATAACTAAGGGGTAGGAAGGAGGTTTGTTGGAAGAAGTGTTGAGATTGAAGCACTGATGGGCTTGGTGATTTGGTTGCAGTGTGCGTCTATGAAAAGTTTCTGTATGGCTTTTGGTAAGTGATTTAGGATCCCAAGTGGCTGACGTCTCTGCCAAATTAGTTGTACCCAAAGAGCTGAAACAGTGTATCCCCTATTCCCATATGGTCAATAGAGAGTCAGATGTTTCCAAAATGTGATCTAAAAGTACACATTCAGGGTAGCTTCTAATCCCTCATGATATGACTAACAGCAGTATGTTACCGTCGTAAGCTCCAAATTCCTGTTGCTACTGGTAGAGCAAGAATCCAGCCAGGCCTTTCTAAGGAATGTTCAAGGGTGCCTTTTTTCTTTGAATTTGCAGATAAGGAAAAAATGAACTGAGATGTAGTGTGACTGATTTAATCAGTCTAGTGAACAATGTACTCTTGAGGGTAGAAATTGTATCTAGGAAGGGGATAGCCCGATGCTCAGCTATGAATCTTTCGGACTTCCATGAAGACAGCATCCCAGCTGCATCATCTGTTTTGATGCACAGCTTTGATGCCTACTTTGGAAAACCTTTATAGGCATGATTCTCAACTTTAGATAATCTTTCTTCCTGAAGTCATACTCTAGTTATAGAGAAATTCCTCATACACAGTCGTTGAGCTCTGCAGATGGCTGTAACAAGCTCTGCTAACCTCACTGACCACCAGTTTTTGCTTTTACATATTTCTTTTCTGGCAGCTCACATTTCACAGATGTCAAGTTTACCAGGTTTTATTTGACATTTGGATAAAACTGTAATAAAACCAAAATCCTCATTTTGGCATCTTTTTCTTGCTCCTGTGCATCACATAAGGTCAGGGGCAGCTACTTGAATCAGTGCTACCAGTACAACCAGTATAGTGCTCAGTCCCAGAACAAGCTAATCTCTTTCTTACACACATTTTGGAACCCCCTAGCTCTGAACAGTAAGCCGGCGGTGGAACTAATGCTTCCAAAGACTTGCTTCTTGGAAAAGGGGAGAGCTGCAGGGAGCATGGGGTAATTGAAAGAACAGTGTCTTGAACAGATCCCTCCTCAGCAAGGTTTGTAGTGGACCTAGAATGATAATGGAGGCATGAGGTAATTCTTGCTAATAGGAGGACAAATATTTTAGGTGAAGATTAAATCTCTCCCACCCCTCCCAAAATGCCATTTTGAGGAGACTGGTGGTGGGCCCAAATGAGCATTCACAGCCGCAGCTCTGCTGGTGGGGTTGAGAAACCACTCTGCTAGTTGGGAGTATTGCCATTCTGCTTTCCAATGGATTGCTTCTGCCTTCTTTTCTCATTTCACCTTAATTGTGTTCTAGGGTCCTTACCATTCAGGGTCACATGAAGCATAGCCAGCAAGTTCTTTCCTCACACTGCCTGCTCTAATTACTCCACTAATTATTAGTTGCTCATCATCAGCCTGTTGCTTCTCTCTAATTTCTTTGAAGGCTTGTCTACATGTGCAAGGTATATCCCTTTCTCAGTAGCAGCAAAAGAGGTGGAATTTGTCTTTCTGGGGCTGGGACTGCCTGGGTGGGTTATCTAGTGTATTTTCCAGTGCGATTTTGGACATCTAGCACTGAGAACTGAGCTTATTTTTGATACCTATCTTAGAATGAAATAAGTTGTGTCCGGGAATGGCTATATTATAGACATCTAACCTTAATGGAGAGAGATCCCAACCTCAGCATGAAGACAACGGTATTGGTACAAAAGCCTTTTAAATTGAAGGAGCTGCTGGGATGTAGGAAATATGCCCTTTCTATTGAGATAATTCTCAACAAACTAGGGTGATGGCTCCCATGCCAAAGCTGGTGATCCTAGGGAAATCATTGCTCTTCTGAGTGTGATTAGGGTACCAAAAGAAATTCATTTTCACAGGTTGTAGGTCTGGATTCTGCCTATTCCTTCTAAATCAATTGCTTGTCTCAAAGGGGTCTCTGGATACTTATATGTGATCTATGAGAATTATGGCTGAAGCCACGAAGCCCTGTTCTTGGTGCCAGAGCCTGGAAGTTTAGCAATCTCCATAGGCATCCCAGGCACCACAAGGGGAAGACAGAGACCCGCTGATATGAGGCAGATGATTGCAACAGTCCCAGAGGAGTGGCAAACTTGAGCTGTCACCCCATTGTGTTCCTCTCCAAAGCCATCTGTGTTTGCAACCCTTTTAAGGACATGCACTGCAATGAAACCATATGTGTTTTCATTTGGTAAGACAGCTTGTGGTGAAAATAGGCGGGTTGTTAACAAGACAGGCAGATGGCAAATTTGCTGCAATATCATGATTACTGTACTTCAAAGAGATAATCAATAATCAGGCAATTAGGTTCTTGTTAAATCAGAAGCAGACTCTGAGAAATTTAGGAGGATGCATTTTCAAAGCATCCTTCTGAGATTTGGGAATGGAGCTTCTGTGCAGCAAAAGAAATTTCTGCACAAACCTCCTACAGATCACTTAATAATACATACCTCTTAATCACAACTGATTGTTCACAGAAGTAGCTGATGGGCAATGTGTTAACAACTTAGAATAACTTCATCATGTTTCAAAGTGAATGTCTCAACTTCCTCTATGGTTTCTTTCCTTTTATTTTCTTCCGTCTTTTTTTTGTAAGACTCCTTATTTTGTGTTTTTAATTTTCAGAGTTCTTTTGGGGATTTTTGACCAAGTTCTGAAATAAAATTTCTGACTTTAAAAAATAACTTAAAAATAAAAGACAAAGCTTGTCTGAAAAGCAATAATCCTGTTCTTGATCATAAAGCATGTCTTTCTGGTAGATTTTATATGTGGATTTCAAAGAGCCTAGAAAAAGAGAACATTACTGGATGTGGCTGGTAATTTTTTGGTGTGCCAACTTCCACTTTAATAAAGTGAATTCATTGAAACCAGTATGGCTTCAGTCTAACCAAATAGTTAATTAGTCTAGTAGTCTAATTAACTTCCTTCTCATTGTTGGCTGGGTTGTGGTGTTGGATAAGGGAAAAGCAACTGACATCTACCTGGACTTGTGCAAATCATTTGACACTGTCCTGCACAGCATCTTTGTCTCTAAGACAAAGATTGGAGAGACATGGATTTGATGGATGGACCACTCGGTGGATTAGGAATTGTCTGGATGGCCACACTCGAAGAGTTGCAGTCAATGGCTCGATGTCCAAGTGTCAAACAGTGAATGAGTGGGGGTCCTCAGGGGTCGGCCTCCGGCGCTGGGACACCAACAGCAGAAGGAGACGGAGCTGTTGGAGCGGGGCCAGAGGAGGCCCCGGAGATGCTGGGAGGGCTGGAGCCCCTCTGCTGTGAGGACAGGCTGAGAGAGCTGGGGGGGTTCAGCCGGGAGAAGAGAAGGCTCCGGGGAGACCTTGGAGCCCCTTCCAGTCCCTCAAGGGGCTCCAGGAAAGCTGGGGAGGGACTCTGGATCAGGGAGGGGAGCCATGGGATGAGGGGGCACTGTTTTACACTGAAAGAGGGGAGATTGAGATGAGATGTGAGGAAGAAATTCTTGGCTGTGAGGGTGGTGAGCCCCTGGCCCAGGGTGCCCAGAGAAGCTGTGGCTGCCCCATCCCTGGAGGGGTTCAAGGCCAGGTTGGACGGGGCTTGGAGCACCCTGGGCTGGTGGGAGGTGTCCCTGCCCAGGGCAGGGGGGTTGGAACTGGGGGATCTTTAAGGTCCCTTCCAACTCTAACTATTCTGTGATTCTGAGATCAGACTAAGCTTTGTGCAATCAAAGTAGGGTCGTTATTTTGTTTTACTGGGGCCCTGTAATTAAGGAGAGAGACTGGTAACTACGCTCTGGGATTTTATATGATGGAGATGGCTTGGTTTTAGAGCACTGTCTTTATTGCTTCTGGTGTAATTGGATGTAGGGAATTATTTGCTGTTTGTATTATCTTTCCTGAGAAACAAAGATAGGGGATTGGGCTTTTCCTCCCATTGCAGGGAGACACAGCACCTTGGTAACTTTTAAGAACAAACCTATTTGTGCCACCTTCCTTCCTGATTCGACACCTGCCCAAGAAAAGAATGATTTGTATTTAGTGACCTCTCCAAATAACTTTAGTCCTTTCTGGTAAATTCTGTTAAAGCTACAGCTTAGTCAAAGCTCAGCTATCTGGTGTTTGCAGCTTCTGTTGTTTGTATGGTTGTTGTGGGATTCTTGAGTAATGATAAAACCTTAGGTGGAATTAGAGGAATATGGAAACTTCCTTTCTTGACACACAGCCAGATTGTCCTCACTGGCGTGCTGCTCAGCACTGCTCAGGCTGCTAAGGGGTATCACAGCTAATTAAGCTGTTCCCTAAGAGTGGTTGCACATGGACGTAGTCCCACTGCTTTCCAGCTGGATAAGGGGTGCAGGTACTCCTTAATACCCTAAATGCAGAAGGAGCCACTTTAGAACATGAGAGTATCACCATGGTGGTAGGGAACCTGAAAACCAAAAGTGAAAAAAATCTTAGAGGTGTTAAGTGATGCAAGCACAAAATGGACAGTATGCCTAGGCTGGATCTAACCCTCTGTTCAGCAGCTGGAGCAGGCCAATTGTGGAGAATTAAACAAATGAGTATATTTGGGTATGGAGGACTCTGCTTTATAAAGCATGGCATTTTGCTTGAGTATTCAGTAGCTCAGGCACAGGGGACTACAGGCATTCCTGGCTTAGCATCATGGAATGGCACACTACCTGATGTTAGCAAAGCGTCTGTCGCACTGTTACTTCAAGAAAATTACTTGTAAGAATAGTTCACTTTGATCATTTCTTTGTCTTCTTCTGGGAGCTTGGGAGCTTTTAAATGTTTGCAGTGGAGATGTAATCTTTGGAGAGGGCGTGTTGATTACAAAGGGGCTGTTCTAAAAGTCTCCCAAAGTTAGACTCTGAATCTATTAAAGAGGGGGAGATTCCCCCCNNNNCCCCAAAAAAAAAAAAACCCAAACAAACCAACAACAAAAACAAACAAAACCAAACCCAAACCAAAACAACAACTCAACAACAAAACCAACCCCCCAGAAAAACACCTATTGAAAAATTAAATGTTAAGAGCCTCGGAAATGAGTTCTCATTCATGCAGACCAAGGAGGAAGCGGAGCCAGGGCTATAAGACTCAGATACTTCAGATGTTTAAGTTAAATTTAAGTGTGTGGGACATAAAACTTTGATGATCAACTCATCCTCTTGACTCGGCCTACCAGGCAAAGTTACAAGGAGACCAAGCATGTGGAAGTTAATCCAGACAAATCTAGACTACAAGTAAAGCATAAATGTTTAACAGAGGTTAATCAAGCTTTTTAATCAATTCACTATGGGTAGTGTTGGATTCTCAACCACTAGCAATTTTTAAGTTAAAAGAAATAAAATCACTTTTTTTCCCCCAAAAGATATTTTCCAGTTGAAATGCAAAATAATTCAGGCAAAGCCAATGAATTGTATTATGCAGAAAATCAGATCTCATGTTCATTGTGATCCTTTTTTGCCCTGAAGTCTATGACTTGCTTTGACAGAACTTGAAATGTGTTTCCCTGCCAGCTATTACCTATGAGATTTGTAGTTTGAATTGTTATTTCTCTCCTATTGAGACTGGCTGGCTATGTAGGGAACCGTGTTTTCTACGGGCTTTCTTCTGAAAGCCCCTTTTAGAGTTTATCATTCAGTCTGTGCATTTAGGGACTTCAGTCCAGCAAGAAGAAAATATCCAGTTTGTGAAAACTGAGGCACCTGGCTTTTGAACAGTTGCCCATAAGCAAGAACTCTTTCAGGAAGATAATACAAATCCCTGCTGGACTCATTCAGACCATAACACTTAAAGCAGACAAGCTTGAAATGTCTGTTTCAGTCTGTAGATATATGTATATGCACAAAACAGTGCTATACCAGAGTTCTGGGATCAAAAGAAACCTTCAGTGTCTCAGTTTTTGACTGATACTTTTTATTTTATTTTTTCTAGCTCTAAATGAACTCTTCTCTCACCTGTGGCAGCATTTTCAGCCATAAACTCTGCCGCTTTGCCCTTACGATGATGTTTTGAATGCTGTCAATCTATATATTGTTGAATTCAACCAAAGATATTCCCACAAACTCAGCAGTGAGAATCCATAATTCTTTGGCTTGTTATGAGAGCCCCCAGCTCTTCTAACTAGATTACCTCATCATTGATGAGGGTTTCACTCTGTTCACTCTCTTCAACACATGTTACACAATAAGCAGGTTTTTTGTTAAACACTCTGTGCCATCTTGAACCTGCCATCGTTAGAGTTCAGCTTGCACTTACTTTTATGAAATGCCTAATACACCAGTCAGAAAATACATTAACCCTCTTACTCCAATTATATACACAGTAGGTGCATTATTGGCAAAGCAAATGAATGGTGAACTTTGCATCCCCAAAGAAGCCTCTCTTTAGCGAGTGCTCCTCACTATTCCATATTCATCATGGATAATGTGCTCTCTCACTGTGAGATACATTTAAACAGACTACTCGTAACTCCACAGGCAGAGTATGTGTTGCTCTTCAGCCTTTAAAAAGCAATTCCAAGAGAGACTCATTGCATCAGAGCCTTCCCAGGTTTTGTGCATCCTGGTTCAACTGCTGCAAAGCTCTGTATCACAAACTGTGCATAAAGTGGATTGGAAACTTCAGCCAGAAACTGCTAACTCACGAATGTGAATCACTTCAGGCAAAATGCTGATTTTGCTAACAGTGGTAAATGGCAATCTCTTTTCATTAACGTAAACTTACCCTTTTATGGGACAGCTTTTTGCTTTTCACTTGAAATATGTTTAGAGGGGAGGAGTGCATGTGCACTTGTAAACTGAAATACTGAACAGTAAAATCTTTAATCCAAATGTTTTGATATTTTAACTTCCATTTGCATTGCAAAACTTTTGAGTTTAATCTTTCTAAATCCTTATTTAAAAGATGCTAAAGTAGAGGAAAAATTTGCAAGTTTGTAAAAGAACAAACCATACAAAATTTAAACTTTTCATTTGACCTATTTCTTTTAATTTATTTTTGCAGTACTGAAAAGTTTTACTTTTGTTTCATATGGGAACAGTGCTTTTCTGTTGTAAAAGCTGCCAGTAATTTTTCTCTTGTCTATTTACTTGGCATCCTCTGTTGAAACAGTGAAAGGTGAAGGTGCTTTTTCTTCCCCGGGATGCATTAAGGGCTGTGTTTGCAGAAGACCTGTCGGGTAGTGTCACAGGGAGAGAGGACCTGATAGCAGCATGCTGATTGCTGGTCACATCACAATGAACAGTCCTGCAATGCTGGCTTTCCTTGCAAGAAGGGACCAGGACAAGCTGCTCTTTGACTACAGGAGGCAACATAAATAAGATCCATCTATAATCTATGCCTGTCTGAAAGAGCATTTTGTAGAGCATTCATAGGCACACTTCATGTCTCATCCTTCACCCATATATCCTTGCTTCCAGGTGACATGTGTGCTTGACAATGTGCAGATATGACTGGTGTGCTTAGACACATAGGGGAAGCCTTGAGGGATTTAGCACCCTGAATATTCATCTTCTCCTCAGCAAGCCTACCCTGCTGGTTTCCATAGTGACACTGCACAAACGTAGGAGAGCTGCAGGTTGCTCAGCTGTGTTTCATTCTTGTTAGGTTTGCCCAACCATTCTGGTTCTCCCCAGCCAGCTGTGATTTTCCAGAACAAGCCCTTCCTTTCTCAGCAAGCACCAGACCTGCACCTTGCTCTTCCCCAAATGTTTGACCCAGGAACTCCCCCATATGCACAGTCTCATCCTTCTAAGTGATACAGAAGGATGTATGCTGCCTGCCCGTATGTTCCTCAACTCTGTAAGAAGGGTCCTTTTAGGCATACCTGGTTCTTCTCACCCTTGTGTGTATGCCAAGGTCCCTTTTGGGTGACCAACAGTTCCTTTCCAATGCTTCCTCCTGCCTTTGCAAGTGGCCTAGAGCTGCCTTTGTGTTGACTGCTCTCCGTGCTGCAAGTGATTAAGGTGTCTTTGTAAATGCCTCTATCTCCTTTCAAAAATCCCTCCCTCCCTGAAGAAAATGCCCCTCCTCTTAGCTATTCTTTTGTGACTCTAGGGATCTGGCTATTATGAGTTGGGGACACAGCATGTTGACAGAGATGTGGTTTTCAGGAAAGGATTTTCTTCAGTGTGTGTGGGAAGTAAATGAACAGGAGATGATGATTTAGTGTTATCTCTGGTAACACTGCTGACTTTCAGATCCTTGAAATACAGAAAGTGATGGGTGTTTGAGGAAAGTGTTAAAGAGAGCTGCAAAGGGATAGACGTCTGGTTGTCTGGTGCTGCAGTAGTCTTCTGCCAGCAGAAGGGTTGTTGCATCAGTGCTTGCTGTGACAGCTTCAGGAACTAGAAGAGTGGGCTTAGGTGAACCTGTATTTATTTAGAGAGCTTGTATTTCTTCAGATTCTTTGCAGATTTTCTTGTAACACTCCTTACATTCATTGGGCACAAATGAACCTAACACATGGGTAGTTTCTAGCGGAACAAGTATTGACTAATGAACTAGCACTGAATTAGAGGTGTTACGCTTATGGTTACTGTCTCTGGGGGACATTCCTGTTTTAGATGTCTGCTTTAATTATCTCCTTGATCTTTTGTTTCTGTCAGCTTCTTCTATAGTCAGTGGAGCCCAAGCTCTGGACATGTTTGGAGGTTTCCCACAAGTGAGGAAGAAACCAGGTTAAGCAGCTGACCAGTTTCTCTGGAAGAGTTGTCCAGCTCAGGGCACAATGTTGTGTTTCACGCAGCTATAGCTAGCTGAAAGCTTTTTCCCCAATGTAAAAACCTAATTTGATTTGAATGAAAAATTCCTATAAGAAAATATTTAATAACCATATATATTCATATAGGCACATTCTGACACTGTTTCCCTTTTCCAGCATTTATATTGTGCATTTTTCCTGTTTCTATTATTTTTTTATCTCATTGTTTGTCAATAGTAGACCTTAACAGATGCTACTATTAATGAATATGCAATACAACTATTTAAAATTGTATAATACTTCAGATGATAAGTGCAGCAGTTACTTAGCGCTGATTGAAAATCTCATCTTTTCTACATCCAGATATCTCCTGCTTATACTGTAAAGTGTCAAACTGTTTGATTACACTTAGCTGCAGACATTTTCATCTAGAAAGAGATGAGACATTTCAATCAGTGCTGAATAGCAGCAGCACTTAATGATGTGAAAAAACCCTAAAAAACAGACTACATTAACTCATATGATGTCATATTATCTATGCCACTGGGAGCAGTGTGTTTCATGAAATAATGGGGAAATAATAAAACTAATATAAACTGGAACATAATTCCTTTTCTGAAACTAGGGAATATTTTTAGAAAGCTGATATCTTACAGAATTTCTGTTTAATGAAGTATTATATCTTGAAAATGAATTGTCAAATGTTAATTTCTGGTGAAATAGGAATTCTGAGCTTCATAAGAGTCTTTTCAGATACTCTAGCCTAGTTTTCTTAAAAAAAGAGGCTGATGTGTTTGAGCTGCCTGTGCACATGTCTGTCTGCTTGTTTCCGTTAGTCTGCTTTGAACCCGTCAGTCAAGTTCAAGTGAATTTGGTGAGGAATTAGAAGTCTCGAGGATAATAAAGGTCCTATGAATTTTATGAAAATCAGAAGCTAGATAAAGGCAAGAGATCCCGTAAGTGTCTCCACTGAGGAGATGGCAATGACATGAATTCGCGGACTAGTCATAAGAGGATTCTTAAGGGGAAAAAGGTTGCATGAAGGTGTGCTCTGTGATTGCTAGGAAGCTTCATTTGTAGGATGCCCATCTGTAGGGAATCAGGCTTACATTGTTCCTTTGCTTGTGAAATGTTTTTATGCTGGAATTTAAATGTGGGGAAGGGATTCAGCTCATCTCACTTCAGATGCCAGCAGCAAGGCATCTACCTCAGAACGATGCTGTTTTCAGAATTAGTGGAAATAGGCGGTTCCAAATCCAATAATTCTTCTAACCTTCTGTGCATGTATAATTAAGGAGAAGGTGACAAAATTAAAATATAAATTTGAAGGTCTTGGTACATCCTATGAAAGGTTTTAATCCTCTGAAGTAATAAATGTTCAGGTGCTTCTAAATTAAGACATTCTCTTTTCTTCCAGTTTCATAGATCATAGAATGGTTTGGGTTGGAAGTGAGTTTAAAAGATCACTTAGTTCCAACGCCCCTGCTGTGGGCAGGGATACCTGGTGCCATCTTCTAGCACATCTCAGCAAAAACCATCCATCGTTCCAAAGCACAGCTTCAGATCTGAAGCCCAGCATGAGATTTAGTTACCGGACTTCTACAGATACAAATTAGAAAAAGCTTAATTCCTTTTTGTTGCATGAAAAACACGAAGCCTAGTCCTGCCAGCCTCCAGCGCATTCAGGGGATTCTGCTCATGGTAGTTGTTCTCCTGGTTTCAATAGAACTGTTCATTCGGGGGAGACATTGCAGGTCCAGAGACGGCAAACCTTACTTTTCTCAGTTTGTTTAGCAGAACCAGAGTTATTTAAAAAGGTGTGCCAAAAATATTATATTGGACCAATTTTCTCTAAGAGAAACACCAGCTCTGCGTTTCATAGCATGATACTGACATTCGTCAACTTCTTTGGGAAATTATGAGAACATGTTTTGGCTTTATCATGTAGTATCTCTGTTCTCTGTATAGGAGGAAGCAAGCCAATTTATAATATTTGCCCAGAACCTCTCCTGCGCTGGGGTTAAAGTAAATCTGGGAAGCTTTAAATTTCAGGATAGGAATCCCACCTTATCAGGAGGTTTACTTTCAAAATCCCAGTTCTGCCACTCTGGCTGGGGGTCCCAGGGAACAGACACCAGTTCTTATCCACCTATGAACAGAGATACTCAGGAATGGATTACACAGTGTGATGCTACAGATCTCCATCCACCACAAGTGTGGATGTCGAGCCATATGTAAGAGCATTGGATCAACCTATAAACACAATAGCTATTCTTTAAATGATGGGTATAGCATATATTCCTCATTTTCATTCTCTCCGTGGTGGAGACATTAATGTGACTTATAACTAACCTTCAGGGGAAGGATCCACATTCTTGAAGTGGAAGCAGCAAGCAGTGAGGCAGGTGGCTGTTCAGACAGAACACGAGTAGCTGCAATTCCTCCTCATGTCTGAGGATGCAGGAGGGTGTGTATGGGGGACTGGGCATGCATGTGTGAAGCTATTTTGCACTTTGCCATGTCGCTTCTCAAAAGTGACTTTATGCATTCAACAACTGGAGAGGCACCTCCTGCCACAGCAGGGCTTTAAGGGTCATCTCTTGTGAATAGCTTCTGCATCCGTGGAGCATGGGTGATGGTAATTCAAAGTGATGGGAGCGTCTTCTAGCCCATGGCATTGTCAGCAAGCCAAACTGCTCAGAGATGACAACCCCGCTTCCTCAACAGACTCAGAGCTGTCACTCCCCATTTGGCTTAAACCAGTGAGGGCTCTGATGAACTGATTTCAGTGAGAACACGTAAACTGCAACCAGTGCAAAGGGCACGGTGGAAGCGAGGTTTGATTCTGAAAAGACTCTGGAGGTGTCAAGGGGATGAGGGAGGCTTGTAAGCCAAAACCAGGTCAGAATGCTGGGTCAGGACATAGAGCTAACTCACTTGAGGCCGGGGATGATGGTTATAGTATTGGAATGCTGGCTGGAAGTTTTGCTGGTGAAGGAGTACCAAGAGATTGTTGTGCTCTGCCTCGTCTCTGACTGAGGGCCGTTTGCTGCCACAAAGCACGCCCTCACTGTAGTACACACAGTGTACCCACACAGCTGATGGGTTTCAGCAGCTGTAAGCTGGGGCCTCCTGTTTTAGGATAGTAATCATCCTAGAGCATGTATCTACGCACAAGTTGTTCGAGCTTCTGAGACCACTTGTCCAGATTCTTCCACTATCTGTATTACGTGCAAGCACATTTCCAGATGTGGACTTAACTAAACTGTCCAGTTTGCCTTTTGGAAGAAAAGAAGATGGGCTAGGTCATGGAAAAGGGAACCTATGCCAAGTGCAGGGCTGTATAAAAGGGGCCCATCTCATGTCTTTGGGTTGGGAAACAGGGAAGATACATCCCTGTGATGGGAGGTGTATCCTTTATGTCTTGGTTGTAGAATGGGCCCGTGCATTTTGATGATGGGCAAGGTTACTTCTGGGGAACATCTCCACAAGGAAAAGGCTGAGGATAAAACCAAGTTTATTCCCCTAAGCTTAGATCCTCCTCTGGGAATGCCACCCAAGGATGTTAACATGTACCAGAACTGGAGCGGTAACTACAGGGTTAGATAAATGTCCAAAGAGCTCTCGGCAGGATAACGTGGAGAGAGAGGTCTCTTGGATATGCACTTTTAATGCACAAATATCAGATACTTGCTTGCTAGTGCCTGTTCATCTCCTTCCTGAGACTTGAAACAATGGTGTTTTTATTGAGATTTTTGAATAATAAATAGCTTTACTCTCATTTGACATGTGCTAAGGGGGATTTTGAGTGACTAGCCAATGCTTGGGGAGTCAGCGCAGCTCAGTAAGAATTGTGCTCTCGTAGAGTAAAAGTCTGCATTTAGTTAGTCACACTGCAGACAACCCTGTTTGATAAATCCCACTTTACCGATCAAATTCACATGTCAATAATATTTGAACAAAGCATGTTAAAATTTTGTCTTTCCATATTTTGAGTTTCCTACATCCAGTATCACATGAGGTAAAATAATGTGTGGTAGGGAAAAGACCCATGAATAAAAAAAAGAAGAGTGTGTGAGGCTCTTGTCTGGAAGTTCCTCAGAAGTCCAGGAAAATCTGCTGGATTTTCAGATATTTTTCAGGTAGCTGGAAATTTTTTTTTGGCTTGTGAGAATCATCTGTTTTGTGTGCTTGTTCAGTTAGAGTGTCTGGCTCCTTGGGGAACACTTGATACATAGTTTAATGCAGACATTTCAAACAGAGACTAAAACAGCTGCAAAGACCTGTGTGTTGAAATAGGCTGCCCTCGCGCAGCATTCCACAGAGCAAGGTCAAACATGCTACGTTAAACCAAAGAGCAGGAAAACTCTTGTGGGTCTAACGATTGCCCAAGATGTCTAGGGAATTTATCTGTGTTGATTCTTGCAGGAATGCTAGCGCTTTTACTTGTCAAGTTTACCTGCCTCACTGAGACCTATGCTGAAACTTGTTAATTAGTCCTTTGCAAAGCACTTTGAGATTTTCAGATGAAAGGTAGTATAGAAGTCCAAAGGATGTAGAACATACGTTACCAGCTGAGAGCTAAGTGAAGAGTTGGAGAATGTTGAAAGGAATCCTGCCAATTAATTTACACTTAAACAGAAGGTTTTGTTTTTCTGAAAATTAAAAAAAAAAAAAAGTCAAACCAAAATCAAAAAGTAAACATTGAAGGGTTTAAGACCACCTGGATAAAATGATGCCTTTCTATTTGGTATTTGTTCAGTTTTGCTAATCAAAGCCTTAAGACTTGAAAATGTAGTGATTGTATGATTCTCAAGAATACTGCACATAAAATATGTAGAGACTCATTTGTTTCTATGAACGCCAGGTAGAATAAAGCTATTGAGCTGAGAATGCTATGGTGAAATAGACTGTATATAGGGAATGAAAAACGGTTTGTCTGCCTTCTCTGAGCTGGCTAAAATGCAAGAAGCAACCAGGCAACTCAGAAAAATATCATTAGACTCTTGAACATGTGCTGGTGTGGTGCTACTTGAAGGTGAGGAAGGAGAACGGAGTGACAGAGTAGAGGCAAGGAAAAGGATTAAGGTTTAAAAAAAACCCCCACAGTGAACCTCCTGAATTATAGATGATTTTATGTGTGTCTTTTTAAATGACAAAAAAAAAAAAGTTGAAATTAAAGAAATCAGCTATGAAGAGCTACTGCTGGCAGATCTGAGGAGGGATTAGCATCTGCTGTGGAAGTTACATCATCATTTCTTTTTTTTAAGATCATGTTTGCAGTTTTCCTTTAACATGACAGCTTTGGGGTTGGTGACAAGACTGCGTGAAGTGCCAGCCCGATGCATTAGATGAAGCCTGTGGTGCCCCAGCACTTGGGTGCCAAAGGGGACTTTTCCTGCCAATATGTGTTTCAGCAGCTGCTGGGCATCAGTTCTGAGAGCAGCGGAACTGCCCTGTCCAGTCAAGAGCCTCAGGAGAAATAGTTGCTGGTGGCCTCAAGTGCAAAGTAGTGAGGAGCAGAGTGCTGGGTGGACACAGTGGCATGAAAGCAGGGATGGGAGCTACCTGAGCAGTCTAGATGGAGAAGGAGTGAAGGTCCATAAGCACTTGACCATGTAAATTTGGATTGTGCCATTAAACATATGGACCAAGCTTGGTGTAATTACCAAGAGAACTGCTATCAATCTTTACCAAATGTCCAGAGAGACAGGCAACCAAATTCTGTTCAGATCAAAGAACCTCTTTCCAAAATACATGACCTTTGCTGTCCTTCACTATCCACAGAGATCTGTTGTTTTCCATTCTTGCAGAGCAAAATCCACAGAGTCTACAAGTATAATACAAGGATGTATGTGGGGGAAGGAGGGTAGGATATATTAATTTATTTTTTGACTATTTCTCTTTGAAAACAAAAAATCTCGTCTGAAGGATCTGAAGCCTCTAGCTAGTGAGATCTCTTGGTTCCATGTAGATTGTGCCTTTGTTTGGATGGTGACAGGCTTAAGAAAATTAATTCTATTTGTCAGTAAATATTCACCCCGGGAATAAGGATGTGACTGTTTGCAAAGTTTTTGTACCCACTGGTTCTGCACACCTCCTAATGCTGAATGATTTGTGATGATCTCAGATATTATTTGGTGTTTTTCATGACAGAAAAAGTAGATGGTCCCAAGGCAGTGATTTCTCATGGGATTTTTTTGTTGAATGACTCTTTTTGAAGCCCCTCTGGCTTCAGTAAGTCTGTTATTTCTAAGAAAACCACAGCATAGAAAGGAAAGGTTTTATTGTTTCTTTATACATTAACTTGTCCTTGGAAGATTTTTAGAACAGGGTTGACCTTTGCCCGCTGCTGTTACCAGCTGGAAACCATGAGGAGCTGCATACCATGAGGAGCAAGGGCTGAGACAACAGGGAAGGCTGGAAACTAGGCAAACATAGTTTACAGATAAAGCAGCAAACAGATGGGGTGAGCAATTTCAAAGAAAGCAATGCACAGCCTATCTCATTGCCCAGAGTTAAACAAGGGAAGTGTCCTGCTTTCTCTGTGACTGAGTTGCAGAAAATCTTGTCTGGAAACTCCCAAGTCCTTTTATCCTGAATTCAGATATGCAGACTTTGACGTCAGCTCATAATCACGGCGGAAGGCTTTAGTCTGATAATGAAATTCTAATCTAAGGAATTACTGACCTTGGTTACCCTCTGTCCGGTGGCCAAATGAAAAATCTGAGTTACATACTGCTTCCAGGTATGTCTCATTGAACTACCTTTCTCCTCTGCTAGGACAGCTCCTGCATCTGTAGTACAGATGATGTTATGCTCAGTGACATTTTCCACCTGGTTTCCCAAGAAAGTCTTGAAAGTACCTGTCCATCAGCTCTGACCTGAAGTCTGATAGTGATCAGGGTTTTTTCTTGAAAAAAAACAACCTGATATACTTGCTCTGAGGCTTTCTGGAAGTCTGGAAAGAGCAAACATCTCTGCCTCTACAGAGAGCAGGGGGTTGCTCCCAAAAGAGATCTGAATGACCTGACAGTATGTATCCAGAGAATGGTTGCCTTTATTGCACTGTAGGAGGGGAGAAATAGTTCCCAAAACGAGGGCCTGATTCTGAGCTGTATTTTAGACAGTCTCTGATCCTACAGGTTACAAGTACTGTGTTCAGGTGTGGTTTTCAAAGCAGGGCGGCTTGGCCACTTGGAGCAGTACATTTGACTTTATACAGCTGTTACCACAGCTTCTCTGGGCGGTTCTTACCCAGGTACAAATTCTAAAAAAAATTCTGACAAATGTCTGCCCTCGTTTCCCATGTGCTACCTGGTAGAAGGGGGTTTAGCTGCAGTTACAGCTCTTTTTCTGGTGTGGCAGTAATGCCAATAGCCCCAGTGAACCCTGTGCTGCACTTCGATGTATGAAGTAGTTTTATACTTGTATCACCTTTATCTTTTCAACAAACGCTTCTGGCTTCCACCAAACAAAATAAAGACAGAACTAGGACTTGCTACATATGGCAGGAATTATGGTGTCCTAACTGTATGAAAAATGTTTCCTTTCAAATGAGTCTCTTACCCACTACTACTCTCTTACTTCTTTCGAGTACCGCACTCATACATATAAAGGATGTGACTCTGCTGTACCTTTCTCCTTCCCTGCACCCTACTAGCCTTTTTTTTTTTCCCAAAAAAATTGAGTTGTGGGCCCTCTGGGGCAGGAATAAAGCACCTGCCATGGTTGTAGATTCCCTATCAGCTCTAGTAATAACCATTATTCATAAGTAGCTTTGTGATTTGCTAGCCCTTCTGTAGAAATACAGTATATGACTTGTGTAAGATGTACATGCACAAAGGTGCTAGAAACCATCTAAGGTCCTCAGTCATTTTTATATATTCCACCTTAGTGCTGGGAAAAAACCTTCTCAGGCATGTAATGCCTTTCCCTCTCCCGCATACAAGCTTTGATTCTTTAAAGATTTTCTCCATCACAACACCCTTTCTAGGGGGAATTCTCCTCTTGACTGGATCTTCCCTCTGCATGTTACCTTGGAGGTAGGGACAGTCCTGGTGTAGAGTTCCTCTAAACTTTTTCTTTTGACATTATAAGTGGTTTTATCCTCCTCAGCCTCCTGAAAATATCCTGTCCTGGAGAGCCAGCTCCTGCCTTTTGTATGCAGCCTTCAGGTACTTGTGATCTCTCCTCCTTTGCTGTTAGGTTGTCTCCATATAGCTCTATCCTAACGTTTCTGTAGATTCCTAGACAGCGAGGCTGCCTTAAGCGATCCTGTGGTATAATGAACTCTTACAGGTTATGAAACAGCTGTTCAGCAGGAGGGACAGCAAGTGTCACATATGGGAGGCACAGCGAGGTATGAAGTGGCCTCTTAAACCATTTAGCAAACTCCTCACAAACTCCATTTGCAGGTGAAGCTATCATGGATATAGAGCAAGTTAAGTAGCTCTCTGGAGTAGGTTAATAGTTTAAAGGTTGTGCAAAATTATATAGACAACTGTGCTTTGGCCAACTGTTGCTCACCCACTATGACTCTGGGCAGTCTCAGGTTATTTTCTTTGCGTCACCAGCACTGCTGCATCAGAGAGAATGTCACAGAAGGGTCATGTAAGTAGATGTGTTAAATCAGGATTTGCTAACGCAATTTTGATTGACTCTACGGCATGGAGAAGTGCTTTACAGAATATTAATAGTTAGTTTTCTCATTTGTTTTTTGGTGGACTTACCTTTCTTCTCTCCAACTTCACTAAAGCATATCCCCAGATTTTTTCCCACAGGTTTTATTTAAGATATGTTTGATCCAAAAGCAGAAGTCAAAAACCTTTTTCTGTAAATATTTTTGTATTTTGGCTTTTTTAATGAAACGATTTTTCTGATTTACTCTTTTCAGTTGTCAGTCTGAACTATTTACCTGGGATTTGTGTTAAAAGACTTGACTTGATTATGGTGTATAAATACCTTCTCAGGCACTTATTCATCAATATTTTCAATTAAAATTATGGCTGTCTTATTCAGTATCTTCTTCCACGTCCAATATGGTTGAGGATTTGAGGTAGCAGTGCTTTATGGCAGTGATGCTCAGAGAGCTAGAAAACCTGGCAGAACCACAGGATGAGTCTCAGTCCAGCAGCCTCTCCAACCTCCTACCTTTGCATTTATTATTTTTACATTCTGTCTCTCCTCTGTGTGAAGGACAGATTAATAAACATAACCTGATTAGCTGTGACAGAGTTTGTGCAGGTTTAATACCAGAGTTCATACAGGTGCTGCCACAGGCCATAACAAATGAAAACAAAGCAGCCCTTGCTTTTTACATCTCGTCTGAGCTACAGCATCTGCAATGGCACAGCACCTTCTAGCTCCATGTCGTAGCATTGATCCAGCTTTGATTCACATAAAAGAATATCTGTTTCCACATTCTGTGGTAGCTAGAATGGTCTTCCCAATCACAGCCAAATCTGACTTAATATAGTTTCAAAGAGCTGAAAAAGCTTTGAGTGAAGGTAGAAAATGTGCTGGAAAATGTATCCCACAGAGGCAGAGGTTTAATGCATTTAAACCTCATTCCAAGTGTTGCCTGACCTGACTTCATTGGACTTGTGAGACAATTAGGTGAAGCAGATTAATACAGTCAAAGCAGTTTCCTGCAGACAAGCAAGGGCCTGGCTCAGTGAGCCCTAAGCACATCTCTGCAAAACCACTGTCTTTTAAAGCGAAGCTTTCACTTCAGTGTGTCGTCCATGGTCCTCCTACAGATGCCTGTTAAAAACCCTGGGTAGAATTGAACAGTACCTGAATTTTCAAATTCAAACCTTCCTCTGTCTAGTCAGAAATCTCCCTGAGTTGTAAAGTTGCAAAAGAAAAATGATGATACTTTGAAGAATGATGGTACCAGATTATTTTGCTTCTGTTTTCTGTGGATACTGGGTCTGTTGTCCAGATGGTGGATCCACCCTCCATATTCAGCCTGTTTCTTTTACAGTGAATTTGTGCTAATTAAAAAACAGAGTTTTACTGAAAATAGAATAAAAATATTTGGAATTTTAACAAAAATTTGGAATCAAATAAAAATACTGGAAAGATGGACAGCAATTGTATCTCCCAAGGAAAGAAAACATTTTTCGTCTTAATTTCTTAGGAAAGTTGGGGTAAACTTATTTTTGAAGATGATGTAGGATATTGCTTTCCTTTTTAGGAACAATACTTTCACTTCCTAAACTGCAACATCTGACTGGTATTGAGTGGTGAAAGTGTGAGAAATAATACTTGCAATGACTGTTGAGTGTTTGCTAGCTCAGGGCAGATGCAAACTCGATGTGACTAATGAAGGGAGGGAGAAACGAATCCTTCTCCCTTGCTGCAGAGAAAGGAAAGGCTTCTACCCTCCCCACTTATCCCATTGCTTGTCATTATGCCATGCAACTGATACCATTCACGGTCCTGGGGATGGTGCCAGTTCTGTGGCAAGAGTGGGAGACAGGAAAAAAGGGGAATGGGGAGACAAGGGGTCCAGAGCACTGCTGGCAAGTCCACATCTGTCTGAAGAATTGAAAAGCATCCAAGCCTGTCAAATGTACGCTCCTCTCTCTTGCTGATGATCTCCAGGTTTTGCCCAGTGGAAACCCAGCCACAAGTGGTGGGACTGAAAGCAAGTTAAGGAACTACTTGTTGACTTTCAGTGCTGTGTTCCAGACAGCCAAAGAAATGTAAAGCCGGCCAGAAAAGTATGGGGAAAGGGTGTATTCTTTCTCTGTGCTTTCCTATTTGACATTTCAAGTGGGATATTATTTCCCAATGGGAAAATTCAAATGATAATTTCCCTGCAAGAACTCCAGAGGGAAAAAAATAACACCCTCGATCTGCAGCCCAGCAGTAATTCTGACTACCTATGTTCCAGGCACAATGTTCTGCTCTTTCCTAAGGGAATTGAATTAATTCTGATAAGCAGCAGTATTTCAACTTTTGAGAGGTTTCTTTTTTTTAGCATCTGATTGATATCTTACTTTTTTTTTTGTTTTGTTCACTGAAATACTTCAAAGGCTTCCTTGATTTTTCACCAGAGCACGTCATATGGACCCCATCCTCTTCATCGGATTAAACTTTAAATTGTGATTTGCAGATACAATCAGCAAATTGCACAACTCAACAACAAAAACCCATGACAAATTGCAGGTCCCCTTAATAATGAATCATTGCCAAGCATCCAGATGCTGAAGCAAGCGAGCTCTAGAATGAACCAGCTCATAAATCTTTGCATTCAGACTGAAGTAAGAGGTCACGGCCATTTTCCAATGAATATTCATGGTCAGAGGAAAACGCGCTGTTAACAGGCAACATCAAAAGGTGTATGAATAAAAGCAGGTAAATAAATGTCTTTAATCATCAAGGCTAACTCTGCATTGCAAGGAAGAGCTGAAGTTCACATACAGAAATATATTCAAAATGGTTTGTGTGCTGAGAAAGGCAATAGTATGCTGCAACACCAAAGTGGCTAAGTGAGTTAACTGGGAAGGCTTCTCAGGGTGCTATTCCTCTGCAAAGTTATGTTTTTCAGAGGGATATCATGCAGGGAAACATGTCTCTGTTTCCTTACAAAAGTTTGGTCTTACTCACACACAGAAATTTGCTTGGAATGCTCAAGCCTAGATCTAGTCCTTTCTCACTGGCAACTTGAATAGCTCCTTGGGGAGTTCAGGTAAAGGTGTGTCTCAGTGCTGTCTGTGCTGGGGGCTTCTCTTCTGTTTTGTGGTACCAACATCAATCATAGAGCCATGACAGACCCCTCCTCCCAAACGGGCAAAACGGCAGCATTTAGGATTGATCCCATGGGTAAGTTCAGAGACTTTTGGTAGAAGATGATGTGGGACAGGTAAAATGCTGTCCTCTGGACTAGACACCCAGCTCAGCTTTCCAGCCAGACCGTTATAGTCTGGTATCTCAAACTGTATGCAAAATCCCAGAGGATTTTAGCTTGACTCGCTTTGTTTGTGTCTTTATCTCTCTGTACAAAGGAGAGAAAAATAACTACCTCCATTGCATGGTGCTTCAAGATGAAAGTGCAATCTAGGAATCTGGCATTTCTTTCACTCAAAGGAAGAGCCTCTTTTCATGTGTGTTTGGTTCGTATTAAAAGACAATTTACTGGCAGAGGGGTAGTAGTGTTCTCGTTCTCAGTTCTTGGCATCTCTGTGGTTAACTTCTACCCTGCAAGTGAATGAAACGAATATTTTATCCCCTGTCTACAGTATGCTATTTCTTTGGAAGCTGGAGTGTAATGAACTTGCTGTTTATTACAATTAACAAACAAATCCCTATACCTTTAAATTAGATCATAAATCTTTCAGTGAAATTCAATACTGTGGTGATTATGTTTTCTGTCCCATAAGAGATTCTTCAGTGATAGGAGCCAGGCAACTCCTGTTCCAAATAATACAACCCTGAGGACATTCTTCGTGACATATTTGGCCTTTTGCTCTGTCGCTTCCTTCTTTTATAATCATCTGAGATGCAGCTTAAACACATCAGTGCTAGCTAGTGAATTATAAAACACTTATATTGCAGAGGAAATTACTTTCTGGTGTTTTAAAATCAGTGCAATTTAGGTTGCTTGTCTTCTGTGGGGGGCTGGCCTGGGAACTGTATGTGCAGTGCCTGGCACAGTGCTGTTCTGAGGGATGCTGGGGAAGTGGTGATGTTATGGGGATACAAAGAGATTTGTCAAGTTTCACTCACCTAACATCAGTCCACTGAAGTCTCTGCATAGTTGTAGGTAGAGCTCATGCACTCAAGACAGCTCTGTGGCTTCTCTTACTCTCTCTGAGGACAATATTGGGCAGATTTGTGGTTCTCTGACTGTTGAGTTTGGTGCAGCCTACAGAAAAGGCTGCAGAGCTGTGATGTAGCATCAGATAAAGAAATCCGCAGTCCCACACCTACAGTCTCTCCTAATTACAGCTGTGTATTGTATGTCTGTGCGTCATGTAACACCCAGTGCTTTGGCTGTTCATTCCATCTGTGAATGTACTGACTGACTGCACTCAAAGAATCACAGAAAATAGGGAACTCGTGAAGAGCTGACTGTCAGATTCGACTGAAAATGGGCACGGGCTGATTAATACAGATTGCCTTTGCTTCAGAGCAGCTTGTTGTCTTTTAAAGTGAATCATGTTCATGTTATTAGAGTCCTAATTTTGATTAAATGTAAGTTATGAGGCCAAATCACTATCTTTACTCACTAGATTTAAGAAAATAATTTAAGAAAGCAGAGCCTGTCTGGCCCTTCACCCTTCTTCTATCCTGAACCTACTTCACCTAGCAGAAGAGAATGGAGAAATGTCAGAGGTCTTATCTTGGGGATAAACTATTTCTCAGACTTGCCTTTTTAACTTCTAAAGTAACTATTTCATATGTTTAATATGCCTCAGTTATTTGGACTACCTTATCCTAGCTTCTTATAGATCTTTGGGATTTACCAAAAAAAATGGTCAAGCATCCTGGCAAGATGATGGTTTTAACCTGGCAACAGCTTTCAGTGTCCTTTTTTTTTTCTTTTTTTTTTTTTTTTCTTTTAGCTTTCCCATACTCCTTCAGTCTCCTTTCATCCTTCCCACCCACCAAATAAATATTGTTTCCTATCTCTAATTGCCAAACAGGGCCAACAGCTTCAGGGTAGAATGAAGCCGAGATATTGCCAGCTCATATGGAAAAAACAGTGTCCTCATGACAGATGAAAAATCAGGCTCCAAAGGCAGCTTGTCTTCCCTGAACAAGAGTTTCCACTGACACATCAATGAAGGACTAAGCACAGTGGCTCTGCTTTGTACTCCCCATCCTGCCTGGTAATGATTTAGGAGTTAGTATTTGTCATGTTTCTTTTGCTTTGCCTCTTGTTTTAGTACTTTAAAGGATGCTGAATCCTGCTTGTGATAAAAGCCAGTCTTTTGGATTGCTGTATTGGAGGCAAAAGCAAGAGCGTGAAAAAAAAAAATACAGCGCTAATCCATCCAGAGCCCCTTCTGGTTTGCCACCTTTTGTGAACTGGGTCCTGTGGTGGAAGCTACCCCTTCCCAAGGGCCTGACGCGGCACTTGGGAACAGCAGAGCTCCTCTGCAACCAGAGGGGCTGGCTGTGGGTCGTTCAGCACATGGAGAACTCGCAGCAGTAACTTTGGTCCCTGCTTTTGGCTGATCTGGAGCACATGGAGAGGAAATTCAGACTCCTTCAGTACAAAAGAAGAAAAGGCGTCCCCTCCCTTCTCAGCTAACTCATCAGAATGAGGATTTCTCTTCTTCTGTCTCAATTCCAAAAACTTAATTAAACATTTGTAAAAGATAGTAAATCTTCAGTTCAAATGTTTGTTCTCTTCTCCCACCCCCGTTTGTGACCTGACTGGAAGCAATGCAGAGCTCTCTTCCTGAATCTGCAGGCAGCCTGAAACAATAGCTCTGAGACATCTGAAACGAGTTCTTCAAGTCAGTGATGAAGAACTGAGACACCTACTTCTAGTCATTTTTACGTCTGTTTTTCAAAGCTCAATTTTTTTGTGTGACCCCAGGAGCTGGAGCATTAATAGAAGCACCCTGGAACCACTCATGAATTGTAAAAGTTTTCCAGTGCTGAGCACAACCCCAGGGCCCTGCCGTGGCTCCGGGTGCACAGCTGACTCATGCTCTATATGACAGGAGCAAGCACTGAGAATTCTTGATCAGGTATTTTAAAAGCACACATGGAGGCAGCAGCTGCTGTTATTGGAGAGGAAATACAGGATCTTAAAAAAAGGATATATGTCTTTTTTCTTCCTAGTGATTCTTGTGCTGATTTCCTTGCAGGATAGAGCTGGCCTTGTTCCACCCTGTTTCTGTCTGGATTTCAAACCTCCTACACACCACATCTCTCCTTCCAGCAATGCTAGATCTCCTCAAAATGGAGCCAAACCCGTTCCCTCAGATTATGGGAATGTTCCCCTTAAAATGCAGAGGAATTTAAATGTGACTGTGGCAATGAGGAAAAAAATCTCCACTCCCAAACATATCTGGCATGGCTCATATAGAGGGCTAAACTTTACCACCATAGCTGCACTCCAGACCACAACTCTTCTTCCTTTCCTATGCAATCAGCAGCTCGTACTCCTGGTTGTGATGATTTTTCTGTCTGTAGAGCTTAGCCACTCTCTGAGTATCATTCTCCATCAATGGGGCGTCCTTCTGCTTTCTTCTGATGGCAGCTTTGCCATTGTCTCCTCCCGTGATGTTTGGCAAAATAATCACTTGAGAATCTGTTTGCAAATGGTTAGTGCCACTTGAAGCTCACAGTAATCATAAATGGTACTAATTAGCTGCAGAGCAAGTTAAATCGTTGATCATTGCCTTTCAGCAAATCAAAGACACAATTCTAATTAACGGTAATAATTCAAAACAATTAAGCAGTTACTGCTGTAGTTATTTTCATCCAAATTGCAGTGAAATGAACCTTCTCTCCAGCAGGGCTCTAGCTCCCGGGTAAAGGCTTTCCTGGGGAAAAAAAAAAAGTAAATAATAAAAACTGTATTAAAAAAAAAATCAATAAAAGATCATTTGCAACTTGTAAAAGGTTTGCAGATCTGAGCAGGAATACTAGATTGTATTTAATAAAGCCTCAATAAATTGCGTGCTTATAAGGTGGAATTTGAAACAACATTCCCAGAACAGTCTAAGGGGACTTAGATTAGAACAAGCTGAATGTGTAAAAACACGGTGCTTTCTCTCTCCTTGTATTATTTTTTGGCAGAAATTCCCAACTGAATCATTTTAGCAGAAAAGTTTTGCTTTTTAATATACAGAAGCTTTCATATTTACAAGTTTTCTTTGTTTCATTGTAAGATCATAAATTTTCCAGTGACAGATTGGCGACAGAAAGGGGCCAGGAGGGGTGTAGGCATTATTTTCCTGGCTGCAATTCTGTTTCACCTCTACCATTCACATCTAAAGAAGATCCCTTTTGTATGTGCTAGATTGCTTTGAAACCTTATGCAGTTCTTCCTTTGTACTTGCCTTAGAAGCAGCTGAGCGAGGCTTGGCAGGAGGGATAAGACCAATTTGCACTTTCCTTAGTTTCTGATTTTCCTGGACTTAGATTTGTGATCTGAATGTTGTAGCAGCTGGAGGCACCAGCCTTTGTCACTGCAGCTTTGGTCATTCTATCTGAACACTGCCTACTAAACTGTCTTTTCTGGAAATTGGTTAAAGATGGTGGATTTTTGTCAAATTGCAAATAACTGTTTCTGCTATTTGCAAAAATACACATGCAGAAAAAAAATTGCACTGTGACTTATTCCTAGGGATAAAGTTGTAAACCTAGAAAGCTTCTAGAATCCAGGAGGTGCTGGAAGTTTTCATGTGGCTGGGGAATTTGTTTGGCTGTGAAAGGTCACAGTTATTATCCTTTAAGTCCTTGACCTTCTGTTTTATGAAGAAACTATTTAAGATTTTATAGAGAAGTCACTGAAGCGTGGTAGTTAGAAGAGGAGCATGCCGTCTTCCATCATCCCTCCCACCCCGGCTCCTGCAAAATGGAAACTGTAGAAATCCATCTGGCTCCTCAAGGAATGGCTATTGGGCTAAAACGTCTCAACTTGGAAGAGGAGGAACTGCTCCTCCTTAGCTGGAGGCATCATGAAAACTGGAATGCGCCACTTCCCTTAATCACTTCTTTCCGGTTTGTCATTAATACGTGGGTCTTCTTTCACCTTTTTCTGGCTCTCATCTTGATTCAGTGGGTCTTTCATTTCCAGACGAGACTTCTATGGACCCAGTATTGCATCTGTGCAAGTGATCTCACACAACCACTGTTTGATCTCTTTTTCATAGAGATAAAAGCCTTGACAGACACAGTGCTTGGCTTAAGGAATTTGCTTTCCAGCTCTCTCACTGCTTTTATTTGTTTTTCTTGCACCTGGCCTGCCACTTTCTTACTGCTCTTAGTGGAATGCTGTTCCGTAGCTGTTCACTGCGCAGGGACCTTGCAGGGTTGGTGAATTGTATTTCAGCAGTATGAGTTGTGTCTGGCACATGCGCTCCTTGGACAAAAGAGAGAAGCCTTGATACTGGTATTAGTGTGAGATATGGACCTAAATGCAGTGGGGAGTGTGGTGATAAATTGTAAAAGTCTGGTTGTAGTAGAAGTTGCTGTGAGAATTGTGCTTGTTCACCAACAACTCCCCTCTTCTCCATACGTCAGTAGCATTTTTGCTTAGGGCCACTTTTGTAAGTTGAAAGAGATGAAGACCTTGTCATGTTATTCGAAATGTTGTTACCAAAACCAATTTTAACATAGCTTCTCCATAAAAATGCATGGTCCCAGAGGAACTGAAAGGAGGGAAGATGAAATAAAGGAGAACTTCACACTTCCTGGAGGTGACTGCATTTCTTATGAGTGGATTAGCTGATACAAAATCCTTTGTAGATAGCTCAATATTGCCTGTGTCTGTACTACATCGTCTCTCTGCACATGTGAAGAGGAGGAGGTCATGAAATGGCAAGAATTCACACTGAATCGCTCAGGAGCTGTTTGGGTAATAAGAGAAGAAGACCTGGAACAAAGCTTTTCCATCACTTTTAAAATAAATTATTCACAAATAAATGTTTTCTACCGTTTGGCTGCTCCTGTAAGACAGGTAAATACTAACTGCTGAGAAACATTTTTTGTTTCCTATCAGAGCTAACAATGTTTGCTGTGAACTGTGTTCTAAATAGTGAGCTTTGAGGGAAGACTCACACATTTTCATGCACTGATACTCAAAGCCCACTTTAGGATTTTGAATTCAAACATTATAGCAATGCACATTTAGTGGTTGGGTCAAAAACATGGAAAGTACTAACATCATGGGAAACTATCACAAAACTGTGAAATGGTATAAAGTGGGGAGACAAGGCTATACATGTCAGCAGTTACAAAATGAGAGCATATTTGTAGTGTGTGCGTGAGAAAGGGAAACGGCTGCACTCTGGGTATTGTGGACAGTAATGCAGCCCTCTTTCCGCCCTGCGGTGGACTGCAGCAGTGCCCAGAGATGGTCACAACATGCACACTCGTGGGACAACCCCACAGCCATGATGTGGGACAGAGAAGTGATTTCAGTCCCCAGGTTCAGGCCGCAACAGCATATTGCAATGGATAGGGTATACCTTGGGATTCACAGCGTATTCCTGCCCTTGCTGCAAGTCACATCACTGCTCTGGGCATATATTTCCCTGCCTGCTAAATGAAAATACTGATATTTCGCCATGGTTTTTGAGAGGTCTGGTGGGAAAGTGCAAATCAAAGCTGAAAGAGGTGAGGTTTGCAGTGACAGTAACTGATAGATACAGAAAAAAGACTGACAGGCTTTCAGGCACGCAGCCCTTGAAGTTTCTGGCAGAGGTAATATCTTTTATTAGTTCTACTGATACAGCTGGAAGAAAACAAACAAATCCGTCAAGGTTTTTGTACCTGAAAGTTCATCATATTCCCCTCCCCCCAAATCCATCAGTTTTTCAAGTAAAAAGTATTACCTCTCCCTGAAAACCTTGTCTGTCTAATACCCTAAGGTGATCACAGCTGCAACACTGCTATGAGAGCTCACTATTACAATGCTAATAAATGACATCTTTGTCACCTAATGTCAGTGGATGAAAGGCCAAAATGAAGGTACCGGGGAGCACCTCTTGACCCTGCTACAGTTGCCACATTTCTGCTCAGCGATGGCTTTGGATACAGACGGAAGTATGTTGTGTATTGGTGTTTGAGCCAGGGGGGCCCAAAACTGCCAGTGCAGTGCTGGTTTTTCAAGGTCAGGAGGAAGACAGCCCGGGTAGCCCAAGGCTGTGCCCAGATAATTTCACAGGCAGGGATCACCGCTTGGGCTGCTTGAGAGCCAACAGTCTGGATTGGTTAATGAGCTACAGGAGCCAATGAGTCCAAACTGCACAGCAGCCATCGGGTTGGAGCCATCAGTGAGTGGTGCTGAGTTGGTTCCAGAGGGAGCAGTCCCCTGTAAATGAGAAATCCAGGAGATGCCAACATCCAGACTGAACTCCACTGCACCAGGTCCCGCTCCATAGCCACCAGTGAACATCCCCGAAATGTCTTCATGATACACCCCTCAATTTCTGGTGCACCAGCGAGTAAAATAACAATTATTTCAACAGTGTTAGTGGCAATGTGTTTGGGCAAAGCTGTGTTTGAGCAAAGCCACATTTGTGGCTTTTCTGTCCACTTAGGTGATGCCGTGGTGGCTTTATGGGACATAGGATAGTCTTGCTGGCTTATGTGCTGAAGACTGCTGCCCTTAGAGCTTTATACTGGATAGGTCATCTTGGCCTCTCACCACCATATATATTAGGAATGTTTCCAACTTCAGTGCAAGATCAGAATCAGGGGTCTGGTTTGCTACTGGGAGCAACTCCCCAAATCCTTCTGTGACCCAACCACTCCACGGCCACATCTGCCGTCCCACAGGCAATAGCTGGTACTGTCCACATCCAGCCTGGCATCATTTCAGATGAACTGGGTTTCTGGCATACCTGACTCACAGCTTGGCTCACAGGCCATGCGTGTTTCCAGAGACTTTGCAGCACACCCAAGAGGATATGCTTTTCTTTTTTCTCAAAACCGCAACCTGGGCAGGAGTCCATATGATCACGTCCTGCCCTGTGTTCACACAGCTCTAAAGCAAAACACAGTAGAGATACGTCACAGCAACATTTTGGGATAGAAAGTGAAGAAGATGGTGTGCCATAAATCAGGAACTGGGGAAGGAAGCTGAGATTTTGCCAAGACAGCGGGGCAAGGATTTAACTTCCTGTAAATTAAGGTCCCTTTAAGTAATCCTGAGCTGAGGGGACCTACACAGCATCTCATATGAAGGACATTTCCAGCATGTCATTGCCTTCTGGAGCTGTTCCTGATTGGAGTAACTACCAACACTCTCTGAAGTGCCAAGCCCCTCAGCACCCCACCTTGCAACTGGCATGCCACTGACTCGGTTATCCGCATCAATGGCAGGTGGTGCCAGTTCATTCTGTCCTTGCCATAAAGGCTGCTACTGGTGCTGTGCTCTCACTCCAGGTGAAACAGCATGGCTTGTGTTCCCAAATAAGTCCTTGTAGTGAAATGGCTATATAATGAATATACTGATTAAGCTGAGAGCCTATGCTAATGAGACCAGTGCAAAGTCATCTGGAATCCCAGAGGGTCTGCCATTCTACTTCAATATGTACCACTTTAATATTAGGGAAGGAAAGATTTTGCTAGCGGAGGGAAGCATGAATCATGTATTGCTGTGGATAATGGTAAATAGTCATTACATATTCCTCCTTTCCTTTAGGTGTACTGTGCATATGTTAAAGACAGTCTTTGTTCAGAGGAAAGGATTATTTTAAACAGGGAGGTGATGCACAGTGTCTTGCAAATTATAGTCATGTGAATGTGGCAGATGCTATCACGGTGTCTGACAATTGCCTATGACATCAAATTAGTTACTCAAGTCAAGAAGGCCGATTTTTGCTGGACACATCTGTGTTTGCAAGGTATAAATAAAACAGGAGAGACCTGTTTGCATTCAGGAAATCTGTGAAGGATCTTGAGTAAAGGCCCCCAGTCCACTCTCTTTGAAAATGCTGAAGCAGCTATTAAGGTAGAGAGCTTTGGAAACACATCCGCTGTCCCCAGGCAGCTGCAGAGATCTTCTGCTCTCTGTGGAGTTTCACTTCAAACCATCCACTTAAAAGCCTGTAACTGAGAGTAGCACTGGACTAAAATGGGGTCCACAGAGGGATTGAAGGAGAATGCTGAAGGAGTCATCTTGTGGAGCACAAATATTCCTTGTGCTCAGCTACAACTGTCTGCGAGGTTGGTGTCTGCACTGGCACAACCACTCTCAAGTCAAAGCCAAAAGGAATTTATTCAAGTCCTAGCAATATCACAGCAAGGTCACTGCCGCGTACTGATGATCACACATGGCTAACTGGAGATTGTTCAACAGCTGGTCTCAATGGAGGTTGCTATTAGTTAGAAGTTACTTGAGGATATATGGATGGAGACCTGCACTGACATGCCAGTCGGAAACTGACTGGAAATCTGTCCGCAACTGATGTAAGTTTTGCTGCTGCGAACTTGTCACTTAAAAAAATAATCTGTCCCCACTTCTGATTAATGCACAGCTAGAAATCTGCTCCTTAAAGTCTCTGTGCTTCAGTGCCCCATCTGCAAATAGGGAAATATTCCCCACATTTTCTCTTACCTAGATTATTAATTGGGGCAAGGATGTCCTCTCATTATAGCCAAAGTCTTTATTAGTCACAGTGGTGGGAAAGGCTGGGCTTCTCAAGGAAAATCACCTAGATACAGGTGCCACAGCAGGGCTGGGGAGCTGTGGGTCTGCTGTTTCAGTCCTAGGCAGTATGCGGTGATCTGCTTGAACTCTTGTGTGGTATCATTGAAATATTGAATTATTCAGCCCCGTGGGCCAAGGGTGAATCATAACCAGAATGCTGCTGTCACCCTGATAATATCTTGCAAACCCTGTGTTAGAATAGTGTTTGTGGCATGGTTCATTGCCTTGTCACAACCCCACATGCATTCCTTTGTATTTGCTCCTGGACTAAGCGGGGCAGATCTCTGTAACAGCCAGGATTCCTGGCTGGCTGAGGACACTTCAGCACTGGCTTGAGGGGACAAAGCAAGGCGTATGACCTGTACTGATTCCATCAGATCCGTCTGTCCTGTTCTACACTTAATTTAGGTGCGGTCTTGGTTTGAACCTGTCTGTGGAATATGCTTTGCAGCAAACTGGGCAGGCGAGGGTTTGGAAACAGGCTGTGTGAGCAGCCGAGTCCTCCTGCGTGCTCTTCAGAGTGAGAAGTTACAGATCTCTCCCCTTCTCCACCTGTTCACTGCTGTGTCCCTTGCCAGAGGTTAGCACTTCTGATCTGACAACTAGCATTGTTCACTAGCCCAATTCTATCAAAATGATCTGGATTAGCTTAAAACATTGCTAATAGTAGGTTTTTGTTTGTTGAATTTTTTAAACCCATTTTGACAGAACCAGGTTAGACAGCAGCTATATGATCAGTTATGCCAGCTGATGTCAGAGGCTGGTAAGCTCTTAACCTGCCTCAGCTGAACCCAGAACAGCACATATATGACAGCCCACAAAGTCTAATATCTGTCTACGTCTCTGGTGGCAACCAGTCCCATTTCAAGCAAGTGTGGCATGGAGGTAAGCAGATGTTAGGCCCTAGCTGACATCCTCCTTGAGGAAGACTGCTGGGGAGTTGTGTTTGGAGGGAGAGCAGCTTGATGGAGGAGAAAAAGCAATCTGGGAGAATCGGGTCTGCTTTGTGCTGGGGTTGGATTTCTGACATCATCACAACCTGCTTTGCAAAATCTTGTCTTCATGCAGGATACATCTCCTCTGTTTGCCCTCTTGGGACAGACAGGATCTCTCTGGCCCTGTCCACACAGACAGAATAATACGGAGAAGGGAAAGGGCATACTCAGTGGCGTGGAGATGTACAGCGGCTTTAAAGCTGAAAGGAGTCTCCGCATTCTCTGTGGAGGACATTAAAAGGCTGGGTTGAAGTGTCTTTGTTCAGCTGTACTTTGCTAAAAAAAATAGCCTGGCAGGAGAAGGTCAATCACAAGGAGGGGCTGGATGTAGGACAAAACATCCACTTGGAAGAGCTGAATTCTTCCTAAAAGGTCAGTGGAATTAACTTTTTACTCTTGAGAAGCACTGATGCATCGCAGGTGAAAGCCTGCTGCAACATGTCAGAGTGGGAACAGAAGGAAATCTGGGTATTTGTGGAGGGGAATTCTGGTTCATTAAACACTTGAGTGAACTTCTGAAAAAGAAATACATCATCCTCCAGGATATCTCTTATTAAACAATTTGATCTTCGAGGTACCCATACTCCAGAGTTATGATCAAAACCAGACCTCCGTTATTAAATTCCTACTTTTAGGCACTTTTTAAGTGCCTTCAGTTATTAGATTCCCAGCTTCAGGCACTCAGGGGTTGAATTTCCTGCAATAAGGTTTATAGCTCTGAAGGACCTGGTTCAAGAAGTTTAAAGATGAGAACCAAGGGGCAAGTTTTATTGCTGAACAACCTTCCTCCCTGATTTTTAAGATGTATGTTCTTGAGGGGAACTTTGGAAGCAAGTACAGTGCTCAGCATGAATTTGCACTTACGTTGGAGCTTAAGACAGTTATCTTCCAGGATGTCTGTCCCCAGGGCTGATAAGCTACATCTTCTAACACTTTGACGTTGGACATACCAAGTAGTAGACTAGGGCCTGGTTTCCTAGTCTCTAGCCCTTGGCCTGATCCACCAAGACTACCAGAGATTTGTATAGAAACTTTTCAGATTCAATGAACTGCATTTCTTTTATTTTGTTGCAACATTTCTTGGTGTATTTTCTCTTCACTCACCCTTTGCTCAGGTAAGGCTGGATTTGGTGTTATGAGGAATGCATCAGGGCTGGGAAGGTGGGACACTAAATAAATAATGTCAACAAGATGTTTCTCCTCCCCTGTGGGGCTGTTAATAACCCTTCCTCTGTGAAGCTGTGCCAAGTTTCTTTGCCTTGTCCAAACCCAAGCAGAGGGAAACCAATTCCTTTGGCTTGTTTAATCACTTTCATCATCCAGCTGCTGCTCCCAGAGTCTCTGATGCACAGTGTCTGGAGCACAAGGAATATAGACAACTTTGAACAGCTAAAAAAGGAGAGAAAAAAGAGGCATGGTGGCAAAATTCAGAGCAACAAAGAAGTAGAATCTCCTCTCCCAACACTGTTCATTTGTATTTTTGAGATTACTTTGAAGCTGGTGAATCTGAAATTCCTCATTAGATGCCAATGGTAGATATAGAAGGCTGAGCTTCTAATCTGTATATGAGGAGATCATTCCAACCATGACCTCCCTCTATCCACTTGATACAACATTTACTTCAATCAAAGAGGTAATTAAACTCCTGAGATGAGCAATCCCCGTGGTTCATGTCCTGAATTCAGTGCAGCAAACGTTCTTAAGTAATAAAACGGCAGAACCTGCAGTATTGCTGAAACCAGACAATGCCTAAGGCATAAATACAAGGGAATAACTTTTGCCAAGGATGGTCTGCTTGCCCTAAAGCACACCGCAGGAGCCCAACCACGTATACCCTTGGCGTGCCAATCAAGAGTCTACTAAATGTAGCTGATAAACGGTAGGGGAAACCATAATGGTGGACATAAGATTGAACCAAGATACTGGGACTGCAGAGAGGTTAAGTTGGTACAGCATTTTCCCATTCATTAGCTTGAATGCTGATCCAAACACAGAGCTGGCACGGCTACAGATAGTGACAGAGAAGCCAGAAGGAAAACTGTCAATAGTAGGATTTTTCATCAGAAGCTGCCATTTTGTTGAAATAAAAGCTGTTCAGGAGAACATGTCAATAGCAATCATGGTTGAATAATCCTGTATTTTATTTGATCCCAACAAAATGGATATGATACGATCTGTGTGGTGCATTCAGATTAAAATGGTGCTTCAAATGGTGCATGAAAATGCCAGCACCATCTTTATGAAATGGCTTGATGACTCCACATGGACGAAAACAAGCCATTTCTTTTCTTCATTAGAAAATGCTGGGCTTCCCTTAGGTTTGAGATGGAAGTAGGGTTTAAAGGACTGGCATTTCCAGCAAAATAGAAACTTGGTTTCTGATGAGCTTAAAGATGTAGCTTCAGAGGGGAAAGTCTAGGGCCGTCTGTGAAGCCCAGAGAACTTGATCAGAAGTGAAGACAAACTGAGGCTGCTCAGCACTTCTTAGACATAAAACATTTCAGATCTGTGGACCCTTTAGAAAGGACTAGTCTGTGTCCCTGATCTAAAAGAAAAGAGGCAGTGACATATCTGCTATATAGCACCTTTCAGGCATCTGGAATGCTTGCACTATCCTGCAGAGAGTGCTACTTGGCATATACAGCAATTCAGTGGTATGCAGAGCAGCATTTGCATTCAGATCTATGTAAGGACTTGAATTAAAGAAGAAAAAAAATACACATAGTCCTTATCCCATTAAATTTTATTATCTGAAGTTTTCAAGAAAAAAATCAACTACTGCTGAAGTGGGCAACACTGCCCATTTCCAGCCTCTCAAAAATTAACTTTTTTCTGTAGTCTTGCTTCTACTAGTAAGCCCCGTGATTTCTTGTATCTGAGATTCCTAGTACAGCTCTCCCTGGGGCTGTCAGCTCATGAACTCCCATTTTGCTATGGGTAAAGCAGATTACTTTTAAGTGGATCAGTCCAACACATTCATCATTTGAATGTTTTTTCCAGTCCACACAGGCAGGAATAAATGGCTGAGTCATCAACCCCTTGCTGCTCCACATTCAAGCATGGTTGCGTTTGTATAGTTTTCTCTTGCAGTCCGGTTTTCAGCATCAGAAAATGTCGCTTGTTTTCTCTTGGGCTGCTGTGACTGAGACTCATGTCAGAGACTTTCCACGCCCTGGCTGATTATGCCGGGTATGCCACCAGAACGGGAGACCTCCTTTGGATGCCATCTGCTGATCAGCTTATGCCTTGAAGCTGAAAAATTGGGTGCCCTAGTAATTATGATCCTCACTCCTGTCATTGCACATGCTCTGCTTGTTTTCTGCAAATGGCTGATCCTTTCTGAGTCTGCGTGTTTAAACATGTTGGTTGTTTCCTCCTCCTTCACCCCAAGGCAATGGATTTTATGCTGCCTCTGAAGGTTTCCCAGGATCTTCTGGCTGTTGAATCAGGGTCATGTTTCAGATCACAGGGTTTCAGTTTCTGTTGTTTCTGGTTAACAATATGTTTGTCTTTCCCCTGGCAAACATGGTCTTAAAGGGACAGGCTGGAAAGTCTCTGAGCTCCTTTATTAAATAAAACTGCTTTTGTACAAAAAGCTACAGGCCGTGCCATGCCTGCATGTTTCCTAGCTCCATCTTCCTCCTCCCACTCGCAGTGCTAGGTGTGGGAGAGGTAGTGCCATCTTCTGTGTCTTCTTTCTTTCAGCTGGATGAGGAAAATATTAGGTGGCACACAGCACCCTGTGGTGACAATCAGCACAGAGGGATCCTAAAGCATCCCTAAGAATTAGGGATAAAAACCACCAAAGGTTCAAGTTGGCTGGAATCACAGTTAAATTGTAGGTCAGGCTCTGCTCTCCAGTGCTGCTGCCCTGGCTCTGCAAAGAAGTATACTTTGGGGTCAGCTCTGCAGTCTGTTCCTCCTTTCCTCTCCCGTTCTCTTAAGCTCAGAAATCCCCAGAAGCACCTGTATGTCCTTTGCAGAGTATCTTTTTACAACCGTGTGTTATTTCCTCATTAACATCACTGGAAGTGCGTATGATTAGTTTCCATCTTTTACCCTCAACATGGACCTCCCTGGGATGCTCTCAGGTAAGATACATGCTAGGATGAGACAAAGTACCAGTAACAACAGAGGACCAGAGCCAGCCTTGAGAGACAACCCAGTGGGCAAAATACCACAAAAAGATTCAGCTTTTCCACCACAGAAATGGTCTCATCCCTTGTATTATGCCTTTAAAACTGAGCTACAATACAAATGGGTCAGAGTTAACCTAAAACGTACCATACTTCTGAGAGGTAAACTGTGCTTTGTCACAGTAGCATTTATGTTTCATGGAGTGGGTGACAGGCACTTCCCAAATTACACACGGACACACTCACATAGACCTACGATCAAGTTCAGAGCTGCAGTATAAACTCTCAAGACTGTAAAAGCCAGCATTCAGCTTTGGCTTTTCCTCTTACAGCAGCAAGGAAGTGCTCAAGGATTGATGATGACCAAATGTATTAAGCACTAGAGAAGCATCAGTGGTCTGGACGAGATGTTTATAGTATTCTTTGACCTGGTCACCAGCACTCTGCCGGCTCATCCATCGCCTCTGGCACTGTCCCCCTTCCAAAACCACTCAGAAACTTCCAACAGCCACTTTTATTTCAGTGATCAATCTGCAGAAGAGTTTCCTTCCCTCATTTCTGCCTTAGTTGTCCTGGCTCCATCCTGAAGCTCAACACAGGCAGCACGTTAGCTGAGACAGAAGGCTCGTATCTCACTGATATGTGGAGGTGGTAACAGGTATTTAAGCTCACTGGAATGCACCAATTACTGGCTTCCTAATGAGGTGCATGGCCACTTGCTTCCTTTCCTGGAATGTCTTGAGCTATCCAGCTGTAAAATCATGTCATTGTTCCGATCAGCAAAGCTGCACTATGTCATTTGAAGAGGTTTTTATAGCTCCTTGCAAACCGGGTGTAGTTTTCTTGGTGATAATTCAGGGTTTTGGATTTATAGATGGATAGAAATGGCAAAAAGCCAAAATAATCTTGACAGTGTAATTTCAGAGAGCCAATAGATTTTCAAAGTGCCCTTTTTCTGGGGTGCTATACCTGCCACACAGAGAATCTACACTATCATGTGGAAGCAAGGCACGGGCAGCTCTGAGCTCGGGGGCAGCTCCGCAGCAGCAGGAGTACAAACCTTACACCATCTGCAGCTAGATGAATTAGTCTCTATTGCAGGAGCTTGAAAGCCTGGCCCAATTTGTCCAGGCTGCAGCAGCTTCTTTGGTCTCTGCTGGTGCTCAAGTGAGGAAGACAAGACACCTTTCTGGATGACAGCCCTAGGGACAGCCTCTGTAACTTATTTATAATTACTCCACAGGGGTAATGCAGCCAGCTCTCCGCTGTCATACTCTGTCACGTAGTCAGATTCACATGCTTTCTGGCCTTGCACACCTGGAACTACTCTTTTTCCTCTTCACACCTGTCAAACAAATATTAAATACTGCCACTCCTTTCAGTAAATGTAAAAGCATATAAAACTGTAGAAAAGGTGCTGTCTGGATGAGCAGATAGACCTGGACAAGCCTTATGTCTTAATGGGCAGACAACTATTTATGGAGCCCCTTGTCCCAGACAGGGAAGAGGCAAGTAAGCCTGAAATGCTATCGTTTTCCCTGTGAACCTCCACCAGAGATTGGAGCAGGCCATTTTCAAAGCAGGAACAAAGAGTTACTCTCTGCAGTCAGCAGGTCACTACTTAACTTCCCCCTTAACAACTTATTCTTGTTTCTGCTATATGCTAAATAGCCATTACAATCCCTCTTTAAAGAAAAACATGGAATACAAGGCCCAGAGCTTTTCACCTCAGTCCTTCAAGACTGATCTTCCTTATCTTGGGAAAGAGCATGATAGCCCTGGCCTTTAAAGTGCTGAATGCATTCATTTACCTGCAGAAGAGTCTTTATTCTCAATAACGACCCAGTTGGCTGTGCTGCTTGGACATTACTTATGTATTTGAGGGCTGCTCTCTAAGTGGACTTTCACAATAGATGAGGGTTACTTAAAAGATGCAGCTTGCTTCCACAAGCCAGAAACCACTAAAGTTGTACAAAAAAACAAAATTATGCCTAAAACAGAGAAAAAATGAAGCCTGAAATAAGAATCCGTGTGTCTGATGAGCTGGAATCTCCAAGGATGGCTTCAGTTATCTTTGCTGCCTGCTGTGCCTGGCTCATGCATAGGACTACGCCATCAGAGGAAAGTTCAGGAAGGAAAATTCTTAGTTTCATCTATTTTCGTGCAATTCCCTTTCTAATTCCAAGGTGAAACAACCAGTAATTCTAATCCTCCACATTGGGAACACAAGGAATGGCTGTACTTACAAGTGCAGTCATCACCAAGTCTAATAAAAAATTAAATGGGATTAATTTAACCGTATTATATCCTGGTATCAAATACTCATGGCTCAGAATCATAATCACATTACCCCTGCTTAAAATTAATCATGTGTCAGCTGAGTTGTGGTCGCTGTGACCGGTTTTCACCTGCAGCAGATACCAGGTCATACAATGCAATTTAATCCCTTTTCATTGTAAATGAAGCTAAATTGCTCCATCTTGCCTTTCCCATGGCTTGAGAGGAGGCGCACAGGACTGCAAACACTACTGAGCCCATGCAGGGTCTCTTACTTACCAGCTTGGGCGTCCCTTAAGAATTGAAGTGGCCTTGATATGCTTTATCTTAATTTGCTTTAGATAAACTCAGTCACTTCAAAAAGTTCATTTTAAACGATTGTCATGAGTGTTTTGTTGAAGACAAGCCCGCAGTGTATTAAATTTGCTTTTCTTTTCTCTCCACAAGCATTTTTTTCCCTACAATGGATAAACAAAGAGCAGTCTCTGTTGAAAGTGGGTAGCGGAACCAATACAACCTTATTTCAAAGCTTCTTCTAATTTGTTTCCCCAGCTTCGATCCTGACAGTACTTGGGCTTCAGTAGCTGTTTACATTTAGCTCCAATAACATAAGATAATGTACTATTAACTGCTTAAACTAATGATCCTAGGCCTAGCATTTTCATTGGGACCTTGCCCCATTGAACCGACACTCCTCAGATCATTTTCTCTCTCATTAAAGTAATTAAAGTCAACGTTGTTGGAAAGGCCTTCAGGCAATCAAAGACAGGGCTGATACTAATAAACAAAGCAACATCCGCATTTATGTTTCTTTTGATCCACAGTTTAATTGCTGGTAAGCCAGGCGCACAGTCTATGGAGATAGGTTTTTCTGTCTGTGCATTTAACCTGCTTGAAGGGAAGGTGACCGACGGCTGGAGCAGAGCTGATCCCCTCCGGCCATCGTGGTGCTTTGCTCTGGGGAGGCAATTCTGGCTGACAGTGCAGTGAAGATGCCCCCAGTACCCCATTTGCCTCTGGACCTTCTTGTTCCTGCACTGCAACAGCCAAGAGCTTTGTAGTGATTTGTCTTCACTGTAGTAAAGGATTTCACGGTGAAGGCAGAAACGTAAGAGGGAATGAGGATTCTTTTAAGTGTGTATTTCTGCTGCAAAGGAATTCAGAGAGCAAATTTACACTGGGGGATCAAAGGCTGTGTAATGGGTGAGTGCTGGGAAGACCCTTGGTAAATGTTAGTGCTAATATAAATTCTGCTGGGGGTTCTCACGAACCTTGCCCACATTTCCCCGTTTGTGAAGGCCATTTTATAGGAGTTTGCTATTACAGTTCCAGTCAGATAATAACACCATACAAACATGCCAATGGGGCTCCTTCATTTTTCTATGGGTATTCCCCCCGTGACTGGCTCTCTGAACATGCTCAGCTAGCAAGAAAAATAGCACGACTCTTCAGCTACAAGCCCCATCAGCCTCCCTGGGTAATGACAGCCCTGCTGGCCCCTGCCTTTCTCACACCTTACTTCTGAATAACAAAAGACTTACTGTAACTATCTCTTAGCTGCAGCATAGAGATGGAAATGATGATTAAGTCCTGCTCTTCATAAACATAAAAATAAATTTTGAGGAATAATATTGATAATGTTGGACAGCAGCCTCATAGTTTCCATGGGTGATCTGTCTCTTGGTTCCCTTTCAGCGTGCATTGCTTACCCCATCACCACCGTCTGTCCCTGCAGCCCTTGCACAGCAGAAGCCTGTTTCACAAGCATCTGGACTGAGCTCATGACTCGTTACTGTTGAATGGGATATTCATCCTTCCTTTGGGCTAGTTCTGGTGGTGGTGCTGCTCATTAACTGTCTGATGGGTCACTTCAGCCAGTTGAAAACAGGCTTGTTGTTGGGTTAGTGAGATGAATCTGCTCAGGGAAGGACTGCCTGAGGCTTGCAGCTGGTTTGAGGTGTGAGAGAGATGCGAGACCTGGGAGCAGAGGGAGAAGGGGAAGCAGACTGCTGTTAGGAGCTGTTAGATCAGCTTATCCCGTCTGGTGAAGCATTCAAAGCCTTTAAGCTAAGTACTGCAATGCTGTATTTTTCCCTGCTGCTCTTAGAAACTGTGACTGTTCTGCTGCTTCTGGAGCTCTTATCTCTTCTGAGCATTGTTCCATGAGGAATAGCCGCTGTAGGCCTCACATTTCATTTCAAACACCTCAGCCCTCGACTATCAGTTTCCTGCAGCACAGGTAAATGATTGCAGTGTGCGCTGGGGAGATTTGAAAATTAGGTTATGTCTCTATGCAAGAGCACTTCACCGACTTTACACATGTTGTTAGAGAAGTAATACCCGGGACAAAGCCAGAGGAACCAGCAGCATAAACAACACTTGTAAATCATATACAAATCTTGCAAGACTTATTGCATAGGTTCTTAACTGGTGTGGACAGAAATTTTAAAGCTTGGTGTTATATCCTTGGCTTAGACCTTGGAAAGTATGTCCAGACTTTGATGGAAGTGTTGTCCTTTTGTCTATCTTCAGTTGATCACCTTTCTATTGAACCCAAAAGCCCAGGAGAAGCTCAGTTAATTATTTTCAATTGTTTTTTTGGGGGCAGCTGATTAAAAGTGACTGAGGCCATAATGAAAGCTGACCAGCTTTCCAAACTCTAGATGAAAACCGTTTGGTTTTATTCCCTTAGGATGGAGGGGGAAAATTGGAATTAAAGCTAGGGGAAGAGGGAGGAACAATTAACAAAATTTCTCAAGAGGGACAATTATGGAAATAAAGCAGCTTTATTGTAGAAAATCAGTATTCCTTGTGAAACAGTTATCTAAGCACAGCATGGTGCAGTTCATTATTTTGTGCTGTAAATCAATATCGTTTAAGTATTTTGAAGAACAGATCATCTTATTGTTGCTGTTATTTTAAAAGCAACTACTGCAGTAAAAGTGCTGTTCAAAGGCTGTGTTCTCAATGGATGTTGCCAGCTTAACCTGGAAGAATATAACTGGCAGGTCTACAGTTTCCTGACAAAGGTTTAATTCAGCTTTACACAGACCTGATTTCAATTTACACAGAGAAATCCTGCTCCAGACAGTTGGTATTTCTTATCATGGGAGATTACATGTTTGCTGAATAACTCTTTCTGAATCTTTTGCAACTGCCTGAAATTATGGCTCAGAGATGAGCTGCTGTTTTCTATCAAACCAGAACGGACTTTATAGCGTTTATGATAAACATCAGACATCCTGAAAAAACCTGCTTGTTATCACTTGTATGCAGTTGGCTTTTTCATCAGTGATGTGGAAAATAAACAGCTTCAGATCCTGCATACAGGGTGAAACAGAGAAAATGTGTTGAGCCCAACTGGTTTCAGGAATTTGAGGAAGCAGAGAGGAAAAACGCTTTGGGCTTGAAAGTTTGGCCTGATGTGAACTACCATCTTAACTCTTTGTTTGCTGTTGTGTTATTCCACTCTGCTGTGAAAGCAGCACTTGAACATTTTGGCTTCAGAGTACACAGCAACCCTAGGACAGATCTTTCCTTCTGGGAAAGGGAGCCTATTGCTGGGGAATTTTCCTAAGAACAGGTATTTTTTTTTCCTTTCTTGTTCTGGTCGCTCCACAGAAATCCCTTTCATGTTTTAGGAGCCTGCCTTTCCAAGATCTGTGTAGAAGGAAGGTGGACTCTGTGTTTGTGGAGGACTGAGAATTGGGATTAGCGTGCTCTCCCTTTGCCATCTGTCTCACCATAGGAAAATTGCTGAAATGCTCAGTGCTTCAATTTACAAACAGAGAGTCAGTGACCCCTACAGTAATTACCTGCTGTAGATGGAACTGGTGGATATTTGAGATAGTTTGTACTACACGATGACACTTGATTTACACTTATTGGAGTTTCAGTTATCACTCTGCCAAACACTTTTGGGTTAAAATTGTGTATGTGCCTGCTCCCATCTGAGCTATTTCAGTTATTTCTGAGTATGAGATGTGGAGAAAATATATCATTAGGAAGCTGGAGAGAAAAGGGCGACCACAGTGACCTTACTGCCAGCATTTATCAACTTTCAGCATGCTGGTTTGGAATGTTAATGTTTCTTTAATGTACTGTTTAGTATGGAATTATCCTTGTATACTGAATGCTTTGCAGAACACATCAAAAATATTCTATGGCTAGATGCATACAGTGTAATAGTTAACACAGTGAAGTGGGAAAAATTACCCAAGTTATCACTAAATGCTCATACACCTGGTGCTCTTATCCCTTCTGTGATGATTCTTTCTGGGGGAAGGATATTTTATTCTTTCTGTGATCCCCAAAAAATGATTAATAGCTCAGCTCCTCTGGGACTGGAGGTAGGAAGGTAAGTGGTGGGTTGCAGATTGTAAGGGGAGTTGTGAGTGCCTGCAAACAGTTATTGACCGAGCACAGACAAAGTAAGTATCTCCGCAAAGGGATGATAAATCTTGTTCACTGGAACAGAACCTTATTGTTCTGTCTATTTGGTGTTACATTAGTTCAAACCACATCAGGAGGAAGGAGGGATGGATAGCTAGCTAACCACGCACATTCCACCAGCAACTGGCAGGAGAGGGGGAAAAAAGAAGAGAGAAGTAGATTGTGAGGGAGGAGAGCTACTGAGCTTCTCACAGCTTTCGGTAGCCAGTTGGGATGTGTAGCTAGTGGTCATGTAGCTAGAAACAAACAAAAAAATGCTTTTAAAAGGTCTTTCATGCCCAGGATATTATATTTTGGGTAAAAAGCAAAAGGCCGGAGTTACGCTGTGCCAAAATTGCAAGGGCTGGCATTTTTCTGTCTTACTGGCCTCTACAGGGTAGTGATTAGTCTGTTCAGGTCTTGTGCTTCTTTCAGCCAGTCATAAAATAGACTTTCTCCTGTGCTGATTATAACAGTGCTGAGCTCTCAACATGGATGCTAAGCTCAATTAATTTGTTAAGTGCTTTGCTCTTCAGATGAAAACTGAATTTTAAGTATTGCTCTGTTGAATTCCATCTTTTTTTGCCATCCATGCTGAGGGTATCCAGATGCATTTCAGACTGATAGATTCTCAGTGTGTTTCTTGCTGTGCTGTTCTGTATGGATTATTTTTACATCCACTTAATTCCCTCACTTCATGTGCTTCTTATACAGAGTATCTGCAAAAGCTGTAGAGACTAAGAGAGGAGATTCCATGAGTAAATGCTGGCCTTAATTAAAGTGCCAGAGTTTCATTTTGTTTATGCAGGAATTTGAAAGTAACAGATTATAGCAGTGGGAGAGGAAGAGGTCAAGTGAACATAGTTCAAGAAGCTGGGCTCAGGTCCTCACTGCGATACCTTTTGGTCCAACAGTGAAGAAGTCACTTACTGGTCCTGTAATCCTCATTATATGGAGGGAGATGTCCCAGTGTCTGTTCAGCTGATATAAAGCTTTAGATAAGTACCATATATTTGCAATTAACATCAAATTATTTCTTTAGTTCTTTCTGGCATAGCCCTACAAATAGGAATAATTTCTGCTGATTTTGTTGAGGAACTGAGGGCTGGGACAGCTACGGAGGCATGCAAACATGTAGCTGCAATAGTGATGTGAAGTAACCATCATGCTAAAGGCTTCCTGTATGAGCTCACCACTTCCTCCTGATATTTCACCTAGTTCTGGTGATCTAATTATTGGATGTCTGAGACCTTCTGTAGGCAATGGAGAGAAACAGCCTCTCTGGGGAGCACTGTGTCTTATCTACCTGGGACACCTCAGGAATACCTATTTCTCTTCATTGACTGCAGACAGCGCCTCTGTGACTTGCTTAGACTTAGATCCTAACAGTTCTCTTTGGGACAGGAATTTGACCTGTTGTCCCCATTAAGACTCCTACAAAGCTCAGGACGAGGCAGAGCCTGGCTTAGTCCTACAGCCAACACCAGAGTTTCACAAGAGGCTTGTGATGGTTATAGGTAGCTGGGAACAGGAGTGCGACACTCCTCCATGCTTGTCTACCCACTGCTGAGTTATTTGATACCCACAGATGCCATAGCCAGCTTCCACTGCGCTCTCTGCATGTATTGTGTAGTGTGTTTGCTTGGCAGACCTGATGCCCTGCTATGATAGTGGATTTAGTTGGTTGCAGGCTGCCAACAAGCTGTCATCCTCATGCTAACAGATGTTCCCATTCTTTTAAAACCCATTAGGTAGACAATTGATTGTTCCGTCTTCCCCACTGGGGCTCTGTTGGAATAGTACAGTCTGTGGGCAAACTTCCCTGGATATATCTTCCAGCAAGTGGGGGCTTGGCAGGAAGGTCCCCACAATATGGGAAGAATCTGAATAGACTTATTGTTTGAGAACAGTGACAATGCTCAGCATCCTTGTACCAGCTGTGCCCTTCTGCTGTCTGCTCGTGCTTGTTGTGCTGTAAGACCTTAGCATCTGGCCCTTCTCTGAAGACCCCAATCTTCAGCACATCATTCCCCAGGGAGTATAGATGACCTATGGCTCTGTTTGCAGAGTGGGTGGTTCCCTTACATTTGAAATCACTAACAACCAGCAAACTGTAATAAGGTTAGGGTTAGGAAACCAAATCTAGGCAACAGTGCTTTGCTTCCGTAAGTTCTGCCGTGCTGGACTTGCTGTCTGAGATTGAGAACTGACAGATTTACGTAAGGTCTTCATCTTCTTCACTGGAGACAAATAGGAGAGAAATTCTCCCAAGTTTAGATGCAGGAGTTGTCATCTGGGCATCTCCTTTTGCACAGTCTTAGAATCTCTTAATTGCCCTGGGAGGGAAGAGGTATGTTAGTTTGCAGCTCACCTGACCCGCTGCAGCATAAGCTGAACTGCACCTTACAAGTGTGTTTCCCTTCAGTGACTACGGATCGTTGTGGATGCATAAAATTGAGGTCACCCCTGCCCTAAGGGTAGCAAGCAATCATTACCTGACGTCTTGCATGTTCTCTCCCATCCCCAGGAGCAATTTATAACCATGACTCTAATTCTGCTCACTGTTGAGCGACTCCACTGGTATCGTTAGAAATGATGTGTGGGAAATCTCATCCTTTGGGACCCTGGTTCTTTCGGCCTTTGAAGAGATGCAAACAATGGAAATAAAGAGTAATAGATGTAGATATCAGAATTATAATGCAGTTATTAAAGACCAGAATCTTGCCAGAGGTATGTTCTTTGTGTAGAAATTAAGATGATCACAGGAACACCAAGTTAAATGGAACAGTCGTGAATGAAATCTCACAAAAGGAAGACATCTCTATTTCTACACCTCCACAGAGAAGTAAGGCATTATGAGAGCAGATAATCCACTGCCCTCATTTTTGTATTGCTTCCTTCACACCATCCCACTGTATTAACTGTGTTGTCTGCCCAGGGAAGATGTAATAAATATTCTCTTTGAAATAATGAATACTGCCAAAACGGTGGTGGTATCTTAAATAGGTTTCTGAGGTGCCCTGGGTGACTGAGGGAGAGACTGTGTTGGAAAGGTGCAAAGGGAGGCTGCATACAAAATGCGTACAAGGCATTTATGGGTGCTGCTGATTCTGTCTTGCAAATGGGCTCAAAGGACCTTTTGGTCATGGTTGAAGGAATTGGCAGTTTGCTTCGTAATTTTTCGTTATTCTTGGACAGCAGAGTTTGTTTTTATCTCATGCTCTAGTCTGTCATCTGTCTTCACCAGCTGCTGACTATCTTTGGCATCAGGGAGTTATAGTTAAGAAGAATGATGTTTTGAAATGTGTGTGAGGACAGAGTTAGCAGTGAAGACTGTGGAACTGCTGAAAGATGAGATTTAAAACTGTGATATTGAACCTGTACTGGATCTGCTGACATAGGTCTGCACAGCTCATTACCTGCTCCATGATGCCCAAGAACCTTCTGTAGAAGACTAGATGCCTCTTTGTGCTGAACGGTGTGCAAACAGAAAGGAGAAAGAAAATCATGATCCTTGGTCATAAATTTAACATACCCAGCTTCATTTGAAGACTTTTAAAACTTAAGCAAGTTAGCTCAAGGCCCTTATGTTGGAAGCATAAGCAATCCTGTGAAGGTCAAAGAAGGGTTGTTCATAAATGGGTTCACTTGTATCCAGCAAGCGAGCAAACCATCTGGAAGCTTCACCGAGAAAAAGAAAAGCCTCTCTCCCATTCCCAATGGAAAGATGTGTGATAGAGCTCCAACTGCTCAGTAGGGATAATATGTATTATTAATTTCACAGAATCATGGATTCACGGAATCTTCAGAGTTGGAAGGGACCTCTAGAGACCATCTAGTCCAACTCCCCCGCTAAAGCAGGATTGCCCAGAGCACATCCCTCAGGACTGCATCCAGGCGGGGCTTGAAAGTCTCCAGAGAAGGGGACTCCACCCCCTCCCTGGGCAGCCTGTCCCACTGCTCTGGCACCCTCGCCGTAAAGAAGTTTTCCCATGTGTTTGAACGGAACTTCCTGTGTTCTAACTTGTGCCCATTGCCCCTCGTCCTGTTACTGGGAACCACTGAAAAGAGCCTGGCTCCATCCTCCTTTAAACCCACCCTTGAGATACTTGTAAACATTCATAAGGGCTCCCCTCAGCCTTCTCTTCTCCAGGCTAAAGAGTCCCAGCTCTCTCAGCCTTTCCTCCTAAGGGAGATGCTCCAATCCCTCACTCATCTTTGTTGCCCTGCGCTGGACTCTCTCCAGCAGTTCCCTGTCTCTCTTGAACTGGGGAGCCCAGAACTGGACACAGCATTCCAGTTGGAGCCTCACCAGTGCAGAGTAGAGGGGGAGAATGACCTCCCTTGACCTGCTGGCCACACTCTTCCCTGTGCAGGCCAGAATTCCGTTGGCCTTCTTGGCGACAAGGGCACATTGCTTGCTCATGGGTCATTTACTGTCTACCAAGACCCCCAGACCCTTTTCTTCAGAACTGCTTTCCAGCAGGCCCACCCCTAACCTATACTGGTGCCTGACATTCTTCCTCCCCAGGTGCAGGACCCTGCCCTTGTCCTTGTTGAACCTCATGAGGTTCTTCTCTGCCCATCTCTCCAGCCTGTCGAGGTCACGCTGGATGGCAGCACGGCCCCCTGGGGTGTCAGCCACCCCTCCCAGTTTGGTATCATCAGCGAACGTGCTGAGGATGCGCTCTGTCCCCTCGTCCAGGTCGTTGATGAATATGTTAAACAATACTGGTCTGAGTATTGACCCCTGGGGGACACCACAGGTTACAGGCCTCCAACTCGACCCTGCTCCATTAATCACAGCCCTCTGAGTCCTGTCACACAGCCAGCTCCCAATCCACCTCACTGTCCCCTCGTCTAGTCCACACTTCCTCAGTTTTCTAAGGAGGATGTTATGAGAGACTGTGTCAAAAAATTTGACATCCTCTTTTGCCTAACAAGGAAGTACAAGCCATCTATCTAGGTCATTTTACTTCCTTGTATCCGTATGACCTAGATGACCAGCTTCCTTCTAGATGGACGTCCTTGTACTGTGTTGCTGAAGTCATGTGTGGCTTCTCTTCTACTCAAGTGGAAGCACTGAAAAAAAAAGAAAAGAAAAAACAAGTTCATGTTGAGACTTGTGAAATGTCTTACTCTTAATTCCAAAAGTTGTCATGAAATTTGTGGTCACTTGAAAACGTAAGGATGAGTTATATCCATGTAGATTCTAGGAAGCACCTGCCATGCTCCTCACATTATGTTTACATTGAACTATTTGGGTTTCTTACAGCTCAGCTGGTGCTAGAATTACTCTGAAGACAAATGTGCAGCAAAAGCAGATGCCTTGTTCAGGAAACTTCACCTTCCTGAAGGACTGTTTTTATCTTGTTGATGGGCAGGAACTTAAGCCGTGTTTTATGAACCGTTGAAATAAATTGTCCATTCATCCCTCCATGGTGTGGCAAGTTCACTCCTGAGGTCAGTTGGGTTTTTCTCATGATATTTTTGCTGCTGGGGGATGCCAGACAATTGATTTGTGTGTGCTATCAAAACATCAAAATGAGCAGAAAATATTTATTATTGTATTAAATGCCAAAAATGTACTTGGCTCTAGGAGAAATGAGATGAAGGCAGTGTCTGAACAGAATAGGTTACTAGGAGGTAATAAATGGAAGAGAAGAGAGCACATTCTAGGAATTCAAACAAGGAGTTCAGTGGAGGAGATGTAATGCTTCATGCAAATTGTTTAGGTTCATATTTATGCTGGCAGGGGACAGGAAAGGGTCTGTCTTTCGTAGTCATGTCTCCATATTCAAGCAAGAGCAGAACATGACTAGGAAACTAACTCCTTTGATAACGCCACTTACCAGATGGCCCATTAGTGATACGGCGAGATCTGCCACTGCACCACGCACTTCAAAAAGATCACAAATCTCAGAAATTAATTTCCCATCCTCTGTGTAGGGAGACAGATTCAAGGAGCAGGTCAGCAGGAGCAGGCAAGAATGGGAGACAAAGAATGTTCTCCATTGTCTGTAACTGGGATAAAATAGGCCTGGGGAACTGCACTGATACTGAAACCAACCTGCCAAGTGAGTACGTTTCAAAGAAATGAAAAATAGGTGGTTGGATGTTTCACTAGAATTGACTGATTTTTCCGACAGGGCCATTTGCTTCCTTTGAAAGGAAGACATTAGGATTGCTGCTTTGAATGTTGATGCTTGGAAAGCGTACCCAGCAAACGAAAGCTTTTGGGAACATGCATTAGATTTGAAGATGAATGAACAGTCAGACAAGACCGACTGATACCTGCTGAGAGGAGACTGACTTGAAGCAATGAAGCCCTGTCACACAAAAAGGATGTAAATCACAGCTGGAGAATGTGCATTGATTTATTCGGACTTTTGTGGCTGCTTCTGCGTGGCAGATGGCCCCGCAGTTTTGGTAGGGGGGTGCCATGCACAGGGAAGCGTGTGTTGTAGGGTGGGCTTCAGAAGCGAATGTCACACTTGCAGAAAATGCTCAGTGAAGCCTTTTGAAACTTCATATATGATGAGGTTGATTTCTGAATGAAAATCAGAACCAGCTCTGATCTTTAAGCTTTTTAACTGGTGTCCCTGTTACTTGTCCTTTATCTTTGTCATGTCAAGCAGTTCCTTTGACAGTATCATCTTCGCATTAGCTGTCTACACTTTGTCTATGTTATCTGATATTTGAAGCGAATATACTATTTGGGGATAGTTCTCTCAGTAGATCAGACTATTTTAAGCTACAAAGCTTCTATGAGAAGTAGAACTGAATATTTCAGCTCAAGTATAAGTAAGTCACTGAGTTTTTACTGTAAATATTCTCTCCTGCAATGTTTTATAGAAAGTGAGAAATTAAATCCTTTAAACTCTTGGTACCGATAGTTTATGCCTCATTCTAAATTGGCCTTGGCGTATTGAGAGTACTGGGGGATGGTGCACCAACGAACATAATGTTGTCATCTTCATTTTTGGTTTGGAAAAAAAAAAATAAAATCAGGGAATGCAGTTGTTTTCTTTATGTCAAGGGAACAAGATGGATAAAAACAAATCCTTTATTCTGATTCCCATCACTGAAAATGAATTCTGAAGGTCAGAAGATTAGTATATACTGGAGTTGAAAAGAGTTTTTTTCTAGTTAAAAATCTTTAAATTAGAGAATTGTAATTCACTGAATACAAAACAACAGAAGAGGACGTTAAAGGATGAGGGGAAAAACAAAGTGTTAGCTTTGGGATTATTTTTTTTTTTTTGCAGGGAGGGGGAGTCTGTTTTTAAAGTCTGGAGATAAATTTCTATTTTTAAGTCGAGTCAGACAAGAACATCCAAGAAATCCATAAGTAGGTCATGGAGTGCAGGATTGCCACTTCAGCAGTGATCTGCCCGTGCCCAGGGCTGGGGGTCAGTGGGGCGACACCAGCCCTGCTCTCTGGGGCTGAGCCACCCAACGGACCCGCAAGGTCAAGATCCTGCTCTGTCTACCTGATCAGAGCAGACACGAGCTTGGAGGTCCCTTGGTGGGAGATGTGTGGTTTTTTCCCCTAGTCTGGAGTGTGAAGCTCACAAAATGCAATTAGGTGGCAAGGCAATAATGTCCTGCAATTAAATCCTGGTTAATAAATGTCTTGCAAGTGTGTTCCCTAATTCCTGGAGTACGCGTGACCAGAGGGAGTAGGTGAAAAGTGAGGGCAGGGGATACAAGGGCAGTGGAGGGAACTGTCTTTCAACAAGTTTTTCAAGGCCTCAATTTTTTCTTCATTTTTGTTGGAACAAAAATCTATTCTAGGCTCTCATTTTATTTTGTAATTTATTTTTTTCTTTTATTTCTAGTTGGCACAAGAGGCATTATCTTGAGTCTCTTGGAAGGAAACCTAGCATTAACATTTCGTTTATTAAATAGTCCATATTCAAGGTAGAATAAAATCTTGTAGGAGACGTGGGAGGCAGTTGCATAGCAAATGGATACATATGAGCTCACTATTTTCAGCAGGATTCCTCTCTTTGGGAGAAGAATTATTGCACGACTTTGTTTAAAAAAAAATAATAATCTGTATTTTAATTTCTTGACAGTTTATTGGAAGTTTTTCACAAAGGGTGGAAATTTCCCTGGGCTTGTCAGCCTCTTTTGAGAAGGGCAAAGGCTCTTCAAAACTGTCACGGTGATCTGACACGTAGCACGAAAGGTGAGCAAAAACAAGAGGTCACTTGTTTTGCTGCTGGTACAGCCAGGCCCAGAATCCTCTTTGGCAGCGGCTCGTTGACACCTAAATGCTTTTGAACAGTCTGCTCCAGGTCTGGTCTTTGAGAAGCATGTTGGGAGTGATACTGCCTTCAGATCTCCGTCCTGTCGCTTGGCTGGCGTTGTGTTCTTGTGTGAGTGTTGGCAGGACGCAACATGGACCTGCACTCCACGTATTCGATGCATAGTCCAGAATTTCACCTTCAAGATGGCTTCATCAGCAATTTAAAATGTCAAAATTTGCACAGAAGTAGCTGAAGCTCAGGAAGGGTGACGTTGGAGGCATTCCGATTTAGGAAGAAAGCTTTGCTGAAGGATGATCTTGGCGAATTGTATGTCCTCGCTTCAAAATTGTTGCTTGAAGCAGCAGCCCAGGTGCCAAACACTAACAACGTGGCGGTGTCGTGCAGCATGGACCCTGCTCTGCGGGCAGTTGGTCCAAGAGAAGGAGAACAGCAGTGGAGCGGGGAGATAAGAGTGAAGTCACCTGTGCTGAGTGCCAGTTGCAGCCACCAGTTCTGGGCTAATAATAACTTGGAGTGGAGAAGTGCAGTCAGATTTCCACAAAAACTTCATTGAAATAGTACTTAAATATTTTGATGAAAAGTGAGGACTTTCCAGAGGGAACCAATCATTTTCAGAAAGTTCACCCTGCAGAACACGCACCCTTTGTTTCTGCAGGCAGATTTTCCCCAGTGAGGTGTGTGTGTTTGTGTAGTTTTTTTGTTGCTGTTATGTTTTATGTGTTTGGGGTTTTTTGGGGTTGGTTTGTTTGTTTTAAAAAACAGTTGCTGAAAAATTTGTTACTGGATAGGACCCTGAACGTTTGCTGTTTTTTAGTCCTGCTCTTTTACTTTTTACTCTTTTTTTAGACTTTTACTTTTGCTAGAGGGAGGAAATCAAAGATGGGTAGAAAATAAAGAGTAGAAATGTAGAGAATCTAAATTCCATGTTTTGTGGAAATGGTAAAAGAAAAAAAGAGCCATCAAATCTTTCTATTTATAAACTGGAACTGCTTGGCAAGGCTCTTCAAGATGCTTTTAGACATGCTGGCTCTCTGGCAGCAAGAATTCCCACACAAATATACATGATGAGAGGATAAAAAGAGCTATGAAACCTATTCTTTTATTCTCACACGTTGTTCAGTGTGCATTGTTGCTAACGTGTCATTCGCTATTTCAAAATCAGCAATTTATTCAGTGACTTTGGGCTGTTATTGCTGTGCGTAAATTGTACCTGTTGCTGAATATCTTAAAGAAAGGTACGTTACAGTCCCAAGTGGGATGTCTTGCACTTCCCTGTGGCTCCAGGAAGCTGCCGAGTCTGGCTTTTCAGCTTATCATAGAATATCATAGAATTGTCAGGGTTGGAAGGGACCTTAAAGATCATCTAGTTTCAACCCCCCTGCCACGGGCAGGGACACCTCCCACTAGATCAGGTTGCACAGAGCCCCATCCAGCCTGGCCTTAAAAACTTCCAGGGATGGGGCTTCCACCACCTCTCTGGGCAACCTGTTCCAGTGTCTCACCACCCTCATGCGGAAGAACCTCTTCCTGACGTCCATTCTGAAACGACCCATCTCTAGTTTTAATCCATTCCCCCTAGTCCTACCATTACCCGACATCCTAAAAAGTCCCTCCCCAGCTTTCTTGTAGGCCCCCTTAGGATACTGGTAGGCCACAATAAGGTCTCCTCGGAGCCTTCTTTTCTCCAGCCTGAACAACCCCAACTCTCAGTCCGCCTTCATAGGAGAGGTGCTCCAGCCCTCTGAGCATCCTCGTGGCCCTTCTCTGGACACGTTCCAGCACGTCCACATCTTTCTTGTAGTCGGGGCTCCGGAACTGGACGCAACACTCCAGGTGGGGTCTCATGAGAGTGGAGTAGAGGGGGAGAATCCCCTCCCTCGCCCTGCTGGCCACGCTTCTCTTGATGCAGCCCAGGATACGACTGGCTTTCTGGGCTGCCAGTGCACACTGATGGCTCATGTTGAGCCTCTCGTCCCCCAGTACCCCCAAGTCCTTTTCTTCAGGGCTGCTCTCAAGCCAGTCACTGCCCAGCCTGTATCGGTGCTTGGGATTGCCCCGACCCAGATGGAGGACCTTGCACTTGGTCTTGTTGAACTTCATGAGGTTGGCATGGGCCCACCTCTCCAGCCTGTCCAGGTCCCTCTGGATGGCCTCCCTTCCCTCCAGCGTGTCAGCCGCCCCACACAGCTTGGTGTCGTCGGCAAACTTGCTGAGGGTGCCCTCTATGCCACTGGCCATGTCACTGACAAAGATGTTAAACAAGAATCGGCTTTTCAATTCTGCAGTCCTGGTTGTCCTGAGCAGAAGACACAGACCTGTCCTGGAGTGAAGCAGGCGCAAGGCGGGGTGTGTGCTGGCCTTCTGCTCCCCTTCCTTGGCTCCTAAACTAAGCTTTATAACAGGGCATAACTTGGAATAAATCAAGAGCAGAATTAAATGACATCCTGCAGTAAGCCTTGTCCATTGCCTAAGAGGCAAATCTTGCCTCCCATCTCACAGATAAGAGCATTTACAGGCACGCTGGGGGTGTGTACCTCCTCCCCAGCACATGAACTCAGTCCTCAGAGAGTCCCTTTTCCAGCCTCCCTCAGTCTTTTACACTTGTGAGCTTCCTGTTTGAGATGCTGGAAGAGCAGTTTACAAAAGTGCTGAACCTACACAACTCAGGTGAGGGGCAAAATAGTAAATGCAGCCTGCTGGAAATCTGATGGGTCTTAGACCAGCTCTCAGCCACCACGGGGGCTCCTGCTTCCACAGCCAGAGACTGCTGGAGTCAATAGCTCTGATTCAATTTCTCTTGGCCTTTGGGTAAATTTCAGAAGTAGCTTACACCTGTGGTATGTTCACTCTGATTTTTTTTTTTAATTTTATTTTATTGCTTCTGGCAAGAATGATGCCAGGGGAAAGAGACCCATCCTAATTGTTTTGCTTTGTCAGGTGATGAGAACAAATAAAGTCAGAACATAAGGCAGAGAAGTTCTTCCTGTGCTTCATGGCCCTGGTACTCCTCTTACATACCCCATGCGTAAGCATATGCAGATGTACTTTGTGCAGTATGCCTGCTGGGATCTAGGCGTAAGAGCGAGGTTATCCATCAGAGAACTCTGTCTTGGTAGGCAGGAATTTAGTGTCTCAGTGCCAACCAGCAAACTCTTGGACCACACCACTTCCTTCCTAGCCATGGCAGCAGGAGACACGAGGGACATGACGTCTCATGCAGAGGAGGAAAGGGATGATTTCAAGTCACAGTTCTGGCCCCATGCTATATGACTTCCAGCTCTTAATCAGGAAATTTAGCAGAATATGTAATGGTGTAAATAGATGGTATGTTTACATTGGTTAATTGAAAGTACTTTTCCCTGGAGGCTAATTACAGTGCAAACCATTAAATCACAATTAGGATTTGTTTGAATATCCAAACCATTATGAATATCATTTCTGGAAAAAAAGAAGTGCAATACTTACGGCTGGCCCCAGCTTGGTACTTACATTTCAATTTTGTGCAAGAATGCAGAATCTGATCACTTCTCTCAACCAATGACCTGCATAGCAAATCTAATATCTACCACCAGCTGTGGCTGATACCTGATACTTCTGAGAAAGTCAATTCATTCTCTTGAAGACTGTACGCCTTTCTGAATACTATGGCAGTAAGCGTACTAATGGAAAACCATAGATTCTTTTGTCTGCTGGACCCAGCTGATTCTTCAAAGTACAGTGCTGTAAGGAAACCATTTCTGATCCTATAGAGTATTCTGATAACATGCAAGGTTACTGGCCTTGCATCATTATTTGTATGGTACGACACCGGAGAGGAAATTCTGTCCTTGACCTCATGAGACTGCAGCTTCATGATCTTTCTCAGTTAAAGAGTGGCCTGACATACAAATGCACTGAAAATGATGAGCTTGTCCCTTTGGCTCATGTATGTTTTATAAAAAAGTCTCTTACGACATGTAGGTATCGATATCTGTGTAGGCCAATGACTGCAGGATACTACTGGTTGTTGGCCAGCCAAAGTTATGGTTCTTAAATCTGGTCTTCCGACTCCACTCCTGCTAAATCTGGTATGTACAATCCTGCAGTTTCTATAGCCTAAAGGGAAACGAGGAACGTGTAAAATCTTTATGGATGTGATAGGAGCACAGAGGTAAAGCAAAATTGCCCATTTAGCAGCAATCCTGAGTTATGTGATTACTGGGGTATAATCAGGGCTAGAAATTTCTGTTAGATTGGTGTGTGAATAGCTGAGGAAGAAGCAGAGATCTGAGTGTGTGCGCTGCATGGATGTAGATCACCGCTGGCTTTTGCTGCAGAATATTGCTGTTGTGTCATATCAAATCTCTAACACTCTTTTTTCACTCAAGGGAGCTCCAGGACACAGTTGGGTTGAGCTTCAGATTGCACTCCCATGTCTGCTACGGAGTCAGTCCTGTGCTGATCTACACTCCTGCAGTTCCACTGAATCGTTAATGCTGGGCCTCAGCCTGGGGTCTAATACTCAGCTCTTGTGTTTGTGCTTTGTTTTTTAGTGGCCCCTCTGTAATATCAGCAATAAGTATTGCAATTAAGCTGCTAAATACAGGGCATCTAACTTCAAAGGTTCAACTGAAGCAAGAATGTCTACAATGCAACAAAAAAGGAAAAGAAATATGAATGCTTTTTTACCATTTAAAGTTTGAGCTGTAATCTACCAAGCCAGCAGATATTTGTTTAATTAAGAAATACTCTTCCCTAACTAAGAGTCAAATCCTAAATCAAGTAGGAATATAGCATGGACCAAATACTCTGTGTGCTTTCTTTTGCTTTAAAAACAATTAGTTTCACCTGGACTTTCGAATAGTCTTGTTCTAGCTGTTTAGCACTGCGGAGCAGGTGGGGTGGGGAAGGCAAGGGATGCGCCCAGTTCCAAAAGACCGCTGTTCCTAAGCTGGAAAGCCAGAATCGGAGATCTGGGGCTTGCTCTGGTTATTGTGAAGGACCCAAATGCCATCTGCCTTCCCTGGACACGCGTGTGTGGTGTGTGCGATGTGGAGAAGGCAGGGGGGCAGATGACCAACACTGAACTCAGGGTTGTGTCGCTGGAGGCTGAGAGTGAAGACCTGAAGAGGATTTACTCGCCAGACAATTAGTATGAGCCAAGTAATCAGGCCAAGGTAGGACGCACCAGGAAATCAGCATCTAAGCTGCTCCCCCAGCCTTGCTGTCACCCTAATGAGAGGGTGATGAACTTTTCTCAGAGCTTTCTAGAAAGGAGAGCTAATGACTTTCAAGTTTTGGAAGCTTTCTTTGAATTATAACCTTCCTTTCTATTTGTGTTCTCTGCTGATGACTGTAATTCTCTTTTCTTCTCTCTATGTGAAGGGATAATTTGATGGTTGAGTATAGAAAGTTACGAGTGACATGCTAAAGAAGTAAACAGTGGTGGTGACGATATTGCAAGCTAATTTTGCAGGAGTTGATGGTACTGTGCCTCAATACAGAGAAAGTTTGTTTTGTGTGTATATATGTATTTTTTTAAGACAAGCTATAAATATAAAAAGCTACCAGTGACTTTTGAAACCTGAGAAACAACCTGAGCCTGATTTCTTATTTCTGACTGTAGTCAGGAGTAACAGAAGTGTTGCAAGTGGTTCACAAGTCAGATTTAGACTCTTTTCCTCCAAGTGCTGCTTTTGTTTCTGGCTCTGTCTCAGTTTCCCTTTTCGACAAGACACAGAGCTCCACTGCAGCTGTTTTCCCGTAGATACTTCTGTCCCTTTCTGCTCATCATGGGCTGTTATTCCCGACAATGCATCATTGTTACTGCTGCGGAGAAGGCCCCGCTCGGCAGCCAGCCGCTCGCTAGCACTAAAAGGTGATGTGGGTGTTATTCAGGCTTGGCTACGCTGGTGTTGCAGATCAGTAGCTGAAGACAAGAACTGTTTGTGCTTTTGGTGGCAAAAGAAAGGAAATCCTTCACGTGAATTCCACTGAATTTCCTAGACATCCTTTCAGTGAGCGTGGAATGGGGATTTTAATTTTCCTTGAGTAACTAACAATACTGCTCTATCACAGTCATTGCTATTAGCCAGGTAATTACAAGCCCATCACGTAAAAACAGCGTCTTAAATCCAGTTTAATATTAATCTGTGTCAAATTTACAGTGACAGCAGGCTTGTCTTACCAAGGAATATTGATGTAATTATCCCCTTGCAAGAATACAGTACTGTAATGCAACAAGCAGACATTCCCCTTAGAGGAAAGGAAGGATGTAACCGGTTCTATACCCACTGCTATTTTTATAGTTTTTGTTTAAACCTGCTGGCAGTCATGTTCCCTTGGTTTTCCTTTCACTGACAGAGAGATTCAGATTTGAGAAAGAAATTTGGAGGAATGAAATACTGGGATTTGAGGAAATTAATTCCTAGCTCATCTCTGAACAAAAGAAGCTGAAGTGGAAATGACTGGAACTGCCTATTTCCCCCTCTCTCCATCTTCGGTCTTAGTTCACCCTCCAGCCTCTTTGGCCGAGAGGGTTATTGGAGCCCTGTTGGTAGGGACGTGGGTTCAGCTGAGCAGCGGGGCTGAAGGAGCTCCTCTGCCCAGTCAGTGCTTCTGTGCGGGAGGATTGGTTCTTGCAAAATGAAACGCTGATGTGGGAAAACATCAATAGAGCCAAAGCTAACAAACTAAACCAGCTTTGATTTTCCTGCCAGGAAACAATCCACAAATTGTATTGTGTTGGTTTAGGCATCAGTCTGGACCTGAATTGTCTCAGTAGCACATGGGAGCTATAGGGGTTTTGATTGTGTGCCTCCTGATTTTTTATTTATTTATTTATTTTTAAAACAGCATTTTGGATAAAACTCCTCTGCCAAGAGGAATCTTCTGCCCTACACTATGGTCACGAGATGTCCATGAGGCAATTTAGTCACCAGAAAGCGTTGTGATGAATAATAGAAACTCTCAGTGGTTCTGCTGCTGCGTCTGGCAAGGGAAGAGGAAGAGACATCAAAGCCAATATGCACCAACAGAAATTCTCATTCCGCGCTCCTCATCACGCCAGGAGTTTTCACTTTTTAAAATGTTAAAATACCACTTTCTTTCCACAGGAAGGGAAACAAGTGAGGTTTCACTGAGAGCTTCGGGGGGAGGAATGTGAGACAGTTGCCGCTGCCTAGCACAGAGAGCGACTGGACCAGGATGAATGTTATCCTCAGTCAGTAGGCTCTAGTCACTGAGATTTGTCTTTCTGGAGCTTCTTTGCAGATTTTTTTTTTTTTTCTTAAATAAATGTGAGAATAAGTACCTACAGAGATGGCATAGGCAAAATTCTCCAGTAAGAACTTCTTTAATAGAAAATGAAAGTAGGACTTCCTTGACCATTTGAAAATGTGCATGGAAAGTGCTTGTTTTTCTCCATTTACATTGGGAAGTCTGAACATGAAATTTTCTTATGTTTTCTGCCACACATGGGATACAGTAACGCGTGAAGAAGAAAAGGTGGGAATCATTCTCTATGTCACTGTCCAGGTTGTACGGCTAGAACTTGCACAGACAACCAAAGCTTAAATGCTTCGTGATGCTGATTGAATTTTCCTTTCTTGAGAGTTCAGTCTCAGGTTGCAAAATCCAATTCAATAACACCAGTTTCTGATCACCTCAGCAAGCATTAGGTATATTTTTTCTGCCTTTGTTCTTTGATTTATGACCTTTCTTTCTTCTTTAAAATGAATGAAGTTCAATTAATCTTCATTTACCAAGTGTTCCATCTTGCCCTGTATTGGAACCTTGGCCTCATCAATATTTACCATTTCATAGACTGCTGTATTTGTTGCTAAATTAGAAATTATTTGAGATTTTATTCTGAGTCAGTGTAGATGTATTTACTAATGTTTGACAAAACCAAGAGGGGAGGGAGTGTGGGATGCAAGGGAGGGATCAGAAACATTCAGGATTTTGGCTTCTTGCAGCCTGGGCTGTGACCCATCTGGGCACCCCCCACCTCCATCCCTGCACTGCTCTATAACCTAATTAAGGAGAGAGCAGGAGTGAGGGAAGCGCGGCCCCAGCAGGCTCTCCTGTCTCTTGACATTGTTTGTTATTTCCAGTTGGGCTGTGGGACTGCGAGTCTCCCATCAGGGATTTCTTTAGTGGTTTGCATTGCCTCCGTGAATCTACACCTCAGGAGTGTGAGTGCAGCTACAGTGAATTTGTTAACATGGCACCTAAAAATAAAGAAAGAAATATATTACAATCAATTACTTCCCTTTTCAAAGGGGACATTAAAAGTAAATCCGATAGAAGACTCACTGGGTATCTAGGTGTCAGACATGTGAAATATATGTATTTCACAGCTGTATTGAATAGGAAATGCTTTCTTTTTTTTTTTTTTTAAGATGCAGGATACCAGTCAGCAGGCCTTTAGGTGGCTTACAAAAATCACCACCCTCATTCACATTACAGAAGTGAGAGAGTTCTTAATGATGAGCGTTAATGCAATTATGATTCGCGTTACAAATCCATCTGCCCTTTCTTGTCATAAGAGCATTATTTCCCCATAGGAGCTCCATTGACAGTGTGCTAGCATCTGCTGAGACCCATCCTAAGTACCATTAATTTTCATTATATTTGTCTCATTTATAATGGGGCATAGAGCAGTCCGAGTCCTAGAGCAGTCCGAGTCCTAGAGCAGGTAATGTTTCAAAATAAAATAATACAAATGAAATGCAATGCAGATGTTACGGCATGTCAAATTATATTTGTATGAGTGCCAGAAGAAGTGGCCATGATAAATGATGGTAGAAAGTGAAGGTGCCCAAACATTTGCAGCAGGGGTATTGTTGGTGATCTTCAAGGCAAAAAGCCCAGGAACTGAGGAGCTGCAAATAGCCATCAGTGTGTCAGGGAAGAGGTACTCATAGAGTGGCTCGTTCTACAAACAGCATCAGTAGCTGTTTTGTAGGTAAGTCTATAGGCTAACAGGGTGGTGCTATAGGTTTCTTAAGAGAAAGGGGACGTGTAAGGCTTCTGAGTCACACTTACGAACAGCATAAAAAGCTGAGTCTACACCTTTGCTTGGCTCTTCTCCATTCGGTTAAACCTGAAACAAGGTTGGTTACATTGAATTCATTCTATGCCAACCTTATCCATTGTTTATAAAGAAAATGTAAGAGACAAAAAGGCAAAGGCAAAGAGACAAACCCATAAAGGGCTTTAAGGATAATAAAAATAGGTTAACATTGTATTGTACTACCATGCTTTGGAAGGACGCTTCCCACTCTGGTTGTTGAAAATGAGTTAATGTGCCAAGAATGCCAATGGAAACTAGGCTTTCCTACCCTACCATGGAATGAGGTTACCCAGGACAACGCAAAATACTGTTTATATACCTCTGTATAGTCCTGCTTTAGGCTTTGCTAAAAACAAGATTCTTAGGGAAGCCATAAATATTTCTGATTGCAGGTTACAAGGTCCCAGGTTCAGTCCAGCTGCTAGAAATCTGGTCACAGTCAGCATCTCTTCCATCACCTGTCAGTAAAGGCCCAGTAGTCCACCACAAATCTTCAGTGACTTCAGTTATTACACTCAGTGCAGGTATGTGGCTTTTCCTCCATTCTACAGTCACACACACACTTGAGCACACTGAGATACTTGTGTGGTACTCAGCCTCCTCTTTGGATTGCTGCCTGTTTCTTGGACTTATTTTTTTCAATGCCAGACAGCTTCAAGACAAGGTACCTGTCTGGTGGGTAACTGCACTGACCACAGAAATCAGGTTGCTCCTCCAGAAGGACAGAATCTCTGCGTGTCCTGACCCCTGTGGTGCACACAGAGAACGAAGCAGTAGTGCTGCTCTGTGTTCCTATTGATTCCATGAATAAATGATGGGCTCCTTGTAATGATGAAGTGGTAGCTATAGTTTCCTTAAGGGTATAAGTGCCAAGCTAAATATTTAAAGCCCACATAAATAATTGAAGTATCAACCTCTCTTCAACAGAAGGAGATTGGGGTTATAATTTTGTTTCTCCCTGAATGATCTCCTGCCTTCCTGGTGCAGAAAACTCATCTGGGAACCACAAATTATTTAGAAAGTTCTGCCGCTGTGTTTATTTTTGTACCAAAACCAGATTTGTGTTACTTCTGCAAGTGTATCAGCAAAGCATTTTGGCATTTCTCTGACACATAATAGCATGGGCGCACCTTGCTAAGGTTCAAATAGTCACATTCTTAATGCTTTGCCATTTGGGCTTTTTGTTTCTTTCTGCATTTCATGACAAACAGGAAATTTGGGGCCTGTAAGGGTCTCATTGTCATGGTAGCAAAAGGTTTCCTTAATTATTCTTTAGTAAACTTTGTCAAAATTAAAGGAAATATCAAGAAGGGAGATCGCATTGCCATTGCATTCAGGGGAACCTGAGAAAACCTGAGAGAAAGTGAAGGCTGGGAAGACACAGGAGGGAGTAAACTATAGATATATTTTTTTTTTTTCCCCCCCCATCAGGAAAGGCTAATTTTGGCTGTGAGGAAGGGGTTAACACAAGTAGCAGAGTTCAGTAGAAAGCAGGATGTGGAGGAGGATAATCTGGGAAATAGTTTTAGAGGTACCTCCCATCTAGGCCTGGAGTTAGATAAGGCTCCTGGGCAGGGAGCTCTGGAAGGTTGGTTTCCTATCTCCTCCCCGGTCTTACTTTATCTTAATTATCTTTGTGAGGAAGAGCAGCAAGTCTTCTTTGAGAAGACAAAATTTAACAGTGTGGGCATCCCAGGAGAATCTACCACCTCCTGTGAGTCAATCCCCTGGCTCCCATATGCTTTTAAAGCCACATACCTCTGAACAAGGCAGAACAAAGCATTAAAAATAGGAGAAAGGTCCGTAGGCTCTGGACAAGCGCTGTTCTTTTACTTCTTGCTTATTAGGTGAATTTATTGGTGTGTATTTTCCTGCTCTTCAGCGTTTTCTGAATCGGCACTGGGTTCTCGCTGGCTGAGCCACAGAAAGGTCCTCTAGAAACTTTCTGCCTCATCAGTCTGCTGGATTTTATTTGAGATCTTCTGAGGAGAGGTTTTCTCAGGTGGTTTGCAAAGAAGCCACACGTAACTACAGTTACACTTATATCCTCATTATGCTACCATTTGGCAGCACTTTGCTAAAGACAGCAAGATATTTTATGCTTTGCTGTAATAGGCCTAGAAAGAGAAAAACTATAAGCCAGCTGAGATCCCTCCCTTGCAGTTTGTATAAATTCTGCAAAGGAAACAAGAATTTGGACATTTGAATAAATAAGCATAGTAAAGCTGTAAGAGTTGTCTGTAACAGGGGTCGGGGGCTTCTTCCTAACAAAGCACTTGACTTTGTAAGACACTTCTGCATGCGGCTGATTTGTTTGTAATGTAGGAAATAGAGATGGTTTGGTGTCTGGTGAGTGTCCTTGTAAGACGATAATGAAGTCAGGCTGTGTTTTCCAAATGTTTGATAAGTTAATCTTTACAGTGAGTTCTTCTAGTGATATTATAATGCAAGTGTAATTGTAACCAATAGAGGAAGATATATGAGAAGTACTGCGAAGTACCTAACCAGTAGATAGAATTTACTGATACATATATAAATTCCCTTGTATCTGGGGATACAAGCAGAGCAGTTAGAGACAGGAAAACCATTCTGCTAAGAAGAGATCCTTGACACATCCCTTAAACTGTTTCTGTCAAGTCAGAGAGAAAACTATTGACTATAGAAACTGCTAAATGCATGGCTTGGTTGAGAAACTTCTATTGTGAACATTACTGAGGGGTATAAACTATGTATTTTGATGTTTTGAAGCATGGCAATGTGTAATATTTCTCATAGTAACTTTCATAATCTTCAGATAACTTGGATGAAGAATAAATCTAATAAAGAACAGGTGTTTAACTGTCTTATTTTCTTACAGTTCAGAGGTCTGAAAGCAATCAGGAAAAATTGAATATAAGTATATGTATTGTTATTCAGTGTATATGATTATGTGTGGTAAAGGGTAGAAGAGGTGAAAGGTGCTTTTTATCTTAAAGTTTAACAAACCTTTATAGGAATCTGTGGGAATTTATACGAATGCCTTGAGTTATGAATTTGTGGAGCTCTGCAGCAGATAATCTCACTGAACCTTCACTTCTGTGTGGGACACAAATCTCTCATATGTGGGTAAGGGGACTTTGCTAGAGACGGTATGGGATTCCACTATCCCAGTTAAATTTGCCGGTGGACCTGAGTAGGACGTGTGAGCTGCTTCTGCGGTACAACTAAGTGGCTATAAGAGAAGTGATTGTGTTACGGAGGGACACAGACTTGCTGGCTTTTGCGTACTGAGGTGGGCAATCATAACATGAAGCAGCACATGGAGCCTTAGGTGTGGATGACATAAGCTTGGCCCAGGATCTTTGTATTTCCAGTGAAAACTATGCAATTCGTGATGAAAGCCATGCTGCCCTGGTTTCATCGCCAACACTAGCCAAGGCATCTGGATGGAAGCTAATCTGTGGTTAACGAACTGCTAACTTTCTTTCAGCTGCAAAGGGCTTGTCTCCAGGTAAAGCTGTTCTCGGTCAGCTATTTTGGACCAGCCACATGTGAACTCTTGTATTTCCAATGTCTTTTTAAAAAGTTTTAATTCTATTTAAAAGTGGTGCTTAATAAACATAACTAGCGTGGAAAAATACGGTAGCAGAGCTCATCTGTGAGGAAAGTTAGAGCTAACACCTAAAAATCCACTTCCCTTTATTTTGCCTTTGGTGTAGGCAAACCTTAAAAATGGCTTTGTATAGGTCCCTAAATGATATATTTACACTGCTGATGTTTCCCTGTCCAGCCTTGCATTTTCTAATCATCTGAACCTCTGTGTGCAAAATCATCAGCGCTGAGCTCTCGGTAGTATCTTCCTGACTCAGGACCAACAGGTATAAATGGGACCGAGGAGTAGCTTAGCCGAGCTGCGCGGCTGGCTCTCTTGGGGGAGCTGAGGCCTTTGGAAATACATTGCTAATGGTGTGTAATTGCTTCCTGAATTGGTCTTTTGGAGAGAGTAATTGTATTATAGGAGCTACTGAACCTCACTGCATGATCTTGCAAAGAACCGCTAAGCTGATGGATTCCCTTTCATGAAGTACACTTGGCATTCACTGAGCGCTGCTGCAACGTACCCTTCTTAGCCAAGGGTCTCTGCTTTTGAATCCTCCACCACTGCATTACCAGCCGTTCCTCCAGAGCTGCGATTTTTTGCGTACACCTTCTATTTCAGGTAAGGCTGGAGTATGCGGTTTTATGGAGTTTTCATGCAGACAGACCCTTTTCTAAGGAAAACGATGTTTTCTTACTTTGAACTAGTCAGTAAAGCCCATAATGGGAAAGATGACAAATTTCTTTGGTATTATTCAAATTGTCTTGATTCCATCAGAAATATGCAACCTCCCCCACACAACCTAGGACACGACCTAGAAACCCATGGATAATTGATTTTGCTCATGGAAATTCTGTGTGCTTTGGCAAATTCAGAGAAATGCAACCCTCTTGCTCGTGCTGGATCAAGGTCTAGAGATTTGCTACTGATGGCCAGGGAGCCCTGCCCTGTTTGGGAGGGCCACCAGCAGGGTTTCAAGATGTACAGCTCCTTCAGATACTGTCATTCATGGATTACACTCAGCAGTTTCAAGTTTTTCTGATGAGTTAGGGAAGAATTTGTTTCCAAAACAGATGCACACTATTCCAAGCAGGAGTCATTAGGTGCTGCGCTCCTTTGGTTTTGATTGTCTGCCATTATTTCTTTTATGTTACTTTGATTTGATTATTCCAGCCAATGTGGAGCTGGAGATTCTTTATTGCTCTGATTGCATGATGTTGTGTTTTCTCATGCTTTAATAAGAGGCTTGCCAATTTGTTTTCCGTGATTCATCTCTGGGTGTCTTGAGGCCTCTTATTTTTGATGAGAATTTCACAGCTTATATTTTCACAGTGTTTAGGATGAATGCTTATTAAGCTTATCGTGATCCTTAGGCGTCAGCTCAGCAAGATACCTAAGCATGTGCCTGATTCTTAGTGTATGAGTAGTTCCAGTGCTTTCAAGGGGATTTACTACACACATCTTTAAAGACAGACATAACCATATGTAATGTGCTGAATTGGGGCCTTTGTTCTTTATAGAATAGCTTCTGAAAGGCATTGTCTTGGGAATGGTTTCTTCACGTGTTGTTTGAGATTTGCCAGACTCAGTCACTCAGAAATCACAAGTGTCCGTTCCCGTAGCATGCACGGCATGGACTGAACAATCAAGAAATATAAACTGTTGGAATCTTTCTTTCTGTTTGGTTAAGGGTTGCATTTCTTTCAAAATCATTAAGTATAAAAATGAAACATTTAAAGTGAAATGCAGAAGACTTCATTTAATTTCGTATCTCTAGGAGCCAGGGTATTAAGAAAAACACAAACTGAGGTTCTCAATAGAGGGAATTTTGTCCAGGTCCCATCTCTAGAGAGGCCCTGTCTCTAGACTTTTCAGTGAAATCTTGAGTTGTCAAAAAACCAACTTTTCCCAGAAACATACCAGTTGTAGTGAAAGATTGTCAATTGAGAGAAGTGGTTACCTCTCAGTCAGGGAGAATGTTTAACTACATCTAAGTTAATGTGGCCAGAGAGCTGACAAGTTGGCTTGGAGTCTGCTGGAGAAGGGACCAAGTATCTCACGGGGATAGAGATGTTGCATGTAATTTGTAGGTGGAGCAGCTCCGTCTCGGGTGCATCCAGGCTTCCCCAAACTAATGGCAACCACGACAGCATGATTCAGTGCTAAGTTCTCGAGATACCTGTGCTGTTACAAAATACTCAATCCTGCTGTAATCATGCACCAGCATCCCCTGGCCTTGTACAGAGAAGAAAATAGCTTTCCCATCCCACAGGAATTTGGGGAGCTCAAAAGTTATCTTGTTCTGTGTTGGGATGAACCTGAGTCTTTTAATTTCTTTTTCTCTTAATGGTGAAAGACACTCACTGAGCCCAAAATAGAGGATGTTTCTCTGAGATGTGGAAAGTAAACATCCAGGAACAGAGTTTAACAACTCTTCCGCTGGTTCCTTTAAAATGTTTTCCACTTCTTGCCTGCTGACACAAATACTCTCCAGTTAGTGGTAGAATTTACCTGTGGCTCTTTCCTGTCAGCAGTCAGTACCCCAGTTAGTAAGCTCATGGGTTTTCTCTAATGTACTGCGAATTACCCGATAGCCAAATGCTTTTATAGGTGAATTGAACCTTCCTCTTTTTTTGGGTTGGTTCCCCCCCACCCCCTTTCACTTCCATAGGCAGATGTTGGATTTTTTTACCTTCTTGTGTGATTTATGAAAGCTGTTGGTATTATTTTTGCTGTAGAGGAAAAAGAAAGAAAAAAATGTAAATTACAAATGCAAAGTAACTTATATACTAGAGCTTTAAAGAAAAAACAAAAGAAAAGCTAGTGGTTAAAGAATTGGCAGTTGACTGACACCAATTAGTTATCTTGTGTGTAAGACAAACAACCTTATCAGTGTACTTGGTTTAATACAAATCCCCTTGTCTTTGTCTTTCGAGGGATGGAGTATTTAGAACAATCACATGACAACAGCAGTAATAAAAAACCCCATCAAAAACACCCCCCACCCCCCCACTGCTCAAGAAACAAAGGGCTGTTGACTCTAAGCATACTTTAGATGTTTCTACTGATTGCACACAAAACATGATCTGTGAAAGTATTCAAATTGTCTCTCTTATTGATGCCACAAACACTGGTGTGGTCTTGACATCTGGGCATTGCCAGGGGTCATCTCCATCAGCACAACCTCCGATTCATCTATCCCCCCCCTCCACCCCATCCAAAATAAAACAAAGCCTCCTGGGCTTCCTGTGTGCCAGTGATCAAAAGAAGGATCCATAATAAGAATTCTGTTTAGAGCTAATGAGGCAGTAATTTTGGTTTAATTAAATACCAGCTGATTGCTATCTCTGTGTATTTACTGGAGGCAATGGCAGCTGCAAAGCTACAGCCTATGAATTACCAACTGGACCCAGGACTAGCTCAGGTATCACAATTCTTATGGGTTTTTTTATTTCATTTTATTTAGACGTAAGCTAATCATAACATGGTGCTTTTCCTCTGGTCTAGACATCATGTTGTTCGTGGGATTCTCAGCAACACACAAGTGCTGGGATTTGGGAAGGCAGAGATCAATGGGAACTTTCCAACAGAATCAGCTCAGGGTCCCCTGGCATTCCTGTAAAATTGAAATTCAGTTGTGGAAGTGCTGGAGAGCTGGGAAGTTACTGCTGCTTCTGTGGGCTGGGCATGTCTTTCTCCCCATTTCCTCCTGTTTCCCCTTAAAGCCTTTCCTCAAATTCCAGCAAAGAGGAGTCCTGTGTTACTTACTGGAAGCTGATGGAAGGAAGCAGTGGGAGGGATGCTGAGTCCCTTCCTAGGAAGGAGAGGAAACAGGACAGTTGGGTCCTGTGCCCCTTGATGTGCAGAGGGAGACTCCAGTCTTTTCTAGTACCTTCACACCCTCTTTCTTATGCTTCAAGACTTGACGAATCTCAAGTATTTCTTTCTCTTTTCATGTTCTCTCCATACCTGAAATGACATATCACAGCTTTTTTGTCGCTGTGTAAATCCCTGTACACACGGCAGTCCACTGGGAATTGTGCTCACCAGCAGCACTTGGTGCTCAAGACCCAGACCCACTGCCCTGACACCTCTCACTGACAGAGGAAGAGCTGTGTGGGCGCTAGAACAGGGAAAAGCAGCTTCATAAAAAAGACACAACTTCCAGGGAGATAATAAGTGAGGGGGAAGTTAGGAATCATATCTGTGGGCTGGAACTGAGGATATTTCTGCCATCATGCTTTTCAGGCTACCATGTGATGAAGATGCTTTGTCAAAAGTGACAAGTTTTGGGTTTTTTTTTAATTTTTTTGTTTATTTCCTAGAAGTTTTGCCCATTTAGAGTTAGAGTCCTTTTAGACTAATGTGGAGTCCTGGCTTACGTTTACCAGACAGAGCCCGGGTCCACCTTGGGTGCTGTACAGTCTGAGGACTGTCACAGTCGCAGCTCCGGGGCAAATTCATCATCTTCCCTCCAAGACACGGTTAAATGTGAAACACTCCTCTACTGAATGAAGCCTTTGCTATTCTCTCTGCTGTTTTTCTGCCTCATTAAACACAGACCATCGATTAAGCAACAGTGGCAGATAGGAAAAGGCAAAATGGCTTGGAAGTAATTGGCTTCTCTTGAATCTTGGAGGAAGAAGCCGTAATCGTCTATAGCAGTGATGCATCTGTCTGTCTGTCTGCTGTGCATTTCTGTATGCAAGGAAACATAAAACTGCTCAAAATTCAAGAACTTTTGCATTTCAGAATATATTTGAGAACAGCTCCTTGTCTGAGGAAAAATGTTGCTAAGTTACAGAGTGAAAATTTTGGAACAAAAAATGAGTCCTTGTTTCTTCAAGCAGAGTCCTTCCCTTTTTTGGGGGAAAAAATGAGTCTTTGTTTTCTCAAGCAGAGCCGGTTTTCACAGTGTAATCATGGGAAGACCCTTATGCACGTAGATGGGTTCTGGGCTGTTTCTTCCCTACTTCTCAGCTATGCTGGGTCTGAGCAGCACTGACCATCGCACAACATTGTTGAGCCATTTTTAATCCCGACTGTTATAATATCAGTGCATGGAGAAAATCCTCCTTGGAACTGCGTCTGCATCAGAGCATGTTGATGGTGGATGGAAAGATTGATTGATTCTTAATGTGCTTGCAGTTGGACCCATTAGAAGGGGATTTTGTCTTAATGTGAAGGAGGGATTGACTCTTGTAACACTGAAAACTTACACTGTAATGGGAGGGCTTCCGTCTCTTTCACTAAAGAGTGCTGTATCAGGTGAGAGTGGTCTCACCTCGAGTTACGTGTGGAGAGCAAGTGAAGATGTAACAGATACGGCAGGATACAAGGACCAGAATAAATGGAAAGACAGGGTGAGATTAGGGACAGAAGAGTTGGAAAATGGCCTGAAAGAAGAACAGAGTACTCTATAAAATCTCAGATGCTTCAGGAAAAAAAAAGAAAAATGAAAAAGGAACATAATACATGGGAATTCAATGTTTGCTGCATCTCATCAAAGAACCTGGCAATCACGGTCCCATATGTAGCTGGGCTCTATGCAGACTTGTCACTGAGACTGGCTTTTTAGAGATGTGGCAGTTCAGGCATCGTAACCAGGTCTCTGTTTGGGCACTGAATCCATCAGTGAACACATCCCCTCTGCAGCCAAGGAAGGTGCTCTGGTCTCTCTGGGGGCTATTGGCCCTAACCAAGGTGTCGATAGGGTGATCCTGATCCAAACTCCCTCAAAAATCATCAGCGTTAGATAACATCAGTGGGACAGGCTGAAGGGTGGATCTTGGTCATGCTGTTAGTAGCTACTGTTGCAAAGAGCAGAGAAATAAACAGCCCCAAACCTGAGAACATAAAAAATGACAGACGATCTGCATCAGACAGGAAAGGCAGCCGACAACAGCTCAAGAAACAGAGCAGTGATCTGAAGAGAAATGTGAATAGTGTCTGAGTTGTGGGCACTGACAGGAAAAATATAAATGCTTGTAGGGGAAGAAAAGAAGCTGCTCTGCAGAGGTGTGCAATCAATTACTGGAATAGGTGATTAAGAAGGACTAGCTGAAACTACTTCACTGAAATGGCTTTTTGACAGTATGCTGGATTTGTGGCTGAGCAGATGCCTTTGAGAAAAAGTGGCTGCTTTCCACAAAAAGATCTTTTTTTTTTTCCTATTGAAAACTTGAACTCCTGAAAACCAAACATTTCACATATGTCTTTTAACACTGGAAATTCTGCCAAGAAAACTCCCAACTACTTTTCATGGCAACTGCAGGCAAAACTTCTTATGTTATTTTTTTTCTTTTCTTTCCTTTATTATTTTCTATGAGAATAATGTCCAGTGCCACCCCTGACTGGCAGTAAGCAGGATGAGCAAGTGACATCTCTGCACAGAGACTGGCTTCATTGTGCTAATGGACTGCTAGTGTGAGGAGGAAAAGATAAGGCTTATTTATGGAACTAAAACTTCAGCCCTCACAAAGACAGCCAGCTCAGATGTTCCCTGTCAAACTGACAAACTCTGTCTCAGATGGCAAGAGCGTTCAGGGCTACTGCAAAGTTTGTCAGGGAGCTCTCCGTAAATCACTGGAACGCAAGTCCAGATAAAAGCTCTGCACTGGCTTATTGGAGTCTCTTGGGACTCTGAAATCTGTGGAGTGGCCTGGGGGGCAGGAAAGGTGGCAGGGACCGCAGGAAAGCATGGAATCCATCCTCCGGCCCAAAGCAGGCTGAGCATTGAACTCAGACCAGGTTGCTTAGGGGTGGCTGCAGCTGGATCTTGAAAACCTCCATGACAGCAAATGCAAGAGAGGATGTAATCACGGGCAATGCCAGGGCTGCTCCTTTCCAGCCATATGCTTCCTGCAAAGGAACAAATGCTTTACCATTTGTGGGGGCCATTTCAGAGGCCGTTGATGTCTCCCTAAAAAACATCACCTGGCAAGTGGCCACTAAAGCAAAGCAATAATACAAATGATGGGTGTTAAAGCCGGGTTCTTTTCAAAAAATAAACTTAAGAAGAGATGAGCGTCATCCCTAACAGACTCGTCACTGACAGAATCAAACAGCAAGAAAAGTAGCTATTAAAAAATGGACAAACTCTGCCTATTGGTTGACCCTATGGAGTTTGATAAAGCTGGAGAAGATTCACGGTGTCTTTTCCAACAAAGGAAAATTCCTGCCAAGATTCACAAAGCTTTTTCAGCTTTAGCTGCCAAAAATCCATTTGTGGCAGGTGAAAGTAAATGAGTAACAGCTATGCGAGGACTGCAACCTCCCGTCTTTGTATAAACAACTTTCTAGACCAGCAGCAAGCTTATAACCAACCTGTTGTCAGCAGCCCAGAGCCCTGTTATAGTCAATCAAGGGCTCAGCTGGCTATTATGGAGATATGGGAACTATTTCAAATATTATAGTTTTGTTGGCTCCAGCAAAGAGATCTCCAAAGCACTTTTGACTGGACCTAACTACTATTTTCTGTTCATTTCCATCTGAAGTACAAGAATATAAATGAGCTCCAGTCAATCTGTGCTGGTCTATTGGGAGTCTATACCCCAAAGTCTGATCAAATTAACTAGAAGCGTTTTAGCACACAAGTGTGTTTGGCTCTCCTCATTTTAATTTCATATAAATTCAAGCACTGAATCATAATTCGCCAGGCTGGAGCATCAAGAAAGCAAAAGAATATCTCTGGATTTACCATTAACCAGCAAAAGCTGGCAGCTGCATCTGAGATACACAGTCCTGTTCGGAGCCTCAGAAAACTGCTTTGTGTGAAGAAAAGGAAAAGTAAAGGAAGCCCAAGTCCCTGCGGAGCACCAGGGGTGTGCAGACCTGCCTCTGAACTCTGCGGGCAGGACCTTGATTGAAGGAGACAGACATGAAACAGTGACACTGTGCCCAAGATTGTCACTGGCCCTTCCTGCGGCTCGGGGGAGTCGGAGCAGCATACGGGCTCTGTGTGGCTGAGTCACGGCTACTTAAATTTTGATGATGCCACCAGGTTTTTCAATTCCATTTAATCTTTTGGACAAAGGAGTTGTGAGCCTTCAGGGGTGGTGAGTGGGTGGGCAAAGAGCCTTTTCTCCTCTCTAGCCTGTTCTTGGTCAGATGCTGCAGTCTGTCCTGGGAGACAGCAGCTCCCAGTGATGCTCTTGTCCCCAAACTGGTGGGATCATTTACCTGGTGTGCAAGCCAATAATACACAGAGGCAAGGTATTAGCTATGTATTAGCAGCTCTGCACAGAAGTGGGTGCTAGGGCGTATCCCCACAAAGCTAGCATACACAGCATTGAAACACTCATTCATTTATATGTTGTAAATTAACGTAATTAACATATTCATTGTTTCCAGTCTTTTACTGGTGCTCAGAATTCCTGATCCTGAAGCTGATTGGTGTAAAACGTTCTCGGCTTCAATTAAAGGTACAGCGTCTCTTAATTGTACTGTGCAGACTCAGTGGGTGAGGGTATTGAAGTGGAGGTGGGTATCCCAACTTCTAGAGGAGGGGTTTCCATATTATAATTAGTCAAGTTCACCTACAGGGCACATTTCCTGAGGTACAGCCAAGTTTCTTGGGCAATCGGCCCACTGAAGTTTCTGGTACCTGGTTTTAGGTCCATTTGTTCCTTCTATCCCATAGTCTTGTCAAGAACTGCTAACCCAAATGATTTACTGAGTTACCACCATAGAGGTCACGTTGATGTCACAATGCCACACTGCCACATCGGTGGATGTCACGTACGCTAGGTCACATTCCGACCTGTGCTGTCGCCATGGTATTGGTGTGTTGCTATCAGCGGGATGGATCTGCACGGTAACGTGTCCTCTGGAAAGGACCTTTGCAATTTTTCTGTACCAGGCTGTGTGCTACAAAAGATGAGAAGCAGCAGCATGTCAGTTCGGGCACCAGGTATCAAAATGACTGACAGCTTGGGGAGGCAAAGCTGTGACCACACTGACTTGTCCCTTGAGAGCGCTTTGGTATGTAGTTCTGTTCCAGGCATTTGTTTAAGAAGTTGGCACCTAGATTTAGACTCCAGCATGGGCCATGGTGGGGAAAGGCCACCAGGAACGTGCAGAGGAAAGGAGTCCCTGGCTGAGCACAGATTCAGGGAGGGAGAAACTGCTCCCAGACAGGCTTTGTAACTGCCTGCAGTCCTGGGAGCATATCAGAGGATGTTTGCCAGCACGTCCCTCCTCTGAGCATCTCTGCTATTCCCACTCATATTAGTTCAATTTACATGGCAGAATATTTCTAACCACCAGCAAGGAAAACTCATCCTGAGATCAGAAAAATAATAATAGTAACTCCTAGTCCTTATACAGCACTTCGGAGCCGTCAGAGCGCTGAACAAACATTAGCTAATGAATCAAGCTGTGCTGCTTCTCCTGCCCCATCTTGAGCAATAAATGCTCCAAGATTAGAAACTTGCTGACACATATGTGCTGAGGGTGCCTGCGGCAGAGGGTACTGTGGCTCTAGAGCTGTGTTGCTTTTATGGTGCTGACAGGGGTAAAAACGGATCATCATGTCAGCAGATATGATCAGGACATGTGCAGGGCTCATCCTTCCGAGGCTGGTGTAAATGCAGATTAAATCTGCTGGAGGCTGGGGCGTTGTTACTGCTCCATCCATAGGAAGCAAAAGTGCTGGATAAAGTGCCAGCCTCCCAGGCCAAAACCTGCTCACTCGGTGGTGCTGGGGTAAGCAGGGAAAAGCTCCGAGGGTTTTAAGCACAATTCTAAATGCATTTCTAACAACCAGGAGCAGAATTTGGCCATTTTCTGTGTTGTCCTTGTGGTTTTCAATGGGTTTGTGGCACTTTCCCCATCACCATGGCAGGGCAAGTACTGAAGATCCCCCCTGCCTCTTGGGATGCTGTAGGTGTTGTCCCATTACTTCTGAGGATCTGTCTTGCCTTAAACACCTCTTCCCATCCTCTTCCCAGCCTCTCCCTAAGAGAAACTAGGCAATTGCAATGCAAAATGGCAAGTACTAAACATCTGTATTCCTGTAGTCAGTCATAGCGATTTTGGGGGACAGGTTTCAGAGCTTTCCCCAAAACAGGCAAATGTTTACTCTGAAAGCCTGGGGCACAGCCCAGGGGAGAGAATGAAAAGGCAGAGCTGAATTGTAAATCCTTCTTTAATCTCATTAACCGAAGTGTTTTGTGGCTTGAAGGACTCACTATATTTACAGCATGATTAAATGCTTGGATAAATAACAGCTATTAAATGGGCAGTATCTAGGTGCTACTGAAATGAGATAACACATTGGTTTTTTTCCTGTCTTCCCTTTTCTTATTTTTTTTTTCCCCTACCGATTGCTGATATGTAGAAATAGCAGTGACAGGGCAAATCGCTTCATCTCTAACAGCTCTTTGCTACTACTGGAATGGATGACAGGGAAAAAATACCCATATATACACTGCAGTCGTGGTTTTCAGGTTCTTTCCAGGAACTGTAGTTCCTTAGACTGCCGGACTGCACTGCAGAATTTACCTTTGTGGAAAGAAATCTCATCTGGCCGGGCAAGACTGCTACCTGTGTGCTCGTACTGCTTGGCCTAAATGCTCCCATGATGTCTTTTAATATTAATGAATGATGTAAAGAAAGAGAAATACTACTTAAGGTAATTATTGTAATGTGTTCCCAGGGATTTAGCTGTGGGTTTGTAGCCGCATGTTATTTCAGTTTTTAATTGGCGCAAGAAAAGGGGGCGAGGGAAATGGAGGAAATTGTATTTTATTGGCGGGGGAGATAGTTTCCCAGCTCTTTTGCTTGAAAGGTTTGGAGTTAAGAACAAAACCTCTAATTTATAAAGAGTCAGTTGGGAGAGCAGAGACATCTACCACCTCTGTCCAGCTGCTCACTGGAACCAGGCCTGGACTGGTGGAGTAAAAGAGGATTGTACAGAGAGAGACTTTCGCAAGGAGCTGCGTACTGCACTGAAACCCACCGACCCGCCCTGGCCTCACATCCTGTCCCCAAAGTAGTCAGAGATGTTTTAGTAGGGTTAAACTGTTGGAGATAAACATAAATATGTTTATATAGCATACAAACATCAGAGAATCTTAATAGGTCTTTGCAGTCCCACTCTGTGAGAAGGGGGCAGCGACCAAGAGGTTAACTCTGAAATGTGAGATAAAAGTAAACCTGAGCAATTCTGAAACATGAGAATATTTCATTTAGATATTCATGAGCTGAGGTTTCTCATTATTTCAGTTCAAAAGAGCTTTTCACTCTAAAAATTATTCCAGTTAATTAGGAAATAATAGGCTAAAAAAGTATTTTTAAGGGAATTCAGTTTTTGTTGAACCTGAAAAGGATTTCTTTTTATTTTCAGTTTGCAAAAACAAAAAACCCAAACCAAACCCAAACACATCTTTTCGGGTTGAGCAGAAGAAGTCAGTTTTCTTTTCTCCCTCTCTCTTTGTCTGTCTATCCATTTTGATACGGCTAATGAACTAAAATTGCCATTGTTCACACAGCTCCATTCTCATGTACCCTCTTCACTTGTATGTAAGGGAAGGGTCTTCTGAGCTACACAGAGAGGCTGCAGAGAGAAAAGCCTTTAGTGAGAACAGAAAGCATGTCAGGTAGGGTGGCTGTGGGGGCAAGGCAGGGACAAGGGATCTGGAAGGAGGATCTGTGAGCCTGGGGCTTCTCTGCTCCCCGTCCTCCTGCTGACAGGCTCTCTCTGGCTCTGGTGTTGTCACTGGGTCTCTACATTTTGAGCCCCTGCTGTTTCCTTTGCACAAGTGACCCAGATAGACAGTGGCCCCGAGGCAGTCTGCAGGTTGCAGGAGAGGCATGCGATGCTCTCTGGCTACTTTCTGATGCTCCCTGGCAGCAGGGAATATGCTGGCAGACCTGCCTGGGCAGAGCTGGGAGAGCCGAGGTGGGTGAGCAGCAGAGCACCAGTTCCCCAGGCGCTGGAGCACTGGGAGACACTGGGCAGGGGGAGAAACCTGCTGCGGTAATGACTTGTTGTTGAGTAGGTTTGTACCAGAGCAGAGGGATCAGGGATTCTCTGAGGGGTTCAGTGGTAAAATGTAAGATGTCAACAAAGTAAAACTCCTGGGGATTTCCCAGGCTCTGCAAGTGTCTGCAGCCCACCAGGAGAAAACCTGTTGGGAGGCTCACGGTGCCTAAGAATAGGATCGTGTCGCTTTTACTTGTCTGTGTAAGCAGCCTTTGGCAGGGTTTACAGCTCCCACCAACGTGTCTGTGTTAGAAGCCAGCCCCCAGGGATACCAGCTAGGAACCGCAGACACGGGGGTTTAGCTTTTTTCTGCAAGTTGCACATATTTTCAGCTCCAGAGATCTCCCGTTTAACTCTTTCAAGGGTAGCCGTCGCACAGCCCGTAGCACCTGAGCAGCGTGTAGTTCAGCCAATGCTGAGCTAGCCCAGGTCAAACTGCAATGGGCAAACCTTTGGAAGTAATTAGCAGGGTAGACCTAATTGCATATTAAAGAGCAATGTATAACCAATGTAAAACTGCATAAATATCCTGGGGTGTGCGCTTTTCTGTAGTTACAAGGAACTGGTCCATAGTTTTATGCTAGTTTGTATGTCATGCAAGACCGGTGAGGTATTTCAAGTGCAAGAACCATGGCGTGAATCGTGCTGCACTTCCACCTTGGCTCAGGCCCACAGACTTTACCAAGCATTCTCCATCGTCATAACACTCTTGGCTGGTTTATTGTCCCCTTGACTCCTGTCATGACCCCTGGAATCTGCTGATTAGTGCAGAAAAATCCACACCCATCGCTAGGTTTTGAGGGGCCATTTCAAGTTGTTCCATCTCAGCCAAATGCACAACACCCGCAGAATCCACTTGTATAAAATTTCCAGCTGGGGAAAGAGGAAATTTCTGGAAAGGGTCTGTGAACTCTACAAGAAAGGTGCTTTTAGAAGTCAAGAAATAGATATGATGTTGACAGCTCTTCACCAGGGGAGAGTTAGTAGAACAGAGTAAGGTTTCTGAAGCATATTAGGAGGCCGTTTTGCGTTGGTTGGCTGGTCAATAGATCTCCTGCACAGTGTTCATTTGCTCAGGAGCTGAGCAAGCTCTCAGTACTCAAAAGTTTCACCTCTTGGTAAACAGCAGCAGCCATCTCCTGGAGAGGGAAACGTGTCCCTTGCTCCATCCACTTCATTTTCCCCATCAACACCGGAGCTTCCTTTATCTAAGGAACAGCCTTTATTCACATGTCTGCGCTTTCCTCCCTGGCGTCTCTGCAACTGTTGGACTACAGCGAATGATAAGAAGAAGCAAGGTGAGGGAGCAAGAGGAGCTGGAGACTTAGGGCACATGAGAGGCACAGAAAAGGTGCTGTGAAGCTTTTTTTTCTCCTGCCACAGGCCAGGGCTAACAGAGTGGCATGGAGAAGCTCAGCATGGGGGAGAAAGAGAGAGAAGGCAGCAAGCCTAGAGAAAATCCTGAGACAGGGAGAGGAGCTAATGTGTCAGGGAACCAGGACACTGGTGCTGTCTAGAAAGGAAAGGACCTAGACAGCTGTCCATGTCCCTGACCAGTCCCATCAGCCTTGTCCTACTTTGAAGGATATTTAAGCTTCAGCAGGCAGAAAGAGGTGTTTCTTAATGAGGGCGTTTGCTTGGGAGCTCTATGTTCTGGCTTTATAGCAGTGACGTGTGACAGTGATTTTATTCTTTACTGAAGCCTTGAGGATCCTGATGAGGGCAAAGGTGCTTTTTATCCCTGGCATCTCTGAGACACTGCATTCAGGAGGGCTGGGCAGTAACTGGAATTCTGCTGCCTGAATCTCAGGAAGTGAGAGCTCAGCGAGGAGCTTCCGAGTGATCCGCTGTTCTACTTGAGAAGCAAACGCTGCCAGACCCTGCTGTGCTGTGCTGTGCTGGGAGAGGCCTAAGAGTTCAGCCCTCAACAGGCCTTGTGCAATGGTCATCGGCGTCAATGAAATCAGGCCCCACTAACGCAGCTGCCCATCCTCACGCTGCTTAATAACCAGCTGCTGCAGCCTGTGCAGGAAAGTAGCCCTTTGGCACCGCACTGGTGCATACGGCAAAACCCCCTTCCTGCAGCTGCAGTGAGAAAAAGGAGGTTGTTTTTCTTGAGCGATTTAACTCACTGAGCAATTACTCATTTCAGTGGCTTTACTGCAAAGCTTGCTTTGTCTCTGCTCAGGTTTTAGCTGAGAGAAGCTTGAATAATTTAGAGTCAAGAGTTCGGGGGTTATTTCTATTTGATCTCTCATTTTCCTCTTCCTTTCTCTCCCACCCCATTGCAGTTATGTATCTTCAAACTCAATTCTTCTTTTTTTTTGTTGGAATGATCTTGCTTTCATTGGGAGAAATATCTGCTACTTGGGTGGAATTTATCTCTTTTAACTGTAAGTACCTGAAGGCAACGTGAGAGAGCAGCACCAGACTCCAAATTAATCCTGTCTCTGCAGTCTCCACTGAACTTCTGACTCCAGCATCAGCGTTATTCTCTTCATAGATGTGTAGATGAGGTCCTTCTTAAACCTGTAGAGGAAGATAAATGGTAAATTGTGTTACAGAAGAGCTTCAGCCCCATTCCCAGTCTAGGCAATGACAGGAGGAAGAGGGACAGCAGGTAGCTGCCCATTTTGCCCACAAGATGGAGTGAGATAAGGAGCAGCATCTCCCTGAGCTGTTGGGTAACTGGCCTTCTCTCTACTCCTTTCCGCGCTAAAAAGGGGAGGTCTGGGATAGAGCTCTGCCTGCTTCCGTCATCAGCGTCTCTCCTTCAGCAGTAGGGATGGCAGCCAACGGCAGTTCCCTGGAGCAGGGAGGATGCTGTTGAAAAGTGGGTAGTATGAATGCGCTCTGCTAAGCGTAGTTGCGTCTGCTCACGGGACTGTTACTCACAAAGTACTTGCTTTAGCATGGTGGCAGAGGCTGTGCTGTTCAGCTGCTAGAGTAGTAAGCTTCATTACTCCAACCTAGTGAGAGAGGAAGGATCTCAGTCTCCAAAACTGGACAAATTATTTGCTGAGAAGTATTTGTCATTTTTCCAAGGAGACCATAGGAAGCAAAGACGGGGTTGGTCTCTGCAGCTGTTCAGCCCTGCCATGCACAGAGTTGTCTGAGTGCCGAGCATCAGGACCTCTGCATGTGTAAGGCAAAGCATCTTCTCTCTGGCTCTGCTCTGCTGTGTCCTGGCTGCTTGTTCGCACTCCAGGAGCAGGGGTCTGCTGAGGCTGCGGCATGTACCGTCCTCGTAACTTACCGTTGTTGGGAGACAAGTGCTAGATAAATGTAAGCCCTGTTCCTTGCTTACTGTAGTTGTGTCACCACATGAATGTAGGTTGTGCAGACAGTCCTATCAGAAGATATTTAGGTTTCAACCACAAGTTTTGAGCTTTTAATCAGACTCTGAGTGCAGATCTGCAGTGGCAAATGATTAAATTACTCCTGCTTATCAGCTGAAACAGAGAAAGTGACCCCATAGATTTCACTTTAACTGCAAGCCAAACTTCATTAGCTTGTTCCAGTGATTAATTTGTCTTCTTGCTCAAAAGTTGGCATTTCATTGCTTGTACGATGGTTCACTTCGGCAGCCTCTGGGATTGGAGTCTGTTGCATATAAATGGGGGAGTGATAATGAAAGCCCTTTAATTTCAGTTTATTGATGTTTCGTCTACTCCGAACCACTTTCATTCCTTCCCCAAATGTAGAGCTGCAAATGCTGAATGCTTTTTTTGGAGGTCTGGTATGTCCGTTCCTTTGGGGTATGTCCATGCATTGAGTTCGCCCTCATCCTAACCCAAAAACGGGAATGTTGCTGGTTTGCTGGAGCACTGCAGCTCAGCCCAAGTGCCTGCTGTAGCTCTTGTTTTTTGTCCTTATTGAACCCAGATGGATATACTTTATAAAAAGGTTTTGGTCAGGACATACAATATGCAACATTTGCAGTAACACAAGTTTTTACTTGCTGTAAGAAGTATAAACAGCTATCCTATTTCTTAATACTTTTTACACTATACTACATTCATTTGACTGTTCCTATGTGTTTGCTTTAATACTTAAAACAAATGTTTCTCTGACAAAACACACCGAGCTGTAGCCTTCAGTTATCTTACTACTGGTATTTATTGGGAAATTTCCTCCCAAGACTTGGGATTTGAAACTTGGTGGCACGTACATCCTAACCCAAGTGCTTGCTAGCAGTTGCAAGTAAAGCACTTCTTTACTCCTGCAGGCCTCTGAGTACACCAGATTTTGGAGTCTATTTGAAAACAAAATGAAGCAAAAAGTCTCTTCTAGCAAAATTCAGGGTTATATTCTTCATTACTAAGTTGCAAAGAAAGCATAAGAAGTATAAACTATGGGTATGACCTGCCTGCCGTCTCTCCCAGGTCCTCACCAAGAGTTCCTCTCACCTCTCAAGGGTGCAAGTCTTGAAGGGACTCACTCAGCAGCACTTTACCGCTTGAGCAACATCTTTTACTGACTCATTTTTGCCCGCTGGCCACTCCAGTAACCTGGAGGTTGTCTAAATGCTGCTGCATGCAAATAGATATTCACAGCGCTTCTGTAGGACAACCTTCCCTCCCTCTCTACTGCTTAAGGAAGACTTATTGCATGGTTGCTTTGACCTCTCCTTGTCTGTGAGAATGCACATAAACCAATGCTAATTTGCCTGGAAATGATTCACATCAATACAAAAATATCCTTCAATATGGGTATTTCCCTCTTTAGATTTATCCTTCTGCTTAGGAAGTAAATTGAAATAGCTTTCTGACTCCATCCTATAACATGAGAAATTTTATTGGCTTTATAAGACCTTGCAAATCACAAACTGAATACGTTTTATGACACAACAAGCTGTGTCCCAGTGTTTTTCAGAGACTGGAAATATAGATATGACTGACTTGGCATGTTTTAATCATAAGTTTTCAGTCTGGGGGACTTAAGCTATCAGTTTTAATAATATGTTCTTTCACCAAAGTAAAACCACTTGACTTTACCATGAAATACACTATATTTGCCTGTTTGGTGAAGTTCATTCTGTCAAACTTCTAAATCTGGATTGTTGGTTTTTATTTGAAATTAATTTATTCTGAAGGTCAGAATTTCCCAAGGAATGTAAATGAAATAATCCAGTGGACTCAAGTCTTTATTCTTCTTCTGAAAATAAGAGAAATCTGATAGGAAATATTTGACCCAAAATACTGAAAAGGCTGTCCTGATAACCTGAAAAAAGTTCAATTTCCAGTTAAAAAGTTGACATAAATCATGCTTTTGTTCAACACGTCAGTGCTGATAAACGTTATTTTCTTACATATAAGCACTTCAATGTCTTCTTTATCTATGCCAAAGAAATCTTAATTTTCCTTAAGATAAGCAAACAAGCAGCATATATTTCAGTTCTGACTTTGAGCTTGTTTTAAGCTCCCGAATAGAGCTGGGACTGGATAAGTTTTTAACTAATCCTGATGCGAGAGTTGAAAGTGGGAATAAATCTGCTGCCTGGGATGAAACAGCCCATTAAGAGCTTCTTCCTAGGTAGTTTAATTAAAAGATTAGGTTATAGATTGCATTGATATATTAGAGAGCAGTTTGCTATAGCATATTTAAACTCATGGCTGGAAGATAACAGGCATTGCATAGGAAACATGGAAAGACAGTCTGTGCACAGGGCCATTGCTGTGTGACCCAGAAGCACATGCTTCCCACGACCACCCTCGTGGTTCCCTGCCTGTGCCCTAAGGGATGGTCAGGAAGGGAAAGGCAAAGGCTGTGCGAGGGACGGATTCAGTTTACGGATTGAGACCCCTGAGTGCGGCTGTGTATATGGAAAACGAGCCTCCGGGATGGCTCTGGCAGCTTCCTCAGCTTGGTCCGGTTCACTATGGTTGTTTGTGTGCTGCACAAGAGCCTGCTGGCAGCGTGCACAGAGCCTGTGTGCCACTGGGAAGGAGCAACACTCTTCAGGGTTCCCTTCGCTACCCTTAATTTCAGACCCTTATGTCTGATCCAGTTTATTTGTCTCATCTGATCAGTTGGTTTCTGGTTTTCTTGTTGCTAGTGATTCTTTTCTCTTCTTCTTTGGAAGTGTTTATTTAAACCACAGAAGGAAAATACCGAATAGAAAATGAAAGCAGCATTTATTTGAAATATTTGGGTTAGCTTGAAAAATGAATGTGCACTCACCTTTCTATGAACCATAACAATAAAGTGTGGCACTGCGGCAGGCTGGAGCGTACATCGCTTATGTAGAGTGGCAGCGACCTTCAGTCCTCAATCTGGTGTGCAGAATTGTTCAATTAATGTCACTACCCTAAGGGCTACAGAGGCCATTCTTGCCCTCATTCCCTCTGCTTTCCTCTCCCACTCTCCTTTACCCCTAATGGAAAGGAGGGGATGGTAAGGAGGACAGAAATGTCACTTTATCTATATAAACTTTTAGGAAAGGAAAACAGCAGAAAACTGGTGCAAGAACAAGTTCCTGTTACAAACGAGTGGAAATGCTTTGGGACACAGAGAGGCAGAACAACCCAAGAGAAAGGTGGATTCTCACCCATAGAAGAAGGAACTCGTGAAGGTGAAGATGGAGAACAGGTCGGGTGAGAATGAGCGTGATTCTTCTGAGGAGGAGAAGGAAGAACAGTGGAATAACAGTAACTTTCAATGAACGCAGAAGCAGGAGATGAGATCTCATGGGAAGCAGATCTAGGGGGAAGAAACTAAGGAGAGAGCTAGGCATTTTTCATTTGATAGTAGGACGATGAACACAAATCATCTCAATTTAGAGGAAGAATAGAAGGTTCAATAAAAGGCAGCTCGACAAAATAAAAGCTTTCCATTGATTTCTTGTTTCCTTACTGTGTTCGCAGAAAATGGAAAGTAGGTTAGATCAGAAAAGCTGGACTTTAAGAATAGTCAATGCGTGGAGGGACACAATCAGAACAGGCAGCACTAAATAAGACACAGGAGGTGAGAGAGATCCCAGGTTAAATGAGATCATACAGTGAATACTATGAGGGGCCATGGAAAAACCTTTCACAGATGAGCCCCACAATGCTAAAGAGCCGCTCACTAAAATGCTGTGAGGAAGGGGTTGGTGTAACTCATATGGCAACAAAGCCCAGACCAAGGAGAGATCAGAGGAGAAGCAATTTGGGTCAAAACAGCTGCTCAGAAGGACATTAATCAAGTGATGATGAGGAGAGAGTTAATTTCTGCAGGATGAAAACATACTGGAGAACTCAAAGGGACCCGTACAGCCTGACACCAGTTCTCCTAAATGGGCACAACCAGTTTAAGAACCCCCCCAACCTGGCCTGACGTCCGTACTTCCCCACTGAGATTCTTTCTTTCTTCCACTGTCCTGATACCGCTGGTTGGCACTGAAATTCTGCCGGTTTTTTATTAAAACCAAAACCTTTTCATTGACCCAGTTTAAAGGGGCAAGCTGTATGGTGCAAAGGGCCAGAGAACAATGTTCAATGGGGAGAGGGAGGCAGAAACGAGCAGTTAGTAGAAGGAGAAGTCAGCCGAAACTGGGGTGCCTTTTTAAAGGCGTTCTTTCTGAAAGAGGAGACAGGGGTTTCAGCTTGACCTCAGTATCTGGAAAATACTGAATAAATCACCTTAACTGTTTGTTGAGCATATGAAAGGTAGAAAGAAGATGAGTAACAGCCAACCTGGATTAGAAAAGCATAAATCATGTCAAATAAATTGAATTTACTCCTAAAACAGAGAAAAGCCTGTTGGATAATAGAAAAGCAGATGTCATGGGAAGCAGTGTACTTAAGTGCAAGAAATACAACATTTTTATAAGCATGTTAGAGAAATCTAGTCTAGGTAAAACTACAGTAGGGTGAACCAGAGGAAGCTGGAAGAATTGAGTCAGGTTTCATTAGGAATTGTCCTGTGTCCAGTTCTTCTCAGTACTTCCATTAACTATCTGAACCGTGTGCTAGCGAACACATTTATTACATTTTCAGAAGGCTGGGAGGAACACTGGGTGGATGATCTTGACAAATAGCATGCTGGGGAATGGTTTCGTTAGAATACAAATATACAGCAACTACTGCTAAGCAAAACAGCCAGCGCTCATCAGGTGCACAAATGTGGATTTAGGAATACAGATTTGGGACAGGAGGCGGGGAGCAGCTGAGTTTACAACAGGTATTAGTGTAAAGAAAAGCTCAGGAGGGGTGTGTGACGGTCCTTCAGTCGTATGAAAAACTGGTTCAAAGGGGTTCTCGGCACCACCAAGGTTCATTTCAAAATTGAGAGGAGTTCAAGGAACCCCAACAGAACCGACCAGAGGTGCATGCTGAAAAGACCTTGCAAAAAACCTTAAACAATACAGCAAATGATGAACACTGCAATGGGAATCCTGTGCATGGTCCCATCGCTGTAAGCCTAATGGGGAGAGAGGGATGTCAACACCTGGTAGTTCTATGCAATGACAACAATTAAGGCAACTGCTGGGGTTCTATCTTAACCAAGCACTATGGCTTAAGTTCCAAGGATGTAAGAGTCTTCCTGGACCTCTGGGTAGAGACCCCCATATCAAGAGAAGCTGTGTGTCAGAGGAACAGCATCTCTGGGCAGAGACTAATGTAATTTGACAGCTGATTACAGCTACAGAAATGCCAGTTTAGCAAGCAATATATCAACTTCACTCCCATACTGTGCACCAGTTTCACTGCCTTCTACCACCTAATTGTGTATCCTGTAGTTAGTGGAGATCAAACTGTTCTGTGTCAGAAGTTCAGTTTCTAACACTTTCTTGCATAAATCACCTTCCTTATTCTACATTCCTTACATGAAATTCTTGGTGTATATCGTGGCCTAATTAATCTAAAAATATTTTTATAGTCTTCTTGTGGTCTTCACTGGAAAAAGTCTCTTCTCCATGCCCCTGCTATATAGGACAACCTGTAGCGAAATGAAATTGCAGTAAGATTCAACTTAGACACTAGTGAAATCTTTCTAATGCTGTGAGTAGCGGTGCACTGAAAGGGATTACTTGACAAATTTTCTCATTGTTAGAATGGGAAATTGGTTTTGCCCTTGATGCCTGTCTGCAGAGCCGGGCAGCTGGCTTCCAGTTCAGTTTAGTGCAGGCTGTCAGAAGTTGTAAACGTACATTGCTCTCTCTACCGGAGACCACTTGTGTGACTTGTTTCCATCTATTTTTGAAAAAGCCATTCAGGCTAAGAGAGTCTATTGTTTGTATAGTGGAGCAATTATGCTAATAATAATGTAGAGCTGTGCTTTATTTTAATATTAATTTTAGTGACTTGGATACGACAGCAATTTGAATGTATGAATGACTAAAAAAGGCAAAATGTTTATAGAAGTACATAAACCTAATGTTATGCACTCCATTTTACAAGTAGCTTGAAATGGGTTTTTAATAAGCGTTTAGAATGATGTATTCATGTCTGTATAAAATGTCATATCTCATCTTAGGAAAAGTGATTTTAAAGAGCTCTTGTAATTAACTATTTATTTATTATTATTAAATTCTTTACAATGGTATATTGTTGGAAGCATTAAATGCTTTTGTATCGGAGAGCCTGCCCACTATCCTTATGGTTGGTTATTCTTTATTGTATGCTGTGGCTGCGCTGAGCCGGAGTCTATTAGAGAAGAAGGACTGCGCATTCTCGGTGCCAGCAGTTCATATTCCCCTTGTTACATCTGTTGCCTTTGTTCAGGGTGAAATCTATTGATTGTGGTCCCAGACCCTTGCCTAGCCATGCCCTTCTCTGTCATGAAACCCTGAGGTGGTGGGGCATTCTTATTTTAGTAAGACCTAAAAATGAGGACATTTTCCAAACCTTGCGTCAGGTTCTTTCTCTGGGAGGTCCAAAGCGGGTTTAGACCCATGGATTAAATTCAGGTAGTAAGATGGTTGTTGCCATTCATTTAAAACTTGAAAGAAGATAGGCCTGGAAGAGGTCTCCATAGTTCAGTTAATCTAATCTATTTTGCTCTAAATTCACATTATCTCTACCTGAAGCATATCTAAATTGTTAAATTCCAGTAAATTCCACAGCCTCCCCAGGCAATGTGTGCTGGTGCTGTCCTATCCTTAGCACTGGATCAAAAGTTTGATTCAGTGTTGAGGGTCAGCCTCCCCTTGCCAGACCTTGGTCAGCCTTTGCAGACTCTTGGGAACGGAGCACCAGAGATGCTGCAAAACCTTTTCAAAGCTGTGCTCTTCTCACTTTGATGTTGAGGAATTCAAGTCCTGTTCGTAGCTGGCCCAAGAGCAGAGTTTGGTGCTTGCTGAGAGGGTCTGAGCCGCAGCCACCAGAGCCACAACCCTCCGGTGCCTGTTCTGTTGCGGTGTTTTTTTTTTTTTAGGGGGATGGATAAAGGTGAAAGATAAGCATGCACATCTCCCACAGAAGGATTTATAGCAGCAGCAAAGGATATTAATTGATATTTAGTCATTTAAAAGATCTTAAAATGAAGACTCAATGGTCATCTGCATTATCAGGCGGGTGATGGCATTAGCAGCAGTTCCCTGATGACACGCTGTGAAACTATTCCCCAGGGAATCCAAACAAGAGGAGCTAGAGTGGGCTTTGACTTTCTAGCTCTGTTTCCACTGGGAAGGGGAATTAATTTGTTTTGTTTCCATCTCTTTGTGTTTTGTAGCCACAAAATAAGCATAATAAACATGAGAGGTCCCAGAGCTAGGGCTTTAGAGGCACACTGAGGAGGATGAAAAGCTTGTTGGACAGGTAATTTTGGCTTCTTACAATGCTCACGTTCTTATGTCTCTTTGCTGTGCTTAGACTGCATTTACTCAAGGGGGTTTTATTTATTTATTTAAGAATTCCTATTGGCACAGGATAAATTCCTAATGAGCAATATCTTTTGGAGCTTGGAGGCCAGTCAGTCCTTAGGTGTAGACCTTGGCTAGCACGGGGGTTTCCATCCACCGCAAGTCAGAGGGAAAGAGCTGAGCTGCGCGGATGGTTCCCTACCATCGAGGGTCCGATCCTCAGCTGCTGTACCAACAACAGGACAGCAGCAACAGTCGCTGCCAACTCTACAAATGGAGCTGTACGTCCACATCCGTCGCTGGCCCAGGAGGGGCAGCAGGCGTGGGATATGCGAGGCAGTCAAGCCATGGACATACTGACCCATCTACTGACTGTGCCATGGCTTCTTGCACCTGGCGCAGGTTATCCAATGTGTTCTTGCCATCACCTCTCTGTGTGTCCTACCTGACGTGCAAAGAAACCTTTCTGATTCCAGTAATCAATGTTTCTTCTCTTGAGGCTTTCTAACTAAATTGCACCATCTAGGGTTAGCAAGAGAACTGTAGAACTATATTCCTCTGCAACTGATTTTGGAGGAGATAAAAGGAAAGCAGATGCGACAAACCTGCCTGGGAAAAAAAAAAGCTGGATACTAAAGGACCGGAGTTTAAGGCAGTCATTTGTGTCTGAAGATTGAAGGCCAAGTAGCTATGAATGCTGGGACAAACTGGGAACCAGCGTCAGGTTTAACTGATCACAGGGCTACGCCTGGTCCCTGCAATAACTAAACCGTTAGGTATACGTGTGCAGCACTCCCTTACTTGCCTCTGCAGTTTCTCCTTTAGGCTTTCTAATCCCCAGCACTCCTTTAGGGGCACCCCACCAGCAAAGCCCTCCACTCGCATGTGCACTGCCAGGCATGTGATGCAAAACCGAGCATCTCCTGCTGAGAGCATGGTCAGTTTTGGCCCTCATCCCTTGTGTGAGCATCATCCCTCTGCCCTTAGATGCTGCAGCAAGAGGCAGGGAATGATTCTGCAGGTGCTTGGAGAGAATGCTTGTCCTTCCTGGTCTTTGTGTTTGAATGAGATTTTTTTGTTTAATCAGCAGAATCTCTAGTTGGAGCATCTCCTGTCACGCTGGCAGGCTGCTTTGATCTGCAGGCAAGGTTGATGGGAACTGATCTAAGTTGAGCTGGCAGACACCACCTCTCGCTGAGTTACATCCCGTCCTCCCCCGGTTGGAGCCAGAGGGAAGTGGGAGCCAAAGGCACCAAGTGCGCTGAGGTCACAGGGTTGAACTCCACAGGAGAGGGTTCAGACACAAAGTGAGACATATCACTTCCGCCTGCATGTTTCTTTTTCTTTCTTTTTT
>VYZM01021319.1:106107-124256 GCA_013398915.1 Dromas ardeola | reverse complement strand
TTTTTGCCAAGACCTTTGTGTCACTCTGTTAGTAGAAACTAAGAAGCTGCACCTCGTAGATCCCTGTTGCTGTCTCAGGGCTGCACCATGTCCTTGGAGAAGTGGTCCAGTGATTGTCTCCTGCAGGTTTCTGGGCACTGTGCGCTGCTCTGGGATTCATGCCTGCCTTCCCACTAGCTCATGTAGCTGATTAAACATCTTTTAAAGCAAGGATTTAAATTTGCATCTCCTTGTTGTGCATGCGCTGACCAGTAATATATTGGATTTCCAACTGAGGAGGCATTTTAGCATCCCTGAAGTAATGGAGAAAGCCCCTCTGTGGGGCTGCTCACTCTGGGGTGAGAGGATGTTCTGTGCTCTCTGTCCTGGCTGAATTCAGCTCCTCCTGCCTCAGTGTTTGAACTCCAAAAAAAGAAGTTTCTTCTATGGAAAAGGGAGTGATGAAACCTTTCAGCCTTTTCATGGGCAGCAGAGAGAAATAAGCCCTTTTATGACAAGATTTGCTTCATACCAAATGTCTGAATTAGGCAATTTGTCTGTCTGTCTCCCTCCATTGACTCTGAGATTAGACTTTGGCTGACTCTAAATACCTGCAGTGCTGGTATCTCTCTCAGATCAAGGCAGGTGAGATGAATCCAGTCCACTATCTTCTCGCTTTCCTATGGCTTGTAACACATGGCTTAAAAACAACAGACCATTTGGTTAAACTTAAGAAAATGGAATTGGTAGAAAATCAGTATAATCAAGAAGGGAGCTGGATCGGATGGAGCTAAATTCCTGAAACGTCTGCCATGTGAATTTCCAGACAAATCTATGCAGAGGGGCAATGGACCAGAAGGCCAGTAAAATAAACCCAAAACCTGTGAAGGAGCTGGGAAGAGGGACTAGAGCCAGCTAAGGAGGATGTGTTTGTCCTTGGCTGTGCTAGAAGGATCATTACTTCAAATCCATGTGATCTCACTTATGCAGCTCCCTGTCAAAATGCCACAGAAAAGCAAGGCAGCGGCCTGTTTCTCACAGAGCTCTCAAAGTCATTTTTAAAGCATTCCCTGGCATGTCCCCAGCTTGGAGGTGTCCCTTCAGCTGCCCCTCCATTGCAAGAGCAGGGCTGCCAGCCTCCTTGGGAAGACTAAGATGGATGGATGGATGGATGGATGGATGGATGGATGGATGGAGAAAGGGAGAGGAATGGAAAACACACTCAAGCGTCTTTGCTCTGGTCAGCTGCTGGACATGGAGGAGCAGTAATGAATTAAAGGACCCCACAGATAGTTCTTTGAAAAAATTATAAGCAGTCCAGGTCTTGATTCTTTCCTTTCAATCTTGTTTAAATTATTCACTGTATTGGAAAGAAGACCCTCACACCCAAGTTAATCAGCTGTGATCTAAGAGTTTAATAAGCTCAACAGCACACACCTATCTTTCTCTCTCTCCTGCTGTGCATAACTGCTGACAACTGATTAGCATCTGACATGCAGGCACTAATCACAAGAGGCTGCGGTAATTGATCAGCCGGGGAGCTGGACTGTCGGTGCTTTGGAGACCCCAGAGCACGCGGGCAACAACCTCGGAGCTACTCAGCCACAGGAAGGAGATGTACAGACAGGGCTGCATTTTAAGAATATTTGTCTTTCTTTTTTTCCACTTTTAATTCTGCTGTCTCCTCTCTGCCACCTTTGCAGCAAATTGGCCAATTCCAGGTGAGTATAACTGCAGAATAAAGGTGCAAAGATGATTATGTTCCTGCAACTGTAGAAATAAGTGGTTGAGCAGGAGGCGGAGACCTTGTACATGCTGCAGTTGTGGGAAGAACTGCTCTGTGCTTGTTTCCTGTAAGGGAACATAGAGTATAACCGTTATCCGGTACAGAGAACAGGGGAGAGAAAGCATCAATCATAACTCACTCCTCTTTGATACCAAACCCAAAGGACCATACAGCAATGGAAACCAGGCTGCACTGCATGACATTTTTCCAACAAAATATTTTGTGCTGAAAAGCTGAATTTCTCACACAACGAGGAAATGCCATTCTGCTTGTAACTTAGGTATTTTGTGAGGAAAAATGGAAAACATCAGTTCTGTGGGTTTGGAGTCTGAAGTCAGCATCTTCCATAGGCAAGATGAAGAGGCAAATGAACCATATCTGACCATCTGTAGCTGTCGCCTGGAGGCAGCAGAGTCCCTCGGTCAAAGACTGTCCCAGTCTCTGTTGTATTGTGCGTAGCTCTGGCGAAAACTCTTCTCTCAGTTTTGGTAATGAGGAGCCAGGGGAGGCCACAGTCTCCCAGCTCAAAATAAACCCAGAGGCTCCTGAGTCCGGGACTGCTTCTCCCACTGAAGTTGTAGAGCCCGACAATCTGTTCTGCACAAAATGACCTATCAGTCCCGACAAGCAGCATTGCCCAGCACCTGCACAGCGTGACGCTCTCTGAACAGTGTTTACTCTTCCAGCAGCCCTTGGGGGTCCAGTGATTTATCTATTTCTGTGCAGCGGGTACATGACCTTTAATACAGAAGCAGAAAAGAGCTTTGTGGTTCTGCTAATAGAAATTGCCCTGTGTTGCACATATCTCTCTGTCAAGCTACTGATGAAGAACGTTGTTTCTGGCTGTGCGTCCTGTGTGGGGCTAAAATGCTGGCTTTTTGGCCCAGGAAACCTGTGTCGCACATACGCCTCATCAGCCCCCCAGGTTGTGTCCACTGTGTGTGCCCTAGAACAGGACCCTCCCCAGGAGACATTGCGCTCAAAGGAGTCTAGGCAAAGACTCTTCCTTTGGGAGAAGCCTTGTGTTGCAGCCATTCTGCCGTTCTGTAATGGGAGGCATGAAACTGGGGTGGCACCTGGAGATGCTCCAGACTGGAGAATAATTCCCGCCCCCCCATTCATTAGCTGGCAAAATGTGAGCCTGACAGACTTTAAAGGATATGCTGAATCTCTTCCATGGAATGAGTTTAGCTTGTCTCTATTTAGTTTCATGGTTTTCCATGAGCTTTGCAAGACTGGTTAAACTTAGGTGAGAGGCGAAGGGGCAGTGGGATGAGGGAGACAGCCCAGCCCGGCTCTGGGCGGGGACCTGCCGTCAGAGCCAACAGCGGCATTGCGGGGTGCAGGGCAGGGAGCGATCTCCCCTCTGCCTGCTTCTCTGTGCATACACCGGATTCCTTTCATCAGCAGAAGTCTTTCATCCATAACCTGTTTCTTCCCTCTTTGTAAAGACAGATTTGAACGCAGGTTGTTTGCAGCAAGGAAAATTACCTTATTACATAATTTTCATTAAAACACCCATCTCACAAGGTGCTACAAACCTTTAGCCTGATAGAACTGACAGATATTAGCCAAGCAAGGGGATAGGTTTGCAGTGATCTTTCTCCTCTCTCCCTTTCCCTTTCCTTTTGGGGTGAAGAAGGATGAACAGGAGTTTCTTTGAAGACTGTTTCCAAGCAGCTGCCTTAGCTGGGTTTCAGGGATGTCACAGGCTTAGGGGCTGCCGGAGCCAGCCCGTGTGGCAGGGCTCTCTCCCCGCAGCCTCCTGCCTGTGGGATACGGTGCCCAAGGAGGAATCCAGGGTGCAGATGGGGCTTCGTGTCCTGCAAAGGAGAATGAAATGTGCCAAGTGCACAGTTTGCTCTATTGCAAAAAGATTGGGCACATGGTGGTTGCCTGACTTTTTACCAGTGAGACAGTTGCTTTACTCCATCATGGATTTAAATTATACATATAAATCATATATTAAATTTATAAATAAGTAATTATAATACCTATATATATAAAGCATGTTTCCAGTGCCCATCCCAGTGCCCTGATCACTTATCCAATAACCTCATCACGATGGTGCCTACAAAGCACAGCAGCTTCAAAGGGAGGCCTGGAAATGGTTTATCTGGGGTAGCTGTTACGCAGTAACTGAATGTAACAGTGGATGACTTTAGAGCGCGTAAGCTTAATTTCCTGTTTTCCTCAACTAGGCCATATATGAAGCAAGTGGTCACCTCTGACGGAAGTGGTCTGACTACTCATGTTTACGAAACTCCTGTTTTCTGTTCTTTGATGGGTTTTGTTTTCTTTTGCGTGAAAATGTCACCAATTTTCTAGTTCGCTGTGATGTGTGACTGAGTTTTCTAGGAAGATTTTGTTTTGATCTGTAACATATTTTTACTGGATTGAGAATTCTATTTCCTCCCCTTGCTGCTTCTTCCTTGCTTATAAAAGTGAGAAAAGACCTTCTTGCGGTCCCCCAAGCCTCTAGTTTGGGTAACTACTTTTTGACAGGCAAGGGTGGCAGCCCCAACAATACGGCATTTAAAGTGTTCGACTCTCAGCCGTTAGCTCATCCTACCCAGTGACCCAGCAATTCCTATTTCTAGCAGCGTGAAATCCCCCAGGTGAGAATTCACAAATTTCAGGTGCTGAGCTGGCTGATCCATAAATCTCAGCACCAAGACAGATTGTTCCCTTGCTATCTTACAGCCTCGCCTCCTCTGATGCTTTTTCAGCTTTTTTTTCATTTTCTCACAACAAAACTCCCAGAGTGCCAAGTCCAAACCTCTCTCCCGGCAGCAAACCCAGCTGTGAAACAACAGCACCATCCAGGGGCCACTCGGGCCCCTTCCATCTGTGCCTGCAGATCTTCCCGCAGGGCCCGGCCGCTTCCCGCTCGGCGTTTTATTTTACTTGCAGCAGAGAACTGAAAATGGGGAATTCCGCTTCTCTGCAGTCCCCTGTTTGCCTTGTTTGTGCCTTAGGAAAAGAATCTCTGTATAACGCCCTCCTGGGTGTCTTGCCACGCTGCAGGTGTCTGAAGTGATAATCGCATTCGCTTGCGGAAATGGCTAATGGTAGCCCCGGAGGCGCATTTACCCAAAGCTTTAGGCAGCTCTAAGTAGTGCCTATGCCAAGAGCCATTTGTCACTCCATGTCACCTATTTTATACTAAAGCTGGGTGAATATTCTCCCTCCTCAACTGCTTTTTGACATCAAATGGAGATTTTCGTTAAATTTATGTCTGTTTGCCATAGAATTTTAAAAATATGTATTTTTCATTTGAACACTGCACACTTTAGAATTGGTTTGTGTATCACTTACTGAGTGTACGTAACCCGTTGTCCGTATAAGAATCCCACCCTCTGTGCTGCTGACCCCTTAACCAGGCTCGTTTCCCATCCCATTCTGTGGCCAATGACAATACCAGGAACTGAGAACTCTCAAGAGGGAAATGCAGCCTGTAACTGCTGATTCATTCTCTCTCTGTTTCCTGCTGTTGATGAGAGATTCCCTTTGGATCCAAGGAATCTCACTGAAGAAACGCTTTGGTTTCAATAAAGGGAAATTTTCTGGTGAAGAAATAAAACAAAACCAGAAAAACCTGCTGTGCGGGTGAAGGGCACCAGTAAGAGTGCAGGAACTGGGGCAGATGTAGGTAGTCAAAGCTGACTAATCCCCTGCTGTACTCACATCAAAGCTCAGCCGTATTTTTAGTGATAGAGAGAGAAATAGAGATGCTAACTAGACCTTTCAATATGTCACTAAGTCTCCAGTGGAAAGACTTCCATTAACTCTGTCAGATACTGGATCAGTGAAGAATAATACTGGTGGATCTTAAGATTCAGGTGCCTGAGCTGCTACCCAAATAAGCAATTATTCATTAAATTAAGATTAAATTCAGGAAATGAAAAACAAAACTTAGAGGTGTGTATGTGAATGTTGGAAATTCTACTTAAAACTAACTTTGACATCACATAAAGGAACCAGGATATAATAGGATTAAAATTGCAGAGGAAAACATGTCCTTCTGATCAGATAGGTGTCTTTAAACACATAAGTGAAATAGCAGATAAAAAAATTACAATTGGGTATGATGCGTTTTGATTTTGTTTTAAAGCGAAGGTTCTCTCAGAAGGAAGTCCTTGCATTTTTTGGAAGTGTCTGGTCCTGCCCGTGGCTAGAGATGGCACTGTGGCATTTTGGGCTTAGGTGACACAGGGGTTGAATCTGGCGTGATGATGAGCAGGTCAGGCAGGGATTGAAGTTACAGTGGAACTAGGGAGTGCTGTGTTCGGCTTGTGCTTTGGTCTGCATCTGGGCTGCAGCTGAGCACTCACCAGCATTTCAGTGAGGGACCTGTGCATTGTGGCTGTTTATTTGTGCTGGGACCGTGAAGAAGAAATGGAGAAGTGATGGAGTCAGCTGTGATTCCTGTGAGGGCACCTGGCTGCATGTTAAAATCACGGTATTTAAGCTAGTAACGAAACTTCTTTCTGCTTTCTGACATCTGGGGAGTTGTTTTGTTTATAATTTCCAAAAGTTCTTTGCAACTTTTGACCGAAAGATTTCTTTAGTTAAAAAGGCCGGTTCCTAATGAAGAAGAGTTTGCATGGTAATTTTCTGACTGCCTTTGTTCTGTGGCACTGCCTGAGCAAAAAAAGTCCTGATAGCTAATAAAGTTGTGCACGCTGTTACGAGCTGACTGTTTTACAGCAAGCTTGTATGTGTCTGTGCTGCCATAGAAATGCTTATTCTTCTATCCTATAGATACAAGATAAGCATCTCTGTTCGTGCAGCAAATTGTGCCCTGCCCGGTGACACAACTGCCCCAATGCCCTGTATTTTCCTGCTATGAGCCTGAACAGTCCCTTGCATTTATTAACTTGAAAAACACACTTTTTCTTCGAGCCTGGAAATGCATGAGAGCTGAATGCTGATTCAGGAGCTCTGCGCTTGCCATATAGAAAACCGAATCAGAATGCAGCCCCAGTGTTACACTTCTTAAGACACTGAATAAATCCCAGTCGTTTCCAGAACACCATACATAAGCGTCAGGATGCATTTGAGAAACTGTTACATAGAACTGATTCCACATATCAAAGCCCAAGGATGCTCCCGGAAACCTTAAGACGCCACAGACTCATGTCTGGTTTTGATCAGCTCACCCGAACATTGCTTTTAACTACCACAATGTTCCAGAAATCCTTTGGGCCAGCACATTCCAGATGAGATGGAAGTACCGATCGGCTTCTGAAGAGATGCGTCTATCCCACAGTTTACACATCTGCCTGGACACATCTCCAGCCTTCCCCCTGCACTCTCTGGCCACCTGCCTTTACCTATTCCCAGATCTCCCTGCTATTTCTCCTTCCCTGTGCCCTAACATTTCAGTAGGTAAATGCCTTTAAAAGCGTTTAGGTGCCCAACTCCCGAAATGCTGTTGAGGGCTGCTGGGGGCTGGTTTTCTTTTTGGCTGGGAGTGTTGTGCAGGAGGAGTTGCTGTCTCTATGGGGGAACAAGGCAGCCTCTTCACGTCTAGATCCCATTTGAACTCCCGTGTGTCTAGAAAGGCTTGCAGGAATGTGGGTGGATTGGCCTCTTCCCTCACGCCTGAAATCACAGCTTCAGTGGTGGCTTCTCCCAAACAGTTTTATTCTTGGAAAGGAACTACCTTAACATGGAACCAGGTTGTGCAAAGGGTGGCTGAGGGCTGACCAAGTTAATTGTCCGTGAGGTACTGGGCAAACTGGTATTCAGACACCCCAAATAAAGTATTTTCATTTGGGTTGATCTGATCGCTGTGAATTTCTGAGGAGGTAATTTGGCAGAACGAGCAAAATCATCTTTGATGCTGCTGAAATCACCCTGTCATGGCAACATACAGTAAGGTTTCTATGGAAAATTTCTGGTCCTGTATCTGATCTGAAGAAGGGCCCCTGAGGACATTTCAGTGTCAGACTTTGGAAGAAAGATTTTTTTTCCTCTAAAGAGAATTTCTGCTGTTCCCAGCATAGCAAGGCCTCTAGCATGCCCATGAGGGCAGGTGAGTTAAGATTTAAAAAGAACTTTTTAGAGCCCTTGCTGAAAGCTGTTTTATGAAACTGCTCTTGATTTTTGGTTTGTTTTAGAAAGGGGTCAGCAGTATATAATCGTTTACCCATTAGTTACTGTTTATCTTCGGTTCACTTTCTCAGTCACCAAAGAAGTGGGTCAGTATATGGCTTCACCTTCTGAACCCCAAACCAGACAACAAAATGCTCAGTGGCTCTGGTTTGTCCCTGTTTCTGTATTTACTGATGCTTGCCACTGTGTTGGATTAGTCTCATCGTATCTGATGGGAAACTGGCCGCAGGACACCATGCGCTGGCGATGTGGCTAGAGTACATTCGTGAATAAATTGTGTCGGTTTGGAACATGCTGAAAGGTTTGAGATGTGGAGTAAAATCCCCAACAGTGACTTAGGAGTCTAAGATGCATTTTCAGGGTACTTGGACTCTTGAGAATCTCATTTAATAGCTTCAGTTTTTGCGTCTCTGTTTCACATCCCTGAAGCAATCAGCTGAGGTGTTTTTAAGATTTTCCTTTTCCCCCACTGTCTGTTCCAACTCTGAGTCAGAAATTATTGCTCTCTCCTTAAGTTCATCACAGAAGTGGCAGATATGTCATTGCTTTAGCTGCGTCTGAAATATTTGCGTAAACTCACTTTTTTCAGCAGTTTAAGCTAACACATTGGGCTGAGAACAGCAAGGCCTGTAGAGCACATACGTGTTCCCTGCTGTCAGCTCTGCTGTGGGATGGGAGAGAAAAGACTTAAAGGACCATAGCTAGAGCTGCCAGAGCTTATCAGCCAGAGCACTGTCGCCTGAGAGTCAGACACTGACCATCTTTCTGGGGACCAAACCCCGTTGGCATCAGTACTCGTGACATCTGAGGTCCTGAGATCCACAGAGGATTCACAGTGCTCCTTGGCCCCTGCTGCCAGCCGTGGCCTTTTTGTACAGAGGGTGGAGAGTGGTTGCAATGACAAGTCGAGCACCTCGCCCTGTGTGGTCTGAACATGGCTCCTGGTGTGCAAGTGAGAAATGGGACCAATGGTCGCTTTTATAAAGTTCTTAGGGACCTAAAAACAGTAACGGGGTTTCAGAAATTAAGAACACAGCAGATGATCTGCTCTGCACACGTTTCTCTGTGGAAGTTTCTGGCTTCAGCTCACGTGCTTGCCAATACAGTGGCTATGCTGTAAGCTCCCAGCTCCTTTGTTGGGTCCCCAAGCACAGAGAAAGGAACTGTAGAATTATCTTCTCGGACTAGTGGGTGGACAATATGTAACGATGGATGAAAGGGTTGTCAAGCATTGGAAGAGGCTGCCCAGGGAAGTGGTGGAATCACCATCCCTGGAGGTGTTTAAAAGACGGGTAGAACTGATGCTGAGGGACATGGGTTAGTGGTGGGTTTGGCAGTGTTGGGTTGATGGTTGGACTAGATGATGTGAAAGGTCCCTTCCAATCTGGGCAATTCTGTGATTCTATGATCTGAGTCCCTGTGTGCCTTTGACGTTTCTGGAACATGAAGTCTCAGTAGAGGTTAGCATCTGTACTGGTTTGGGCTGGGATAGAGTTAATTTTCTTCATAGTAGCTATGCTTTGGATTTGTGATAAAAACAGCCCAGCACCTCTCACAGCATGAGGTGCAACTACGGGAGGTATGTTCCCTCCGACACACCAGCCTTCCCCTTGCCTTTTTGTTTGAATTCTTTTAATCTAAAGTAAAGGCGTCATTAGCCAGGGACTGAATTGTTCCTCTAAAGGCAGAAAACTAGCTTTTCTCCACCACTTTCAGCCAACAGGATTTCCAGCATCATTTTCTTCACCGCAATGTTTCATTCTGTATTAGTTCTCCAGCCCGGCAGCTGGTGAGACCTGCCCTGCTCGGAGCTCTGACACCCGAGGATAAGCCTGGCCTCAGACTGGCAGCTCCTTCACCCTTGAGAACAAAGAGAAGAGATTTTCTGTAACTAGGAGTTCCATTATTTTGGCATTCATTTTTGTCTGCTAACTGGATCAAAAGCCAAAATATCAACATTTTAGTGGCATTAAACTTACTCAGGAAAACATTGGTTTGGAAACAGCAACCTGAAAATCATCTGTTTTGAGCAAAATAAATACCTAGTTTCAGGGAAATGTCATTTTTGACAGATTGAAATTTCAAAATGTTGATTCAGAAGCTTTTTAACCGTTTTGACAATATTCTGTGTTTTGTCATGTAAACTTGTCAAAAGATTTCCATCAGATCTCCTGTTTTCCCTGTGTTGTTCATAGCTGTTCAGCCCTCCGTAGAAAGCACCATTCAAACCACCAAAACACAAGCTCACGAAAGCCTTCAGAAAGGCTCTGGCTCCTCTGGCACTCCTGGACAGAGCCATGTTTTTTTAGTGTAGCCACGAAATTCCAGATTTGATGGCTTTGCAAGCCATTCAAAGAGCAGAAGATAAAAGGAAAATGGAATTTGATGGTAAAAGTAGCAGCTGGAAGTTCCATGTTCTGGCCTTGGATTGATTTCTGCATGAGTTGAAGCTTACCGGTTATTTTTGTTTGTGCCTCGACTTTTGTCTCTGCCTTTAAGTCAGGACCCTTTTGTTCTCCTGCATCTATGGTGAAGATTCCTGCAGCTCACAGTGTATTGATACAGTTTAAGCAACGATATTCCAGAGTGCACAGGAAGTAAAAAGGAAGCTAAATTTTAGGGCTAAAAACCCCTTTATGACAGTGTTTTTTCACATGATTTCCAGATCAAATACATCCACTCACTTCCAAAAATCAATTTTCACCCTCATGTTTTGGTTCCAATCTTTATTTCGTCTTACATTTCACATGTTTCTGCTTTTCCTCCTGCAAATGAAGAATAAACCCCAGACATTTTGGGTTTCCAAGGTGTTTATTGGTTTATATGACCTGAGGGCTTTTTATTTATCACCTTCATCACCATTGCATTTAATTAGAGGTGCAGAAATGTTAATATCAGGCGGTCTAGCACCAGCTGGTATTTTCTAAGCATTTATCTTTTGCTGATGTGTTTTACCTAAATCCCCCACTAGATGGTATAAAGGGACTGGAAAGAAAATTCACTCTAAAAAAAACCACCAACCCCCCAAACCCTGAAATATCTGCATAATAGCTAAGGAGCCAAGGATGGCAGAAATAAGGCTATGTGTTGACTCAGTGGAAGTCAAGACACTTACTGGTCTTGCAGCGTTCATCATAGTTGTACCCTTTTGTCATGTAGAGGGTGTTTGATGGACTCCAGGAATGCCCACCTCCAGAGGGTGATCTCGGTGCAAATGTGAGTTTTAAGTCCCTTGGAAAATCAATCATCTGCTCTTTACATTAAATGCCTTTGTCTCATTGAGAAGCCAGGACTCCGTACACCCGGCTGGCACTGTGAAACGTCATTTGCCCACACCTCTGAGCTCCGCAAGGAAAAGCTTTGCATTCTGCTATCCCTCACATAAAGAACAAAATGAATTTATTTTAATTCCCTGTGGAAATGCGTGGGCCATTCGCAGCAGGATGCCTTCCTTTCCCTGCATTTCGCCTCCAAAGCTCACCAGGTCAGTTGAGGGGAGTGCAGAAGTTTCCTCATTTGATTCATCACTCTGGCAGGGAAGATGAATACTTGGCAAAATTGTCAGCTTCTGGGGACACGCTACATCTCCAGGACACGTTAGAAGGCAGCTGTTGAGTACCTAATTGCACAGTTAGCTAATTAAGAAGTTTGTGGAAGAAAGGCAGAATTTGAGTTTCACTTGTGAGCTATCAGGCATCAATATATTGGGAACACCTGGTGCTTTGGTGGGTACCAGATTTCTGCTGAGGGCATGGGAAATGCTCTTTCAGGTCTCTGGAGAAAAGTGAGTGCTCATTTTTCACAGGGTCTTTAGTCACAGATGGACAGAACTAAGAGAACAGCTGGAAAACAGACGAGCTCCTTTCCCTAAAAGTCACCCAAAAGAGCTCCTCTGTCTCTGAAGCCCCGAATTTAGAGACTGAGAAGTGTTAGTTCTCTCTCTGCTCCTTGGGTCTGGGAGAGATCTGGTAGAACAATCTTGAACAAAATCTAAATCTTCAAAGAACAAATGATCAGATAGGTTGGGTCATTTTGTGGGGTTTTTTTGTGGTTTTTTTTTTTTTTCAAAAGCTGCTCCCCCCTGCCCCAGTACAACAAGGTTTCCTTGAAAGAAGAGGGGCGGGAGAAGAAAACAGTTCTAAACTAATTGCACTGAGGACAGATCCAGAAAAGAGGAGAATAAAAAATAAGTGGTCTGAGGAAGGTGTGGGACTATCTCTCAGCTCATTCTTTTTGTATTTAAGAAAAGAGAAGAAAGTAGAAATACAAGGTGGAGGCAGGGGCAGTTCAAAGGAAAGAAAATGAAGAAAGGAAAAAGAGAGAGACTTTAAAATGAAGCGTTTAATTGTAAAATGCTAAAGGAGCAAAAGGAAATATGAAGTGAGATAATTCCATTTCTGTCCATTGAAAACGTTCCCAGTGCTGGTCTCTGGGGTAGCGATAACATGCTGCTTCACATCTCTTGTGTCAAATCCGCAGTACATGCCTGTGCTACAGTCAGTAACTGATGCCGAGTGCAAATTGCTTGTGAAGACAGTAATTTATAACATCTACCGAGGGCCTTGGCCATCTGGTGATGAAGCTGGTCTGCAGCCTGCAGCTCATTCCGGCCTCCTGTCCAGACACCTGCCTGGCTGTTGCGCTGGAAAATACCCCGGTCCATTGCTGCTACAGGCAGATTGTGTCCCGTTTACCAGGAAAAGCCAGTGTGGTGATCGCCTTCATAGCCTCCACTCTGGCTGGGAGGAAGGCCACGTATCCTGAGACACAGCACAGAGGCACCACCTTCCCTTCCTTCTCCTCTGCTGGGAGCCCTGCGCATCTCCTGGGCTCTGCAAGCTGGGACGGGCATCCGCGGGGGACCCGCAGGAGGCAGAAAGGCACCGTGTGCTCTTACCTCTCCTGGGAAAACTCTCCTTGCACGAAGATTTCAGCTGCACTGAAAGAGTCTTTTGCTCCCTCCTCATCCTCCCCTGAAATCCTCCTTCTGGAGGCTCTTGCAAAGCACCTTTTTGCCGTTTAGAAAGGAAATTGCCTTGGGAAGCTGGACTCTTCCATAGTATCGTGCAACAACCATGAGGGAATCTGGGGACAGAGTCAGTGCCTGACTAAGCACTAATCTCAGTCACAGGACGCCAGAGTGAGCGCTGGGGCCAGCAGTCTCCTTTCTCTGTATCATTAGGGAGAACTTGGAGGCCAGAACTGTCAGGCACCCACTGGAGAAGCTCCCTCTCTTCACACAAAGCTGTTTTGTGTTAGTGACACCGCGTGTGACACCGCGTTGTCTTGGCTACCATGTTGCTAATGAGGTCTGGAGGACAAAAGCTACTTTCAGGCAAATCTCTTGGCTGGGAAAACCTTCCATCTCATGGAGATTAGACACCCCAGCAAAATTTGTCATGTTTTTCCCTTGGAACTTGTTAGATGGTCTAAAGAAATGTTTCCCAGAGTCCTGCTGCTGGATCCGCAGATGAGCCTTGGAGAAGTTACCACAGCCATTGATTTAGGAGAAGTTAAAAATTCTTAAGTTCAAGGTTGTGATTTCAGCTGCTTTGTGCTGCCTGGGGGATTCGGACTAACGGATGTGCACATCCAGGTTAACAGAACTCAGGAATATACTGTCAGGACTTTCCTGTTCCTCAGCGGTTGTTCTGAGATCTGGGCATCCTGCAGTCTCATCCTGTGGGTCTGGTAAAGGAGAAAATCAAGTCATCTCTGCAACTCCCCCTCATCTTCGCCAAGCCTCCCAAGGCATGTTCCAACGAGCTAAGCTTGAGTTTCCGTGTTTAGAAAGCAATCTGAGAGACATCGTTTTAATTAAGAAGGAGGTTCCATGATGGACAGGCATGGCACAGAGGTAAATGGCTGTGAAAAGAGATCGCTGCGTGTGTGACAGTGTGTAAAATGGACATACACGGAAATTTTACACTTCAGCAGCAAACCAGCCAGGTGGTAAAACCCCGCTGTCTCCAACCCCACCACACCTCTAAATATGCAAGCATATATTATTAGTTTCTTCATAATTTCTAAGAGAGAGATAGCCTGTCTCTTTGCTCTGTACGCATCCATATTAGTTACGGAAAATTAGTGCCTTAACCTAAAGAGGTGAGGGAAGGAGGGAACATGAAAGACAGACAGAGACTGCAAGAGTCTGCCATGGGTGTTAGTGTGTGTGTGTGTCAGACAGACAGAGTCTTAGTCTGGGAGAGAGTGGCCGTCTATGAAAAAAGGCTTTCTAGTGTAATTTATATCTGGAGCTATAATTAGCACTGTGGTAGAGATGAGCATTCAAGATTTTAAGCACAGCTCTCCAACTGAGCTGTGTGGTGCTGTTTATTTAGATTCAGGGCATTCTTACAGCTCTGATTCTGCCGCCGATAAATACAGATTCACACCAGCCCCAAAAGCTCCTTCTTACTCCCTGTTCTCACGACAGAGGCTCCTGCCACAGGCACAGCCCTCCCCTTGGTGCCAGCCAGCACCGCTGGGGATGCACGCAGAACCGATCCAGGTCAAAACTAACCCAGAGAAAAAAGAAATGCTTGATTAAATGGAATCAGTTCCCGCGTCACTGCACCGCAGGTTCGCCACCGATCTGGTGGTGCTGGCAGAGGAAGGGCTGTGGCAGTGGCAATGGACAGGCAGGTGGCAACTTGGTTCTTCTCTTCAGCATCGGCGTGTGGCTTTGTGATGTGCTTTCGCTAGCAGAGCTGGCCTGTGGCCCTGGTATGGCATAAATATACATATATGTTATATGTACGTACATCAGTTTCAGGTTGGAAGGGGAAGAGAGAGAGGCAGTAGGATCTGTTTGGCTGCTGCTGGTGTGGAAACGCAGGCTTAGAGCCCCTCTGAGGTTTAACAATGTCTCCTGTTTTCCCCATTCGGTGCACAAGGCACATCCAATACCTCCAGTGTACGATACTACTGCACCCCAAAAAGTGTTTTGGCTCCTCCTTGTCATCCAGAGGAAGGAATGCCATTAGATGCAGTGGCATTTTCCAAACAGCTCAAGGGAATTATTGCCCCCCTCCTAAAAGCTCTGGCTCTAGTCTCGGTAGCCGTGCCGTAAGCAACAAGGAAGCCACACGGCCGGGTGGCGCCTTTTGTTCCTGCAGGACCAAAGTCCTGCACAGACACAGAATTCAGAACTGAAGGGAGTTTGCTCAGGGAAAGATGCCTGCTCGCCTGGGCTGTCTGCTCCTCTCCTGATCCTTTATTCTCAGTAAAATAAAGTGAGTGATTGTTTTACCTAGTTACAGAAGAGCCTTAACTCCAAAAAAACATTGAAATACATCACCTTGTTGTTTTTGCTGTGAGAGAAGAGGGAGCTCTTGTCCCCAGGGCTGCCAGCAACATCAATCGCCAAGAAGATGCTTAGTGGAAAAAAAATCTAATAAAAAGGATTTTTTTTCAGGGATTCATTGCAGGACAGAAAACTGCACTATATCAATTTCCCTCTATCTGTTGTCTTTTCTGTCTGTCTGGGGTGCTCTCTCTTTGATCCTTTGTGCAAGCTTATTATGAAATGAAAACTTCGAAGAGTAAGCTGGCACCGCTTCTCTTGGTGCTGTGCATAGGGAGGTCACAGAGCCAGGATTAGACACATTCCCTGGAGAAGCAGGCGGAGTTTAAATAAAGTTTTTTTATGGCCCTTGACATTCCTTTAGCTTTGAGGCACTGATGTAGTTCTCTTAAAAAAAAAAAAAAAGGAAAGAAAAAAAGAAAGGGATGAAAAATCCATCTCTGCCTGAGACACCCAGTGTCTCTGTGTATGTGAAAATGAATTCCCATTCAGCTGGCTTAAACGTAAAGTAAAATGCTACAGGGTCATATTTTCAGACTTGGAAGACTGACATCAAATAACTAAAATCTATATCTGGACAACTAATAACAAATCTACTTAAATATGGATTTTGATCCCGAGCTTCCTCCCTTCTCTCTTCTCTTCCTCCCCAAAATTAATGGAAGTTTTGTAATAATTTTTGTTATTATTGTACCTTATCTTGAGGGCTTGTGTGATTCAGCGTTGTCACACTCCCCTCACTGCTAGCAGCAGCACTCACCTTGATGTTTTTTTGACTAAGAACAGATGAAGTAGCTAACAAGAGTCCCCAGACTTGCAAGGACCAACTTAAACCTTCAAAGTGTCCTAGATTCATGTTAGGGAAGAAATCAACAGACACTTTTTTAATATTTATTTTCTCCAGGTAAAAGATATTGTTTGCACTAATTTTTAGTAGACTTCACTGAGCTTAAATTCAATAGAAAAAGTTTAGATCAGTTCTTCACAGTTGCCAGTTACAATTTCATTATTATTATCAACCTTATAATACGGAATGGTTTGTTTTAAAGTCTGTATCTCTTAATTCCAGGGTTCAGAGAGACTCTCCCCTTCCATACATTTCTAAATGCTAGTGAAGAAAACGTTGACAAGATGAAATATATACCCTCCAAATGGCCAGAAACCAGATTCCAAGTGAGTGGAGCCTAAAATGTATTATTAAAAATGCCCTAAGCCCTCATGATTTTTCGGGCAGGATCCCAATTGCTGGACCTGGCATATGATTCTGTGTGTTTGTGCTTGACGCTACTGGTTCTTATACAAACCCAACCACAACTGCTTCTCCCGTAACCTAGTCTGTGTCTCTAGGTACTTATCTCTTATTTACCTTTGAAATATCTGAGTGTGTATTTGCTCCTCGTGATCTGGCCAGCAACTGGTAATTGCCCTTTAGAGTCTGAGGAACATGTTTTCTAGCTATATCCTCCTCCAATTTTGAATCCCCAGCTGGGGAAGGAGCTGAAATCAATGAGAAACAATTTGTTGTTCCTGCAGTGAAGCTCTGACAAGTCATATGCTTGGGCAGATGCCTGGTGCCAGCCCTGGTAAGTCTGTATTTGAAGCCTGCAGAAGAAATTACATTGTCTGTCATTGTCAGCATTATCAAGAGCAGACACAAAACAAACCACATTTGAGGATGTTAGATAGATAATTCTTTGGAGCAGGGAAGCAGGTAGATAAACCTGGATCCTAGAGCAGAAGAGCCAACATTATACATCAATACTGACATTAACATTACTTTATCTTTACGGTGTTACACCTACCAGAGAACCATCAGCTCTAGGGTCCTGGGTACAAAGTCTGAAGGATTGATTAGAATGGGGGAAAAAAAAAAGAAAATTCTGTCCAAACAGGAACTGCTGCGCCAGCCTGAAGAATGGCCTGTGGGAATGAGCGGAGTGACATTTGTGTGCAGATCTGTTTGCATGACATCTCCAGTAGAAGCAGTTGTGTGCTCTGGAGACCTGCCTGGGTCCCGTCATAAGCCAGAGCCTGGAGCTCTTGGTCATAAGCTGACTTCACAGGCAAGGGTGTATACCCCTTTTCAAGCCTGGGTTTCTCCTTAAATGAGGGTGCATGCAATTCCTTAGGATGCACAAGGCATCAAACCCCCCCAAAATAACTCGGGCAGCGTTCGGTGAGACTGGGCCAGGCAGGGTGATGGGAGAGGGAGGCACATCGGGGCTTGGTATAGAGCCCAGTTTGGTAAGCAGAGAAGCTGGGAGACAAAGGTGGTGTGATTCATCTCACCACACTTCTGCTGTCTGCAGTGTAAGTCTCCATGCCAAAGTCTAGATTCCCTTCCCATCCTCTGGAGGGCAAAGATGATGAGCCACCGGTTGCTCAGCCATAACTCCGCAGGTGGATGTGGTGAGGTGAGCCCTGTCCGCGAGGCGCTGGCTGCTCTGACTCCACCTCCAGTGTCAGGAGGAGTGGGCACGTGTGTGTGATTTAAATGCCATGGCAAGGAACCAAGGATCCTTCATGGATGGAAATGAGATCTAAAGTGACACAAAGTCTACAAAAAGTGAATAAAGCCAAACTTGGACAAGCATTGTCTGCAAGTGTCTGTGCACAGTGCTCTCTGGGCTCTTTCAGGCAGGACTGAAGTCCATCCTGCTGTTCTTGGTACCCAAGGCTGCTAGAGATAGTCAGGATGTGTTTACTGTGGCTCCAGTTCTGCGTGCTGGGTGAAATGCAGGATCGGGAGGGAAACTGGAATTTTCAAGAGCTACTTAACCTCTTCGAAAGTGAGATTCATCTGACAAATGTTGGTATTGGATGAAAACCTGGAAACTGCGCGGAGCTCGGGCTGTAAAGCCTTGTGGGATCATGCAGATCCTCCATCTGGCCCTCTGACTTCTGGTGTTAGTGAACAGCAATGGCAGGGGATGGGTTGGTGAGTGGGTGGGGGGATGG
>VYZM01021319.1:0-106093 GCA_013398915.1 Dromas ardeola | reverse complement strand
AGGGAGGGATGGATGGCTCCACTGTGGCCAGGAATCAGTGAGGCACAAGCAGAATTGTTGATGGGACACCAGACAACTACATCTTTAATGTAGATAGTGACTTCTTTCTAAAAAAGTAAGGGTTGTATCTTATCTCCCCCGCCTCAACCTCCACTCCTGCTACCCCTAATGTCAGTTTTGCTTTCAGAGTAGATGAACCTTTTATTAACACTTTGAAAAAGACCCCAAATTATTTTCTCTCAAAAGCTTTGAGTGAACTTAGTGAGCTGCATGTTACATCCCAGCATGCTTGCTTTGAGGAAAAAAGGCAAGTGTTCATTAGAGCTGCTTGAATTGTCCCTGACGTAGCTGAGAATATTTGTGTGAATAAAAAGCAATGAGTTTGCTTTTTTCTGTGCCTGGAGCCCTGTGACCTGTAAGGATTTGCAACGGTCTCAAGAGAAGGGTGTCACTGAATCTCAGTTTAGATGTCTGTAGTGTAGGAGTTTCGGTCGGCACCAATTGCCTGGACTTATTTGAGAGCTGAAAGCAATAGGCACATCTTTCTTCTCTTGGGGTCAGTATCGAAATGCATGAAGTAAATCGTGCTAGAGCTGCGTGTCTCTTCAAGAGACTACAAAAAATTAGTTCAGAAGGCAACATTTACATTTTTGGACCTCGACCTCCACACACTCCTTCACCGAGTGAAGGATCCCACTTAACTGGCTGTAAGAAAATACCCTAATCTTGATTTTTTCATAGGTGATTTGACATTTTTTCCCAAGTTGCATGAATAAATACGTAAAAGATATCATACGTTTTTAACACAGATGGGTTAATATATTGTTGAAACCTGGATGTGTAACCATGGGCCCGCATTTAAATTAAATGTAAGGAACAATGATGGAGGGTCATTTATCATGATGAAAAATTGAAATGAAACATTTCAGCCCACCTTGCCAAAGCACCATTTCACAAATGAAGTCAAACAATTCTGCGCTGGGATGATTGACCTGCTTGGGCTGTAAACAAAAAGCTTACAACTTGCACAGCAAAGTGTTTTCTTTTCTCTTAATAGTCTATTTTGAAACATCTTTGTTACTGTTTTACATCCGTCGCCTCCTGTTCTCATTGTGGATAAAAACAAGCTGCCTTTTGGGCAGGTTTTCCTTGGCTTTTGTATTTTTTTGTATTTTTCCCATGGGCTTGGAGTGAAATGGCCGCAAGAGTCCTCTCTTCCAGCAGAGCGCGAGGGGTGACAGAGCAGCGGCCGGAGGACAGTCACCGCCTGCCCGCCGTGATCCCCGCCCTGGGCGAGCTGCTCCACCTCTCACCAATCTCCTCGCCAATAAGACTCACAAAGAGTGTTCAACAGCCTTGTTATTACTGTCAATTCCATTCTCTCCCTCATCATTTCTGGACCACTGGGAGGCTAAAATATTAACCAGGACATTGATGAATTTGAGGCTGAATTCTTTTAATTCGTTCCTGGCTGAGTTCCTGCTTCCATCCATAACTCCACTCTAGTTAATTCAGAGAATTTATGGCTTTAGCCCTGTCAGGTGCTTTGAAAAGTCTCTATCGGTTCCTCATTAGTGGGACATTTTTCCCCTTTCTGGAACCTATTACCTAAGGAGTATTTTTTTAATAGGGAAAAAAAAAATATATATGTAAAGCAAAAAGTAAGAGGCGTCACTGCCTTCCTCCAGTCTTTTATCAGCAGCAGCGATGGGTCAGCCACAGAAACCTCCTGCAAAGCCCAGGTGACTATGACAGTGTAACATGCTCCTACCAGCACCTGGACACGTGGCTGCGTGTCACTGAGGGCTAGCAGGGAACGTTTTTAGAGTCACCCACACTCCTGAGAGCTTGATCTGGTAATCTGAAAAAGCCTTGTTTCTTTTAATCTCGTCTTCCTCCTCTGCTCATCTGTCAGTGGTTTTGACCTTGTGGCTCCATGTCAGAGGCTCACTGTTGCTGGCTTTGGAAGAACCTGCCTTTATCTCTTCTCTGTGTGGAATATGACTGTATATCTTGTTTTATTTCATCACTTAGCATCTATCTATCTATCTATCTATCTATCTATCTATCTATCTACCCACCCTATTTACATGTACACACTTCACTGCTATAGTATCTGAGCATCTGTCTGTTACAGGCAAAAGTAATAAACTAAACTGTTTTCACTGCCAGAGAAAACAGCATTGCTGGTGGAGGGTGCTTTCGGGCAGGAGTGCTGTAATACCCTTTTGTTTCAGGATGTGACAAATTCAGGTTGAAGGGCTGAGGTGTGAGAGTAACTGTGGGCAGTGAGGACAGTGGTTTCTTCTTCTTGCACCAATTCTTGCATTCAAATCATGCAAGAATTCAAATCATGCGATTGCTCTTCTTCCTCTTCAGAGTATTGTATGGTGGTTAAACTCCTTGTGTTGAAGATCCTGAGCATAGGTTTGATTTAATTTTGGGGGGATGGATATTCCCTGTGTCTTTTCCTACTTAATATACAGCCTTTCAAAGCACATGGCCTTCCTTCCTGGGTACTGAGCAGCCTTGGAATTAAGCAAACCATGACTGGGTTGTATGCACAGCACCGCAGGCTTCCGCCTGGAGCACAGCGCATCATGTCGTCTGCTCAGCCACCGGCCAGCCCCGAAATCTCTGCAGGGCTTGAGTGACCTCTAACTGGGGTGGGACAAAACAGTTTATTTGCCAGATTTCCCATTTAGAAGCAAACAAATCTGCCTATGCATTTGTTTTGACTCAGTGAAGAATTCATCTCAAATTTGGTATGTATTTCTGACCACTATAAATATGTATAGGAGTGGGTGTGGGATTTCTTTCTGAGAAGCTGAAATTATGCTATTTTGATGTTTCTGCAATGACTTTTGAATTCTTCTATTGAAAGTGTTTTGTCTGGAAATTTAGCTTTCCATAGTGATTTTGAAAGATTTTTAGGTAGATGAAAATTAGATGTTTAATGTAACTCAAGCATTGGGAGTAATGAGAAAGGAGCAAGACTGAGCAGAAAAAAAGTGTCAGGAAAAGTTACTTCCTTTAAAAGAAATGATAGCCAAGAAGTCCTTTAGAAGAGGTGATAGCCAAGCAATCCTTTAAAAGAGGTGATAGCCAAGCAAACACACATTGCTTGGCCTGGAGTTGTTCATCTATAGTATTGTCAACAGAAGGAAAGAGACTTGGTTCTTCTTGTTTTACCAGTGAGCAAGAGAGACGGGGCCTCACCTGCAGGTACTTCTTGCTGAGGTGGAAGCATGAAGCACAGAGCTCCTGTCTCTGCCACTGGACTGCCCTCATTTTTGAGTCAAAGCAAGTGATAATGTAATGTAAGTGTGGCTTCATTCAAAGGTTTCCTTCTGAGGAAGCAGAGTGAGAAGCGTGGAGCATTTTGTTTGAAGCATGTGGGAGCAGCAGCCAGGTGTGCCATTTATTCCGTTAAAGAATCTCTTACCTTTTCATCTCAGCTTCCCTCCCCTCTTTAATTCTTTAATCCTTGATGCTTTTTATTGATCCTTTCAATCCTGGAGGAGAATGAAGCGGCATTGCCACCTTTTTCCTCCTCCTTCTCCCATGGCTATCAGGACACCTTGCAGAGACGCACACAAAGTGGAAATTGTGCTTCTCCTCCCATCCGAGTGGCATTACCTCCGAGTCTCAGCAGACTGCCTGGCTCCTCAGACACGTTTGTATTGATTGGAATGGGGAGTTTTACCAACAAATTCAAAACATGAAATACGCTGCAGAAAGTGATGCTGAGGATCAAGACACTGTTGCAGGGCAGGGCTTCGCTGTGGGCTAAGTCACTGCTGGCTCTGATGTCCTGCTCGGGGTGTCACCCGTGCGGGGGGGGCTTGCTGTGAGCAGGCTGTGCTGGATTACGCTGTTCAAATAACTGGAGCTACTTTGACAACAGGAGGCTGGTTTTGGAAGAAAACTTCAAACAAAAATGAGCTGGGCCTTGGGCCAATGCTTGCTGCGATAAGCAGCTGCCGCCTCTCTGGGTGGGAAGGTGGACACGCAACAGGAAGGTCCCTGGGTCTGGTATCAGAGGACAGATATTTGGCCAGAGCCTCCAATCAAACAAAAACCCCAAAAACCAAAGCAGCATCTCACATATAAGGGACACCTCCCTTGTGGCAACACCATGCGTTGTTACTAGAAATAGTCCATTTTACTCTTTAGTTATTCCTTTTTTTTTTTCATAGGATCCATATTTGTGTTGAGGGTTGCTTTTTGGCAGCAAAGGGCAGGAGGAAGAAAAATATCAAAAATGTATGTGGGAAGCAGAAACTTTTTGTAAAGATGTTCTTTAAATGCTTCTAAGCAAATACTTCCAGGCACATTTAAAAATAAGTTGGGAAAAAATAGAACTGCTTTAAAAACAAAAGAGAGAATTTCCTAGTCCCCAAACACATGTCCTTCATTATTTGAATCAAAAGCAGTCAGGACTTGCTACTGCAGATGAACAGCTCTGGGGGCTGCTCATTTTCATGCACCACGTACAAAACCCCCCAGTTCCTGTATCGGTGTTTTCCCACCTCCTCCATGGTCAGTCCCTTGACCCCACTTCTCTCGGCTGAAGCCTCCTGCGGAGGAGGCTGGCTGTTGTCCCCAGTGAGCAGTGAAATGTGCTTACTGGACTCATACAGACTGAATTGAGCCAAAAAATAGCTTTCACTTGAGCATACTCAGCCTGTCCCACGTACTGTGCTTCCTCCGGGGGAAGCGGTGAGCTCCAGCAGCGCAGCGTGGCAGACAAATCACTGCAGTCGCTCCGGGAGACTGATAGCTGCACGAGTGAGTTAACTCCGTTACATCTGATGGAGACAAAGAAAGCAACAGAAAGGATGGAAAGACAAACACAAATCAGGTTGTCTGTCACCTCCCCTCCGGGAGAGCTGCCTTCCCCCGCCGTGGTGGGAGGGGAGGTGGGCAAGAACTGTCTACCAGCGAAAGTTGCTTTAAAGAGATTTCACATTGCTCATGATTATGGATTGGGTCATCAAAATGAAAAATTATGTTTTCATTTCTGTTAAAGCAAAACGGTTCCCTTTATTTTGGGTTGATTTATTTATTTATGCCCCTCCTTCCCCTCTCTTAAGAAGTATAGTGGATCACGTAATGATGTAAAAGAATGGGGAGCTTAATGGATGGACAGGTGAGCAAGTTTTAGTTCATAAAAAGTTTGGAATTGATGTTCCAGTGATTTGGAGGGAAAAGGGAAGCAAAATTTCACTTCCTTCAAAGTGCCTCATTGAAAAATCAGTCTTTTCCTCCCAGCTGATTCTGATTCTGTAAGTTGGTGGGAGAAACTTCTTTTGTCTAGGCATGACATTGGCCAAAGTGAAGCCCGTGGCTCTAATTAGTGCTTCTGTCAAGGCAGAAATCAACACAATAGTGCCGTGCGGTTGGACGTGCTCCCCGCATCATTGCACAGTCAAAGCAACCACTAATGTCTGAGGGTAACAGGGGCTGGAGGAGGGTTGCTCGTAGGTTGTAATATGCGATATGAGCTTCTGTTTCCCTTCTACCTTTAAGCACTCTCAGCATCTACGCTCCCTCCCAATTCTGTAATAGGTAACCTGAATTCCGTGCTGGAAACCTTCAAGGGAAATAGCGGTTATGTATCTTGATAGCACAAGTTGAAGTGATCATTAACCAGTAGGAGTTACTATTTGAAATCCATATCCTCACTAACCAGGCCATTCTGTTTCACCCCAGGTGAAACGCACCCCTGAGAAGAACAAGGCCAAAGCATAATTTAAGCCCCACTAAACCCTTAAAAAATACCTTCACCAATTCTGAGCACATAATTTCTTTTTTTTTTTTTTTACATGGAACATAAAAACGTAACAAATTGTAACAGGACTCCCATCAGTATCAATTCCCTCTACTATTAAAGCCTGTATTGTATAACTCTGCTGATAGCAAGCTCAAAAATGTATTGTGAACAGAACAAAAATAGAAAAATAAATAAATGCCGAAGTATTAAAATAGGAAGAACACTAAAGTCTTGCTTTCATAGATGACAGGCACTTTGAAAGGAATCCAATAGCATTAGCCCAGTTCTAGAGATGAGGAACAGAAAAGCGTCACGGCTTTCCCAAAGTCACATGGAAAGTCAGTGCCTGACAGACTGTTGGATCCACACCCACTGTTCCCGTCCCTCGCAACTAGGAATTGTCCCTCGGAATTGCCTCCGTATCACATACAGCCACTTACAAACTCCTGGAGAATTTTAACAAGCGGGTCAGAAGTGTGGGGTCAGGCCTCCACGTATTTAATCATAAGCGAGAAGGGGCAAAATTATAATCAGAAGCATCTCTCCATTGTCTCCTTCTCTGCAGGCAGGGAGATCTCCAATGATTTAGAAGAGCATTTAATTAGCTACTCCATCTTGCTTGGAAAAGGAAGCATGGTCTGGGCTATGAATTAATACGTATGAATTTATCAAAGTAATCTGGTTGCCTGGAGGACAGGAGCCAGAGTCATATGTAAATCTCTGAAAACATTGTGACAGACATACAGCCCAAATTTTGGGACTTCGAGAATCTCAGGCTGTGAGGATTAGTTGAATATTCGCTGGTATTGGAGAAGAGTGGGAGGCTGGGGATGCTTTGCCAGCTGACTTCCCTCCCCGTCTCTGGCTGTAGCCAGTGCAGAGCCACAGCCTCCCTGGACCTGGTGTAGGGTGGGAGCTCTGGATCTTCATCTGGGGGAGCCAGTCTCTCATTAGTGACCGTAGGAGGAATCAGGGAAAATTAACCACTTGTATTAAGCTGTGGCAGGTGGTGGGAGCACTCTGCCTGGTTTCAGAGAGGGTAAGGCGCAGCTCTCCAGGAGACCAAGGTGATTATTTTCTGTGTCGGGGTTTTGTGCTTGTGTAGCCTTGGCAGGCTGAAAGACTTGAATTTGTCCTAGGCTGGAATTTATTTCTCTGCATGTGAGCAGTAGAAGGCTTAGAGAGCACTATCTTTCACCCCTTAATTTCTTTCTTGTTAGGTAATGGTCTGATATTATTTCTATAAGCAGCAGTAATGCAACCTATGGTTAGAAACGCCAATCTTTAAATTCACAAAATTGAATTTGTCCCTCTCTCAGGCTAATTTTAGAATCCAATTATGATCAAAAAAAGATCTTGAAAGAAAAATAACAATAAAAATTTGTTCCAGATATCTAGAGAAGATAGAGCAGGAGCAGCAGCTGAAACAGTCTTGGCTTAATTGGGGAAAAAAAAAAGTTTCTCTTGATTTGTCTCATGTGAGGACTCAGGGATAAGAATGAAAAAACGCTTGCAAAAAACAGGACACTTTATTCCTTCTTCAAGATCTAATAATTGTGACAAGTACATTGAAAACATATCAGAGGAGAAGATCTTACTGTCCCCAGATGGAATAAGAGTGAAATTAGCAAATGGCACATTAACATATTTCTGATTATATTCCAGCTTTCCTGCGAAAGGAAATGTTATGGGGAATTAATTAATTCATTAGTGTAGTTTACAAGATGCCTAATTTTTGCTTGGAGTTAAAGACAGTGAAGAGCCTCTGCATCTGAGACGGAATCCTTTCAAAAAAGGATGGAGACCTTCACCTTTCTGCTTAGTCTGAGCCTAAGCTTCAGGCTTCTTATCACATGCTGTCTTCAGAGTCACTCGTGGGATCTCCGGAGAAAGCCTTTGCAGGAGTTGGGTGAGAAGTGGTTTTCACAGCCTGACAACGTTACACCTTCTTCCCCAAGGAACAGTTAATGCCTTTCACAAAGTGGAGGAAGAACAAAGGCAGAGAGGCACCTGATCTCCTGATGCTTTAGGGCGCTCGCAAGGAGAATGGCACATAGACCTTGAACCTGCTGTTCTAAAGAGTGGGCTGCGGAACAGCTGCTACCCAGGCGGCTGCAAGTGCTGACAGTCTTTTAGCCAAAGAGCTCCCCAGGGTTGAGAGACCCAAGGCTGCCGATAGCATAAAAGCAGAAAGACACCAAATGTGCTCTCTAGAGGTCCCTTCCAACTCTGAAATTCCGTGATTCTGTGCTGTCTGGGTGATCTGCTCGGTTGGGGGGATTAACTAGTCTTGCACCATCCTGGAGAGCTCCGTCCCGCCCCTTTCTATAAACCTCAAATGATCAGGAGAATTTTAAGAACAGATTAACACACATCTGCCAGGGACAATCTCATCCCTGCTGTGAACACACTGAACTTTTTAGTTGTCTGTTCAAGGCTGTGTGTTTTAATTTAACCAAGAAATCCATATGAAGCTTGAGAAACTTTCTCCTAGAAAAAAGTCTGTGGAAAATTCAGTTTTGCCATAATAACTTCTCTAAAAGATCTATTTTAAAAATGTATCAAAAGTACTTAAGGAATTCTGATAGCTACAATGCTTAGCAAATAACATAACAGAAGTAATAGTTGTTACCTGCTTCCATAGCTCTGATTTCCACAAATATTTATGAGTTGTAGCTGACTTGGAGTCAGTAAAGATGGTCACCTGTATCATTTTGGAAACTTAGGTCATCACTTTTCCAAAATGTTAAAAAGATATAGAATCCTTAATAATCCAAATAATATGAATAGCATCCTCCTCAAGCAATACAGAGAAAACCTCACAGCAAAGGGAATAAAAATAGGGGGTTTGGTCACAAAGGGAATGGAATAGTCTCTGAAATAAATGTTCAAATACCCTCCTTTCGGGTTACCACTGAAGTTTGTCTCTGGAGGAAAAAAACCAAACCAAAACTCCTGCTTCACAGAAAGCCAGGCTGAAGGTGTTGCTGGTGGACAGCTGGAAAAGGCACAGGCTGTTCAGCCTGACTTAGACCTGGAGGGTAAGGAAGTACCTAACAAGGCTCAGATGAAGCTGTGGAGCCACTTACTGCCATTCCACATCAGAGAAGTTATTCTGCTAAAATCACCTATTGTTCCACCCAGATCTACCCACATCATACTTTTTCCAGTGACCCAGTATTATTATTTTTTTCAGGCTTTTGCAGTGCTGAACCTCCAGATCAGTGGAATAGAGAATGTGTTAGTACATGTGCTGGATTTGATATGTCAGAGAAGGTAACCTTTCTCTTACGCAGCCTGCAGTGCGATGTTCTCATTAGCCCCGTTACTGAGCGCCAGACAAAGTCCTAAGTGAATTAAATCACACCTTTCTAAAAGTCAGGCTGATTAACCTAGCTGGAACAAACTAACAAGGCAGATGTAGTTAGGGTGCCCTGAAGTTTCTCAATTAGAACTTTGTGCACTGAAAATAAAAACGCATCACAATTACCGTTTTTCAAAGTGAGAGGTCATTTTTCTCTTTTGTGAGAGAGAGGAGTAAAAAAATAATCTAGAATGTTCTCAAAACAAAGTTCAGGTTTTCCACTCAAAAGAGCTTTTTGCTTTGACATGTATCTTACATAAGTAGGCAAAAGCTTTTCAGAATGTTCAAAAGTGAAATTAAGCTCTTCAAAATCATTGGTATAAAATATTTTATTTATACCTAGATAATATTTGCATATTTGGGAGGGATATTTTAATTTCCCCTATTAATCTATGAATTCTTCAGTTTTCCTTTCTGTTTTGAAGAAAGGTTTTTATTTTCTTTTTAATCCTGATTATTTTCCCCTGGAATTAAAAAAAATAAAAATCTTAATTTTCAGTTGCACCTTCCTCATTTTATGTAATTTTTTGAATGAGGACTAGAAGAAATGCTTTAATCTTTGGCTTCGTGGTACCGGGCTCAGTGCTGGGGTTAGTAGCTACATTCAGAGCCTGAGTGGAGCAGATGTTCCTGCTAGATGCTATAGGGATTAAAAAATGCTAGATGCTGTAGGGACCTTAAAAATCTAGAAATGTGAGAAACATCAGGCAGTGGGAGTTGGAGTACAGGAGCCAACAAGGGTTAACTTGTTCTATGGACTTTACATATGCATTTTTTAATTCATTTTATCAATTACTCTGTGTATTAAATTCACTGAATCATTCTAATTACTTATTGATTGGCTGCTGGTGCATTGGACCATCAAAGTCCCTCTGTCATCCCAGGCTCACTCCTCGGTGCCAGCATCCATCTGCAATGGACGGGTTCCTTCTTTGTTCTTATCTCTGGGCTGTGCACCTGGCACCAGCTTCTCAGCTGCTCTGCAGCACCATCTACCTTGGGTTCTGCCCTCCAGGAGTAAGGCGGCAGATCGCAGCAAAATTATTAGTATTTCTCTATCTACTTATTTAGGTTTTCCAGTGCTGAAGGGACTCACTCAGTGGATGCAACCTGGGATAATCCTGCTTTGTGTAAAGCCTTGCTTTATTGATTGCATGTTTAAATCAAAGTTCAAGACTAAACTCCCCGAACAACACCCTGCTCTGACCTTGATGTGGGCATAAGGGTCTGAATTCCCATTCAGTCTTGCTTAAGTACATCTTTTGACTGTCCTCCATCCAGACAGCCTGGGCCCTAAGGATGTAAAAGGAAGGCTCCACTTCAGGAACCAGTAACTGTGAGATCCGGGACTCTGACTGATTATTATCTTAGATTGTGGCAACCCCCTGCTTCCCTTTCTCCTCTGCAGAGATGCCCGAGTCGTGTCCTGAGCGGGTGGAGTTCAAAGCACAGTGTTCGATAGTGAATTCCCACCACCTGTGCTGTGCCTCTGTTCAGGAGGCGAGTGACAAGCAGTTCAGGAGCAGTGACCCCCAGCCGTCCCAGCCTCATCAGTCAGCTTTCTGTCCTCCCAGGGTCGGTCTCAGAAGAAATCTGGGACATCTCTGCCCTGGCCTACAACTCCCCTAAAAAGGTCATCGTGTGACCCCGTGTGGCAGCTACACCAAAGCTGGTTACGAATCAAAATGAGTGTTTCCAAGGCCCATTTCTTTTGTTAGAAATCTTGAATTATTTGTACTATGTTAATAAAGTTCATCTAGGTCACCTAAACTGTCTCTCAGTTGTTTAATAAATTATTCACTGAGGGGCTGAATTGAACAAAGGTAAGAGATATTTAAATGTGCTGGTGACTGACTGATGTCCAAGAAGAAAAAATTCTGTGCACTAGGACACAAGTGGTCAGGAGGGCATGAGAGAGCTGCGGGTCTCTGGGGGGTAGGATGGTGGGGACTCTGGAGATCAGATATAGGGCAGGAGTGTCTGGAGAAGGATACAGAGTGGTCGGCCCGACAGCCTAGCTCATGAGTCAAGCCCTTGAGTAGAGAAGGGTGAGCACTTTGTGAATGTCTCTGGATATTCCTTGAGTTAGGCCTTGTCAGAACTGGAGGAAAAGACCCTGCCCTCCCTGCTAGGAAAGGAAAAGTCACTGCTGGGGTCATGGTTAAGGCTTCAAGTGCTTCCCCATCCGCATGTGCCTCTGTGGCTTTCTCGGCATGGCTCAGCTACTGGACCTGCCCGTGTTGTACATCCAGCCCTTCCAGCCAGTGCCTACTCTGGTGTGAGGCGGGAAGACGCAGCTTGCCCCAGTCCTGCCTCTGCAGATTTTCTCCCACTCTTGCTCTGGCTGATGTGCTGCATCTGCCCACAGCATCCCTGGGTCTTCCCTCTAGGATGCCTGGGCAAGGACTTAGCCAACGAAGAAAAGAGGGGCAGGTTTTGATAAGTGGTATCTTTGCTGTCTGAGACAGAGTCCAGTCCTTTAGAAATCCCTTTGGGTGATGGAGGAAAGGAGGAGAGAGGTAGAAAGACTGAGTCAGCATCGCACTAGGAGAGCAACGCATCTGCTGATGAGGGAATTCCCTTAGGAGATTGAAAATGCAGCTTTAAAGCTGTCTTGTGCCTGAATTGGATATCCTGCATATACAATTTCTTAAAAAAATGTAACAAGTTCTGGAATGTTCCTGAAATGCTTCTCTTTGTACTCCTACATGTAAATGATCTGGAGCTGCAGGTTTTAAAATGTTTGACTTGAATAGCTGTTGTTTAACATCCTCCTTAATTATATTGAATTCTTTCTGTGCAATCAAACATTGCTTAGGGCCATTGGAAAGTGAAGTATTTCATTATCCTTGTAGGATATGAATACATCATCCACATTCTTTCCAAATACAGAACTGAAATATTTATCGACTGCTTCTGCTCGTTCTTTGTTGCAAGGGTAATTTTCCAGCCTGTCTAGTACTGGACCAATTGAAACTGGACCCGTTGAAACCAATTCAGTCTGAAATGTTTAGGCTCAAGTCAGTGTGCTTTCAGCAGCAAAACAAACGTGTTTGCTGTTTGTGCCACCCATTTTCCTCCCTAGGGAGAAGAACAGGTTGGGAAAATCCAAGGATTCCCTGTATGGCCATTTTTTATCATTTTGCTGAAAATTCCAAACTCTAAATTATTTTGGTTTTGTAGAGCGGGTCTAGAGTGATAAAAGCAAAAAAAAACCACGCGCACCCCCCACCCCCCTCAAATTAATGTTTGTTTTTGACAAAAGAGAAATAAACAAAACCCATAGGCTTGAGGGTCAGAAGGACCCTCGGATTGTCTCTTGAGGAGGAATCAGCTCCACACGCAGCACTCCTGGCAGTGCTCCTCTAGCGCCTTCCTAGGCGGGGACTGCGCTGAGAGGAACGCATGCAGTTCTGGGGAAAGTGGGAAAAACACCCTCAGTGTTTTCTAAAAATTATTTTCTAATGGAGGGGAAATGTTTCAAGGGAAGCATTTAACCCAGCCTTAACAAGAAGTTTTCTCTTGTAAACAGACACGAAGGGTACCTCTTTGAATAGGATACTCCAAGAACCACTCCTACATTTTTCTTCCGCAGACACTGAGCACGTGTCACTCCCATCCCACTGAGGGGACGAAGGAGGAGAGGAGAGTTGGTTCCGGGGCAGACTTTGGTTGGTGGTTTGAGAGGATTTTAAGGAACAAGTGAGGCCCACGGGAGTCATCTCTGTGCATGTGTGATCACTTCTGTTCTGCAAGGGCATTAGCTCCCATTTGCCTGCAAAACAAGAACTATTCCCACACTTGCCTGCTCTGATAATCACGAGCTGCTTTGTACTGACTTTGCCTCCTCTTTTAACAGTCGATTTTTCCACTCATTGCTTCAGCTTGGCCCCTGTCCTTCTCTTCAGTAGAGGAAGAGGAAAAACAAACACTTCTGTATTTGTTCGTAATGTCTCTTTGACACTCATTTCACAAGAGCCTGGGAGCTGTCAGAGCCATAATGCACAACGTCAAATTAACATTTATTTTTTTCTGAAATGGTAATTATACCCTTTTGTACTGTGCTGAGCTTGTGTTTTTTGAAGTGTAAATGTGAAAGTTACATCAAAGTTGCATTTCTGAGACATCATTGTGGGGGCATTTGTCCAAGTGCTCAGGGGGAAGACTTCTGCAGTCCTGGTGGACAACAATGGAACACGACCCAGCATCTGTCCTTGCAGCAAAGAAGGCAAACAGGGTCAGTGGAGGTAATCCTTCCCCTCTCTCCAGCACCACTGAGACACATCTGGAGTGCTGCATCCAGTTTGGGCTCCCAAGTACAAGAGAGACATGGGTATACTGGAGCGAGCCCAGCAGAGGGCCACAAAGATATTTAAGGGACTGGAGCATCTGACGTACGAGGAGGGGTTGAGCTGGGGTTGAGGAGGGGTTGAGCTGGGGTTGTTCAGTGTGGAGAAGAGGTGGCTCAGGGGATCTATCAATGAGTGTAAATGCTTGGTGGAAGGGAGTAGAGAAGGCAGAGGCAGACGCTTCTCAGGAGTGCCCAGCGAAAGAAGAGACAATGGGCAGAAATTAAAACACAAGAAATTCCATTAAAACATAAGAAAAATCTTTTCTGTTGTGAGGGTGGCCAGTCCAGACAGGTTGTGGAGTCTCCATCCTTGGCGATACTCAGAACGCGGCTGGACATGGCTCTGAGCAACCCGCAGTGCTTGACCCTGCTTTGAGCAGGCGGGTTCAACCAGACGATACCCAGAGGTTCCCTCCAACCTCAGCAATTTTGCAGGGGGCTTTGGAGGGAGCAGCTGCACGTCGCTGAATGACGTTTTGTGATCTCGGAGCATGAGTGCTGCTTAAGCGTGCGGTAAATCCTCTCTGCACTGAGGGGAAAGCAGAGATCTGAAGTATTTTCTGCTGACATTGGAAACACTTGCCCTATCCAGCCATCAGGATCAATGAATCCCCACAAGGTTGCCGTTGCTCTGTGCTCTGCCCTGTGCCTGCTCCTCTGCTGTGATGCATCCGAAGGAATGTATGGAAATGGCCATGTGTCCCTGAAGCTCAGTGCATTTTCCCCAGAGGAAAAGCATGCGTGCAGAAATTGCTGGTTTGCCCTGCTACAGTAGAAATTTTCCTAAGCCCTGGGGCAAAATCCATCTCAGTTGACGTAAAGGGTTATTGTACAGAAGTTAAATGGTTAAACAGTGCCACCTCTCTTTGGATCCACATTTTCCCCCGCTGCAGGGCTAATTCAGCTGTGGTGCCACCATCCAGCAGAGAGGACACGCTACAGGTGTTGCATTAAGAGAGTAAGAAAGTGATGGGTGCGACACAGGCAGGATCTGCATCAGGATCTGCGTCTCTGCTGTGGTGGAGGTCCTGCTCCCGCAGGGACACTGCGCTCGCAGCCGACGTCTGGCAGTTGTGGACATTTTGAACATCAAACTCGCTTTTCTAAATGCTGCCCGATTATATAATAGCTTTTTACTTTAGGTAATTGTTTCGGTAAGGATGTTTTTTAAAGCTTTTTTATAAGAGGAAGCGGAGTCCAGAATTAGAAGCAATACTCAGCTAATAACAGTGATTGCTCCAAACCACTAAATGAAGGCAGTAGAACAGAGTTAAAAGGCGCTCAGTGCCTGCTCCAGGCCATCCCAGTCCACTCCATTTCTCTGGGCACTTTCCCTCCTACCATCCTGACTTACCTCACCAATAGCTTAATTAATTCAGCTTTCCCGCATCCAGCTTCGGAATATGGAGACTCTGTCCCTGTTGTCACCATCTCTCTGAGCCTTGATTACACTTGAGGCCACACTCCCCCTTCTCATCCAAGCCACAGGCCTGTTAATTAATGTACAGCATTATTGATATGCAGAGTAAGCCAGCAGCAGCTCTGGGCAAGGAACCACGCTTGTAAGGAGCACTTGAGTTCAAATACGAAGCCTGCATGTACTGGGCTGCAGAAAGAGTAAAAGAGGATTTTGGAGGTATCTCACTGTCCTTATGGACTGTGCTCTCACAGGCTGGTGTAGCTCCGGTAACTCCAGTGAACTGCACTGGATTTACACTGGGAAAACTCCAGCTTGCTCTCAGTGTGTTCAGCCCCAGCAAAAGCTGGGAGGCTGACTGGGGCCTGAGGTGAGGGTTTGCATCTCTTTGATTTGTGCACAGCTTATTCATTTCATTCACCTGGCTGTTGGGTGCTGTGTCCATTGCCGTCAGGGTTGTGGCAGCAGAACTTGGCCACCTTTAGCAAGACACCTTCCACCAGCAAGGCTTGGTGTAGGGGTGTTGATATCTGAAAGGTCCCTTCCAACATAGACAATTCTATGATTCTATGACTCTATAGGCAGCCACAGCTCTGAAATTAATGTCCTTTCAAAAATGACTCGGGGTGTCCTCTGATCCCCTGCAGGGTGCGGATCTTGGCCTAGAGTAAGTGTGTCTGGAAATCAAACATTTAAGCTGGGGTTCAATAAAAACGGGATGATACGGCACAGTGCCTGCAGGGTGGGGGGCTGCGTGCAGGGGCGTCATGCTTTCATTCAGTCTCTGGTTTCCTTAAGACGTGAGCGCTGGCTGGAAACCTATCATCCATTCAAGGAGAAGGTGGGAGAAGACACCTGATAAGGTAGAACAGACAAAGCCATTAACCTGAAGAAACAGATTGATGTTCTCTTCCTGCTAAAGCCTATCAGAGCAGATGACAAGAGACACAGCCATCTCCTGGTTGCAATCTCTGATCACGCAGAAGGGAGACATCGTTGCACAGCACTAGACTGGCTGTTTCAGTAGCAACAGGCTTGAAGGAGAGCGTCTCTGCCTAACCCCAATCTGTGGAAGGCCTCCATCAATTTAATCTCTTTAATGCTGGTGCTCACAACAGCTCTGTGAAGCTGAACAGTGCTGTCAGTCCCACATCACAGCAGGCAGCTGAAGTGCCTGCATACCTTCACACCCCTTTTCTCCCCGCCGTGGCTGAATGTACAAACTCACAATACAATAGAAGGAGAGATGCACCATGGTGTAGAGCAGAGCCTGTAGCTGAAATGGGAGAGGTGGGAAAATTCCTGATGTGCCACTTTGTGATGGGGAGCTGCCCCCTAAGAGAAGTCCAATGCAGCGCAGGAAGCTCAAGATCGAGGTGACATCCCTAATGGAGGGCCAGTTCTTGCCCGTGCCAACGTGCCTGTATCCTGGCTACCGCCTGCCTAAGGAAGGCTGGGCTCTACAGGGGGATGTCATGTGCCCTGCAGGGGGTCAGTGCTCCCCCCTCTCCCAGTGGCCATCCTGGGAAGGAGGCACCATGCTGCAGCACCATGCTTCCTCTCTTAGTCCGGTGAGTCTGACCTGTTGCCAAAGATGAGATATTTTAAAAAGTAAGATTGGGAAGATAAGGAAGGGGATCATTCTTTCAGCAGCGTGCAAAGCCGTCTGTCCTCACAGAAACTGTAGATACACAGTGTTTTCCGCTTCTTTCTCCTCTACATCTGGCATTTCCCAACCAAGGGAACAATACGTTCTTCCTTTGGACCTTGAAGGGCAGATGATCACCTGGCTTTCAGGTAGCTGTCTCCTTGCATCAGCTGAGTATCTGCCCTTTGGGCATCTCATAAATCCATCCCTGTCTAACATGTCTGCAAAGCAAGTAACAGACATTTCTCTTTCAGGCTCTCTGCATCAGTGTAAATGTTACCGTGCAAGTGTATCCAAGGACCTCATCTACCGCTTTGGAGTTCCTTGTGAAATCTATGAGCTGTTGGACTTCCATTTTGCTCTATCATTCCAATTGGGCACAAAAAAATCCTTACAGAATAAAGTTGTTTATTCATTCTTGAAGTCTCTGGTGATACAAACATTCTGGAGAGCTGAGAGGGATCCTGGTCCACACTAGCCGAGGGAATCTGTTCTCTTTGACTTCTGGTGATCAATGCAAGATGCCTTTGGGAGTTGTAAGAAACGAGCGTGATTCAGAGAGATAGTATTGTAAAATTCTTGGCCATGGGCTAAAAGGAAACACATTTATTGTGGGTTTAGAGTGCTGATCAAATGTGGTGTGTTTAATTGCACTTCTGACCCATCCTCTCCTCTCTCTTTCTCTCTGTTAAACCACGGTTACGGCTTCCCTGGCTCAGTGTGTCTCAGCCTGTCACGTCAGACCAAGCCCATGATGTGACACGGGGGAATAGAGGGTGACAAGGTAGGAACAGCCTGACGGGCTCGAGGCTGGAAACAGAGGTAAAGCGAGTTATTTTAGGATGGGATGCCAGCAATTGACAGATGATACAAACCAGATCTGACAGATGAAAGGGCCAAGCTGCTGTTTTCAGCCTTGGCAGAGGAACTTATTGACCTTTAAAGATGGTTTGGCGCATCCCCCACTGCTGAGTCACAGCAGCCCAGCAGTCAATGGGTTGATCTCGCTGGCTGTGGAGGAAGGATGCTGCCACGTTTAAGGCACGGTATGCTGGAGAAACAGTTTGAAGCTTGACTGTTGCACTGGCCTGCAATAGGCCCAGGAGCAAGTTGCTCCAAGCTGGAGTCACCTTAGATCTAGACGCTAAGCAGATGACTGAGACAATAATTTCAGCTCCTCTCTAGTCAAGACAGCCGAGGATGCCCCAGGGGCGGTACAGCCCCTCGCAAGACAGGCATCTGAGACGCCTGGAGATGAGCTGCTGTCTGGTGCTCCCACATCTCTCTATCTACAGGCTTAAAAGTGTGTGTGTGTGTGGTGGGGGACGGGTGACTTGCCTAGGTGGAGACATTTAACAATTAGGTGTCTAATGTTAAGTGAGCTGAATCCTACCCTTTGTGTCTCAGCGTGTCATCTCCAAAAAGGCATGAATAAACTCTCTTGTCTCAATTTATCATGAAAACTCTTTAAAACCTGCATGTCTTGCATGATGCTTATTGTATGAAGCATGGTCTGAGCCATGGCTTTCGGATGAATTTTTTACTTCAAGGTGGAGCTTTGAGGCTCCAAGGGTTTGGAGTAAATTCCCACTATCCTGACCTGTCTCTGTACCATCCTCCCCCATGTCAAACACTGCATTTTGAGACCTATTAAAGCTCTTCTCCCACTTTCAGGAGGAGAAATTTCTTTGCAGTCAGCGGAAGTGGTAAGTGGTGAAGCAGGGATTGCATTTAGCTCAGGAAGCTCTTGGAAATATCCAATGTCTAAGTGAAATCAGAGAAAACTTGAATAAAGCAAAGGCATACGGGGGGTCTATGGCTAACGCTTTGACTAAGGTTGTTTTCTAACACAAGCGACTCAGAACCGTGGGGCTTTGCTGGGAGACTTAGAAAATCTATTTACCTTCTGGCATGAAACAATTCCTTTGACTGTTAGTTGTATTTTCTCTGAAATTATAGCCATAATACAACTTCTGCAGATGCTGTTGGGAGGATACAGAATACTCAAGTCTGCCCTGGGGTAAGAGGGATTTTCCATAGATTGTCAGAGTGTCTGCTCTTTCTGACATCACTCCTGCTAACCATAGCAGGTTTGTATCGACACATTTCATTTCAGTTGCCATGATGAAAAAAACAAATGAAGCGCGAGGAATCCCCCCTTGCCAGTGTCACATTAGCCAGGGCAGATGGTCCTATCAAACCAGCTTTGGATACTGAATTATTCCCCTCCCCTGCCAGAGTGGTAAGGAAAGGTGTAATAATCCAGAATTTTTTTTTAAGGGATAACTTTCTTTACATATTTGGTCTGATTTCAGTCCTCACTTGAACTAAATCATCATAAAAAATTCAGGTAATTTTCAGAGTTTACTTCCCACTGCTTGTTCAGAATTGGCTTTTTGCAAAGTGAGGGGCCAGGTATTTCCCAAGTGGAAAACTTTGTGCTGTTCTTAGGGAAGCTCCGTGCAGCTTTCCCATGCCAGTCCATGGAGAGCTCTGCGCCCAGGCCATACACTACTATTGCTTGTCAAATCCAAATCTGCAGCATGAACAATCCATCTCCAGCACCTTCCAAAAAAGTAATACCACTTTGATTTAGCAGCATGCCAGAGGAAACTTTCAGGTGTGACAAGGCAGGGTTTGGGGATTTTTTACACATTGGGAAAGAGGAGAGAGAGCATCTGCCTCCTGGAGGCTGCCCGGCATCCTATTTGTAATAGATCTCAGGAGATGATAACATCCTTCTCCATAAGTGCTCCCCAGAACTCCTTCTCAATAAAGCTCTAGTGAATCCTTCCCAAGGGTGTGTTTGTGCACAGTCTCGTGTCTCCCCACGGTATGATCTTGTGAGCGTGTTGCATTTTAAAGAGGAAGATGCGGGGGTTAAGGAGAGAGCCACGCAGCAGCTCTCTGCTTGCAGGGCGTGATGACGGGAGAGGATGAGATTCCAGCACAGTGAAAAGCCACCACATTTCATTGCTCAGTAGTGGGGGTGGTTTTTATCCTGTGTTGAGCAGCTGTGCCTGTAGCCACGTGAACGTGAAAGCGCTGGCTCCAAACTGGAGAGCGCTTTTTTGGCTGCAGCCAAGGACCACTGAGTTGTTAACCTTAGGGCGGTGCGAGCCCAGCCTGCTGGGAGGTTACCAAAGCATTGCAAAGGGTGAAGATGCCACTTTTCCTCTCCTGTTTGGAGATCTTCAGGTAAGAAGAGCAGAAAGAAACTGGTTTGTAGGTGTATGCAAAAGCCTCGTGTTGCGGCTTTTACATTGAAGCCTGAGATCTGGCTGTTATGAGAAAGCAGGGCAGACAGCCTGAGACACCCCTGCAGGCTTCTCGCCTGCTAACTCCGACTCAAACATTATCCATGCTAGTCCAAATGCAGTTTATTTGATATATATTGTTCCTGTGGTTCTCATTTTACTAGGAGATATTACAGTGTTTTCTCTTTGAGAGATGACTAAGAAACATTTATGCCGCTCTCTTGGGGTTCCACATTGGACGTACCGAGACTCAGTTGTAGTTAATATGGTTTCTAAATAGGCAAAGCTTCCCTTGGGCTTCAGCAAACATTTAAAATGAGTTAGAGGGGGATTGGGAGTATAATATTAGCTATGTTATTGCTTTGTTATATTGCTGCTGGAGGAGGTAAGACTCTTCTTGTCATGTGTGAGAGGGAAAAGAAAATACTGTAATGATACCTCCTAGCCACGAGAAATCCCTGCTTTGACCAGGCTATAGAGACCCGGGGCCAGAGAGTAAAGGCATGGCAGCGCGTATGGGCTCTGAGATCTTCCTGGGGTGCTGGAGGTATATAATCACTGCAGCACGTTTGTGGAAGCCCAACGTTTTCACAGTGCAGGGGGCAACTCACAGCTGGGAGCGACTGGTGTTATCCGGGCAGGATGTGGGAATGCCAGGACTCGGTTCCCAAGGGATGCAGCGGGTTTGGGCTGGAGGCTGGGTCTGGTGTATCAGGAGGCTGCAGGGTGAACAGAGCTGCATGTAGGAGTATATATGTATGTGTGTGTGTGTGTGTTAATGTATATATAATGTATATATAACAGGTTCTTTGCTGCCATCTTCTCCCAGACCCTTCATCCCCAGCCGTCAGCATAGTTTTGCCCCTTTTTCTCCATGGGTTTGGTTCTCCAGCGCTGTCTGCTGTTGACCAAAGAAAGACGCCTTCACAGAAAGTGCTGCCCTGGCAGAGGGGAGTTTAAATTTTTACATACTTACTTAGAAAAAAAACAATGTTGAAAGAAATGGATTTTTAAGTCCTAATTTTGCTTCTTGATTAAACATTTAAAAGATTGCATAGGTTTGACAGAAGACCAGACTGCCTATTAGCTTGCAGTTGCATTAAATGTATCGAGCTAATTTAGTCCTGGCAGCCTGCCAGGAACAAGCACAGGGTTTGCTTTAGAGACAACCTAAAATCAGGTTTTTAAAATAAAAATTCAGAATAATCTACTTTAACTGGGTTATTTTTTAAAGAAAATTGAAGAAATTAATTGTTTCTAATTTATACCATAGTGAGTGAATGGGAAGCAGGCATCATCTTTGATGCTTCAGTTCCAACTCTGCCTCTGTCTGTGGTTTTAACAGTGAAAAAATAATGTATGGGAATGCTTTTCCCAAGTCTCTGTGGGAATTTGATCTAATTGACGGGAAAACTGGAAAGAGTTGGATTAAGATGTGCAGAGTGAATTTGTTTCAAAAACCAGTGCCGAGGTCTGGGCTAACGTGAGAGGGTTCCCCGCCGCCCAGCTGTGCCATGGGCTGTGGGGTCTGGCTGCGGCTGCAGGTTGCGTGTGCTGAGTACGGAGGAGCTCAGCTCCGCTCGTGCATCGTTAGGCTTCTACAGAGCGGCTGCAGAAGGATGGACAGCAGCTCATGGGACGTGAAGCCTGATAATAAAGCTCAGGGGAGACCTTCTCACTCTCTACAACTACCTGAAACGAGGTGGTAGAGAGTTGGGGGTCAGTCTCTTCTCCCAAGGAACAGGTGATGGGACAAGAGGAAATGGCCTCAAGTTGTTCCAGGGGAGGTTTAGGATGGATATTAGGAAAAATTTCTTCACCGAAAGGATTATCAAGCATTGGAAGAGGCTGCCCAGGGCAGTGGTGGAGTCGCCATCCCTGGAGGTATTTAAAAGCTGGGCAGACGTGGTGCTGAGGGACGGGGGTTAGGGGTGGGTTTGGCAGTGTTGGGTTGATGGTGGAACTCAATGATCTGCAAGGTCCCTTCCAACCTCGACGATTCTATGATTCTATTCTATTCTATGATTCTAATATAAAGCTTATCGATGACCATTTGCACTTCAGAATATTTTGAAGGAAATTTCCTGAGAGCTACGTCACTGTGCTGATGTCTGGAAGAAGGGGTGGGAAATTCTGCTGCGTTTCACTATGTCCATGTGCTTAAATGTTCTCCCCCTGCTCTTACAATGAAGGTGTTTCCTGCACTGACGTGACGAGCGCCCTGAAGGGAGGCACTCTGCGCTGAGTGCCCAAGGAAAGCAGAGCACACGCTGCGGTAAATCTGGCAAAAACTCCCTGACAACGCTCTGTGTGTGCTTTATGGCAGCTCCTTTCCCTTGCCGTGAATATCAGATACCAATACCAAGATACGTCAGTGATCTTGGTCCCTGTCCGAGGAGCTGACTGAGCAATTCAGCAGGACTTGCAATCCTGCTGAAAGGAGAAACTCGAGAGCAGCATGAAACTGCCAAGTGGATTTGAAAATTTCTAGATGTACCTTTAGGTTGATGCAAAGTGATGGCAGGCAAAAATGTCAGGTGTTTCAGCACAGGCTTCCATACATCCCCAAATCCTGGCGGATGCCCAGAGTGGGAAACAAGCAGGGTGGGCCCAGCATGTTGCAGAAGGGAGGGAAATGAAAAACTCATTTTCTCAGTCCCAGCTCTAGTGAAGGTAACCCTTCATGGTGACCAGAGGTCCGAGTGAATGCTGTACATGGACAGTAGGTAGGGAAGTTCTGTTGCTTGCTTTGCATTAAGCTGGTGTGTAGAAGGCCCTGGAGAACAATCCTTTAGGAATAATCTTGCTTTCATTGCCAGCCAACAAATTCCATTTCTAATTTCTCTGATAATAAGAGACTTCCAGAATTTGTGCTGTATTGTCAGAATAGAAAGACTCATAGCTTGAGCCAGAGAAGTGTCACACTCTTCAGTTCCTCCCTTCTCCTTTAAGGTGACAGTAACCTTTCAGCAGCAGAACTTCTTCCTCAGACATCGTTTTCAATTTAGCTTTCGTGCAGGGAAGAACAAGTGGGAAGTGATGTTCCAGCTAGAGTGGCTCTCCCGGCCGCGCTGCACACAGGCGTGCGGCAGGTCCCCGCTCTGGACGGGCACCGCGTGTGCGCTGCCTCCTTACAGGAGCGGCTGCGTGAGCTAGAGCCAGATGCCATCTCTGCACACAGCATGGTGACTCTCAGGGGTTAAACCAAAGGTAGATTATTTCCTATATATGCACAAAGAAAACCCTTACCATTTTTTCCCCGGATTTTCTTTTTTTTTCTGCTTTACTTTTTTTTTTTTTTTTTAAATCTTGAAAGCTAGATTAATAGGAGAAGTGAATTGCATCGGTTCCAGTTTGCAGTGAGAGAGCTATTTCAATCGATTTAAAGGAAGGAACAGTTTGGGTAATGATCACAGAAAGAGGCTGAAATTAGTCAATAAATAAAGTGCAACATCCCATCCTGCCTTCACTTTCATTAGATTAGTTACACTTTGAGACTCACTTCTCAGGAGGTAACAATGCCCGTTCATAGGCAGCCTGGAGTCCAGCATCCGCATCGGCTGGGGCGTTTGACCAGCACGGATCTGGCAGAGGATGTCCTCCAATAAAGGCTGTGCCTGTATAGAGACTGTTCAGGACTTTGTTCTAGAAAAATTGTTCTGCTCACAATGTGAAATATCCTGGAATAATATTAACTCCCCTTTGCTGTTGACGCTAGCAACTCTGCAAACAGAAGTTATGTCTAATGCATTATTTGTATTCCCGTTGTACAGATGGAAATGGTTTGTGGAACAGAGGAGTGAGCTGAACTGCTTAAGGTGGTGGCAATTACGGGTTAGAAACCAGGACACCCTGAATTCCCTGGGAGAGCCTCTCAGTGCCATAGCAGGCCCTCTTCCCTACCCCGATGGAGAGAAGGCACCATGGGGGTGGGGAAGGGGTGTCTGAGAAACCTGCTGTCACATTTGTGAATCACCTCAGGACATATCCACCTTCAGACGCAGTTAGAGCTATAGGAAATCAGTATTTAATACAGTTCATTTAAAATTCACAGATGCTGATGTGTTAGGAAAGGAATAGATTAACATTCACTATATACCAAAATCACTGTTCTCCAAGATCTTTAACTCCACATTCTCTGGAAATGGCAATTTATTATGTCAAATATGTGAAGGAGAAAGAGGTGGGAGCTGGAGTTCTAAAGAATTTTAAATTTTCTATTTAATTTATTTAAGCGATACGGATCTTTTCCTCCACGTCACACATCGTGCCAGGTGGATCTGTGCCACGTCAGTGTGGTTAGACAGATACAAGCTCGATCACCTGAGATGCTGGATGCTCTGGCGGGAAAGCTGTGTGGCTGTACCAGCACGGTGCGGTGCTCAGGGCACTAGAGCTACACTGCGCCAGGCTTTATCGGCTGGCTGGGATAATGTATATAAAGTGGGAGCCGTCTTGTGTTTGGCCAGCTCGATGAGTGGGTAAAGGGACCTGGGACACACAGGGCTCTCCTGTGCCAACCACCCTCCATGGTGAGTGGAGATGCAGGTACTTCCAGGGCATGCTTAGTTCCTCCTTACGTAGATCTCTGAACTCACTCAGATGAATCCTGCCTGTTTCTCCTGAGCATGAAAGGAGTTGGGAGTGAAAACCGAGGACATCTGCGCTGTAAATACTAAATGTGAAGTGACTGGAGCCCCAACAGCTCCTCGCACAGAGGTAGGGAGGTTGGATTCCCAACATCCCAGAGAAGAAGGGATGAGCTCTGCTGCGTGTCCACGTGGACCTGGAGGGTGACTGGACACCGTGCCCAAAGACAGGTTGTAGGAGACTGGCCCACATTTTGCAAGGGAGAGAATGAGACATGACTTTATTTTCAGAGGGAGGTGATGTTTTTAGATTAACTTATTTTCCCCTGGGAGGCTCATATTTAAGTTGAGCAAAGCATTTTAAATAATACTGTCCACTAAAAAGTCAGTAATGGATCATCTGGTTAATAAAATCCCCAAGAATGAATTAAAAAAATTGAAGAAATTACAATGTTTTCTGTTAACATTTGCAAAACAGAAAGCTTCAGTTTTTCTATTTCTGTTCAAAATAGACTCTGAATTTGTAAAAAAAGAAAAAAGTAGTGAAAAGCTGAAAGTCTAGATGAAGCATTTTGGACCATGTGAAATTGAATGCTTCTCTTCTGTGTTTTCATGCTGTTGGGTTTTTTTCTTTTCTATACTGGATATCTCAGAAACTTCTGAAAATAGTTTCCATTGTAAGTTGTGTCCCCCCACCCACGGCCGACAATTTTATGTCTGATTTTCTTGTGTAAAAAAAACACAACCGGACCCAAACCAGGTGTTAAGTAGCTTTGTTTGTTAAGAAAAATCTTGACCCGATAGTTTCTTCAAAATGTCTTGCATCTGCGAATGAAACAATCCCTTTCCAAGAATACCTCTTCTCATTGAAGAAGCCATCAACAAAACAGTTAGGGGTTGTGCGGATATGTGTTCCTTCTTCCGAGTATCCTTTCTTCCCTGCCCTCCTCATCCCCCTGGAAGCCTTGTACCACCTGCGAGCTGCCAGCGATCCAAGGCCTTGTGATTGAGCAGCGGAACTGGATCAAGGTTCCTCTGCTGGCCCTGGAAGCCTTGTTATAGCAGTGGGGGGACACAGCCGGGGGGTGAGCAGGGGGCAAATTATAGCTCTGGGGAGCCATTAGGAAGAAGGTGGAGGGGACCTGCTCATTCCCATGGCGATGATTACTGGAAGGAGCAACTGCCTCTGTGTAAGAGGCTCTCTGGTGGCGTGGAGTTAAAAGGTGTGCGGTTGTATCCCCAGGGGAGCCGGCTGCAATCTGCTTTGCTGACTGGTATTGCTATCTGCTTTCTCGGGTTCGGTTTTCTTCGATTCAGAACTCTTTCGCTAGGGATGAAAGGGGTTCATCCAGAACAGCGGGATTCTGGTCCAGCTGCAGTGCTCCTAGACAGAAATTACAACAGTATTAAGCAAAAGGAAGGCTGAGCTAGAGTTTGTTTACCGTTATGTTCGCAGCTAATTTTATCTAATTTAGTTTTCTGCAGAGCACTGTCGTCGCTCCTGAGAAGACTTGGCCCCATTTCTATTATCTCTTACATGAATTATTGGAACTATATGGACATTTTTGTAACGTTAAAGTTGTTTTCAACTCTACCAGTGGTCAAATAACAGCCACTGTTTAGCTCAGCCAAGGCATGTATCTTTTGCTTGCCAAATGTGTTACTCGCAAATCTGTTCTTTCCTCATTCTTCCACCTGTGATGGTGCTGGTGATGGAAGGAAACTTTTTTTAACTCTTGTGTCTCACTGGTTATTATCAGACTTGGCAATGCAGGCAAGCCGATCTCAAGAATGCATAAATAGTCCCTCAGTATGTGAAGTACAAGTGGTCCAATATAGTGGCTTCTAAGAAACCTGCTGGTTTCCTTCCCTACGGGCTACGAGGACTGGAATGACCTGAGAAAACCAGGCACTGACTAAGCCGGGCTCCCGCATGCTGGAGAACGGCTCCTTTTTGGTTGTAGTCTCCTCCATGAATACCATCATTTAGAGGCTGCTCTGAAGAAGAAAGTTTTGCCCAAAAAACCTCTGAAAGGTCACTTTTGTAAACTGTTTACCTTAAAGTCCTTATTTGGAACAGACATAATTTTATAGAAAGTACAAGGAGGACTTCTGGCCAGCTCTCGGGCTCTGTGGGGAAGGTGGCAAGATATTCATTCTTCTGGTTCCTCCAGTCCTGCTCAGTAGTGCCGTGATCCTGGGTTGAGGGAGGCTGAAGATGTCTCCAAAGTAGTGGTTCCTAAACCCATAGTCCTGCGATGAATAGGTTGAAAAACTGTTGTGAATGGTTTGCAGAAACATGTCGAATTTTTCCCAAACAAAGGTATGCCGACGGGGATGCCCAGCAGTCCTCAAGACCGTGTTGAGGGCCAACATGGTTTGAAATATTACAAGGCACTCTTCAGAGAAATCTCGAAGGGGCCTTCCTAATTTAGGTTTTGTTAGTCTGTGGAAATAAATGTATCACATGCTTACTAACATGTGGTTTCTTAAAAAGTTTATGACTTTAACAGTGGTGTTTACTGTACTCCAGGATTCAGAAACAAGCCAAAACTGCAAAGCGTGTGTGCATATGTGTCTATAAAACTGGGCAGGCCCGGCAGGCATAGTAGACTATTATTATTGCCATCCTACCTTTGCTCACATACTTTCTTCACACCATTTTCATTGTGAGAAGAGAAGAACTTGCAGCACACCCACTCTCCCACCTGAAGAAGCTGCTCTTTCTATCTGGCAATTCTGCAAGCTGATAAGCCCATTGATTTTCTTGTGTGTCATTGATATCTGCCCAGTACCCGGGTGTGCAGCTGCCTCTTACACGTGTAAACCACACACATATTGTGGGGCATGGCAAACGAGGACATGGGCATGTGGGTACAAAGAGAGACTCAGGGAGCAGTATGTCCCAATGCCAGAGCAGCCATACCAGTGACATTGTGTTTTATCTTTCTTCATAGAATCACAAAATGGTTTGGGTTGGAAGGGACCTTAAGGACCGTCCAGTGCCACCCCCTGCCCTGGGCAGGGACACCTCCCACCAGCCCAGGTTGCTCCAAGCCCCGTCCAACCTGGCCTTGAACCCCTCCAGGGATGGGGCAGCCACAGCTTCTCTGGGCAACCTGGGCCAGGGGCTCACCGCCCTCAGAGTGAAAAATTTCTTCCTGAGGTCTCACCTCAATCTCTCCTCTTCCAGTTGAAAACCATTCCCCCTCGTCCCATGGCTCCCCTCCCTGACCCAGAGTCCCTCCCCAGCTTTCCTGGAGCCCCTTGAGGGACTGGAAGGGGCTCCAGGGTATTCCCCTTCCCGGAGCCTTCTCTTCTCCAGGCTGAACCCCCCCAGCTCTCTCAGCCTGTCCTCCCAGCAGAGGGGCTCCAGCCCTCCCAGCATCTCCGGGGCCTCCTCTGGCCCCGCTCCAACAGCTCCGTGTCCTTCTGCTGTTGGTGCCCCAGCGCTGGAGGCAGCACTGCAGGGGGGTCTCCCCAGAGCAGAGGGGTAGAATCTCCCCCCTCCCCTGCTAGTCATGTTTCTTTTTATGTGCCCCAGGAAGTTCACCCCCAGGTGGGTTGAGAATAATGTTCAAAAAAGTTATCTTAAGGCCTTCAGGTGCAGGGTTTTGCCCTTGAGTTAATTTGTAACCAATTAACTCAAGATTGTTAATAACACATTTGTAAAGGTTAGTTTGAGCCTAGTCCTCCCCCTAACTTTTGGTCCAGGCAAGGAACATTTCATGTCTCTGCAGGGCAGAGTGCATGCATTTATATTCTGCTATTAATGTGCAGGGAGTGACCAGGTTTGCAAGTTAATTGGCAATCAATTAACTGCAGGTTAGAAAAAGACCAAGCAGAAAAAAACGCCATTGCTGTATGGTGTGGCCTCTCACTGGCTGTATTTTGCGTTTCATAGAGCCCGTTTTGGTAGAGACAAAATAATGTGGGTGATGGAGACTCAATGCTGTAAAATATCGCATGAAGCTGATGAGCCCAACACTCTCCACCAATAAGTCAGAGCCTTGTGCTGCTTTACCAGTGCTGCCCGGCGCCAAGACTGCTTTTTAATATTTAGCTTATATCACACAATGAAAAATGCAACGAACAGTCAGAAACTGTGAATTTTTCTACCAGCTGGAAATTCGAGTTTAGTGAGTTAACCCTGTGATGCCAGAAGCACAAGAGAGCGGGGAGAGCCCGTGACATCAGATTTGGGAGAGGGAGCCAGGGACCTGATTTCAGCTCTTCTGGTCAGGAGAGTCCAAGACGCAGGTTCCAGCGTGTGTGGAGCCTGACGCTGAATCCATCGTCCCTGTCCTACGGTCAGCCGCAGGGCTCTGCTCCGGCACCAGGACACTGAGGCAGCTCAGCCCAGACCACTCCCTTTGATCAGAACTAGCTCGAAGTTTCTTCACAGCGGGGAGGACTTCAGTCAGCCTCAAAGAGAAGCCGCCGGGGTTACCCGTAACTGTCCCTTGGCACAGCGGCCTCGGAGCAGGCCCACTGCCTCTGTACCCAAGGCAGAGCACCTCAGCTCTGCCTCCATGAACCCCAAAAAGCTTTGGATGGAAACGGGCATGTCAGCACCAGCCTTCACCTCTGTGGTTCCCTCCCTTTCGTTATCTCCCAGTCTTCTCTTCCAGTTCATCCCAGGACTGAGCGCCCACCCCACCAGAGCCAGCTCCTCGCTTCGGAAGGACTGCAAGAGAGGCAGGAACAGCCAAACTATGAGACAGTGCCAGAGCATGGCCTCAGTGGCAGTATAAGGTCGAGATCAGGCCCAGAACCAGCTTTGGGAGCAAACTGGGGAACAGGCGTAATGATCCTGTGGTGGCTGTGTCACCCGTGAAAGGCAGGGCAGGCTCAGAGCGCTCCTTGCTGTCACCAGCAGTTAGCCCCCTGCAGGAAGGCCTGCCCGCTCAGGCCCACACGTCATCGCCAGGATTCAGCTATTAAATTCAACACTGGTTTTGTGCAGAAAACTGTTCATGTGTCTCTAAACTTCTATTTCCAAGTCATTAACTGGATCGATATACAACAATTATCTTTAACCTTAATCTCTTTGCTGGTTTGTCTATAATTTGCTTTCTATTACACTCGCTTTGGTTCCTGCTGGGTGGATTGAGATATGGAAACCGTGGTATTGAGATACGGAAACCAGGCTGTGGTTTCGGTCTGTGAAGAATTCAACTCAATCCCAGTTCAGGTATTCCCCGCCCCAGCACTCGGCCTTTTTGCCTGTTTAGTGCTCATTCACCCCCCCGTGCCATGCTGCACGTGTGGCCCAGGCATCGCACCAGCCGCTGAAATAATTCTCATTTTTGTGTTCTTTTTTTGTTTATGTTAGTTTAACTGCCTGATGCAGCTCGTGGACCAGCCCACCGTGTGTCTACTGTGGGGTAGAGACTGACAGCGGGCAAGGCAGGACACATGAAAGTGTCACCTCTGGATCTCACCACTATTTGGCTGCAAGGTGACACCACTAAGACCAAGAGATAAAGACCCACAGCCTTTCCAGCACCTGGCTTCTCTCTTAAACATTTTGTGAGAGGAGGCAAGAGTGAGTCCAGCTGTTTCCAGCAGAGGAAGATAAGATCAACTCCATAAATACACTGCAGGACAGGCCCCAGGGTGGCAGAGGAACTCCTATAGCTACAGGATAGACTTTGCACAAAAACCCCCAATAGACCAGAAAATGGGAAGGGAGGCTGTGAAACAGCTACCCGACCAAAGCAGCAGAGATTAAGAAATATATATATAACTTAAAAATGAATTTTGGTAGACTCATAAAATGGTGTTAATGGTTCTCAGGGTGCAGTCGGCTGGAATGTCCTTTCCAGTCCTACATTAATCATATTTCGTACTACTCCCCTGAGACAGATGGTCCCTAGAACAGGTGGTTTAGTTATTATTTTTTATTGTGCTAGAATAATGTCATAGTCTTGAAAACTCCAGGCTCTGAGCCAAGGAGAAGTCACAAAGGTCTGGACACATCCCACCTAACTTAATGCTTGTAAGTGAAGCACCTAAGTGAGAAACCTGGCAAAAATAAGGAGCAACAAATCACTGTACAAGCAGGGACAGAGGGTGGCTCGCTCTGTCTGGGCTGAAATCGCTCTGGAAGGGCTTTACTCCTTCTACTGTCTATGGGCAGAGCTCAGACACCAAATGTAAACAGGGCTCCTAATTTAAACACTTCAGTTAAAGGTCTAATCCTCTGTGGGATGCACCTAGATCAAAATCTCCTTCATCCTTAGCCGGAGTGTCCATGTGGTGGTGTCTTTGTGCCCTGTTTTCCTCCAGCACTCACGGTTACACTTTAGCTTCAAAGCAGCTGTGATGTAGAGCACATTTAATTTACTCCAGCTCTTGGGCTGCTGACTGGTGTTTAAAGCTGTTCCCACTTGCCATGTTAATGTCTTCAGAAATTTTTCAAAGGTGAATGTGCTCAATCTGTTGCTGCAGCCTAATTTACATATGTTTTGCATAGCACAAGTATTTTGCTTTGGGTGTTTAACCCACCCCCTCATTACCGGAACTAATTGTGAGTTGACTGTATCAAGCTTTTTATGAAAATGCCAGGTTATAAAATACCTACTCATGAAAAAGGCAGGTTGGGGCACATGGAGAGCGTTTTGAGAAAGGGTCAGCACAAGGCTTTGGAAAACTGTGAGTGTTCAAGTGTTTGCAGGGAGCCCACAGAGGTTGCGTAGTTCTTTTTCCTACTCAAGGCAGGGCTGACTGTGCTGAACCTTCATGTGTTTGTCTAGTCTGTGCTTATGCCTGTGACGATGGAGACTCTCACCATCTCCCCAGGCAATCTACTTCAGTGCTTACTGGTAACATTACTTAATGCTTTCCTAACGTTTAACATAATATTTCTAGCTGCCACTTTTTGTCCTGTTCACTGGCCACATAGTACAGCTTGTTCCTGTCCTCTCTGCAGCAGCTCCCTATATATTTGCGGACTGTTACTATCTCTGCCCTTCTCTTTTTATTATGTTAAAGAATCTCATTCCATTTTTTTTTATCGTAGGCTGGTTTGTAGGGTCCCGATAATTACGCAGTTCTCTTCTGGATCCTCCAGCTGGTCCACGGCTTTCATGAGGGCAGAGCCCGGTACCACCCCTGGGACTCAAGCTCAGACATATTGGGGACCGATGCGCAGAAGGACAGACAGGTTGCTCTTTGCCTTGTTCTCCTGATGGTGCCTCCCAAGAGGGATCTTGACAGTAGTACAGCAGCATCGCATTGCTCATTTCTGTTCCCCTAAGGATGCACTAAACCATTCAGATTCTTCTGTGCAGAACTTCAGCCTGACAAGTGCTATCTAGCACATATTTACGCAGTTGATGTTCCAGTGTAAGCATAAGTAATACCTAGGACAACTTCTTATTGAATGTCATCCTGATTTTAAGTTAATTTCTCCAGTTTTTCAACAACATCCTTCTAGAGTGCTTATATTCTCCTGAAAATAGCAGAAATGCTCTTCTGCTTCAGTCTGAGGGTCACTCCAGCCCCGTATCCTGCCTCCAAAAGTGGCCACGCACTGGGGGGGTGTGAGAACAGGAAAAGTGTATGCGAAACTTTCCATAGGTGCCTTCCCAGCCTCTTGCTGCTTGAATATCTCCTGACCCTGGTGTGATTTGTATCTACACCTTTGGCAAGAAGCTTCAGAGATGTTACCTGTTGTATGAAGAACCATCTCCTTTTGTTTCTCAACTTGTTATCAGTTTCACAAGGTTCTTCTCTTCTCTACCCCTGGTTATGTGAGGAATACTAAATATGGTGCCCAGCACAGACCCACATGGAAACACAGTCAATGCATCCTTTCATTTTGACAGTTAGTCATGGAAAATTCTATCTTAAATATGAGTCTAATCATGTTTTCACCCCTCTACCTTGGTTTGTTCTACACGCGTTTCTATAGCTTGCTTATGACATCTGGGAATGGCATTTCAGAAATTAATTCTGGGAAAACCTTCTCATTCAGGGTTTTGCAGCACCAAAGGCATGTTATATGCAAGGGACATGATCCCCAGGCGTCAAATAATAGAGCAAAATGTCCGTATCAGGGTATGGGGTTTTTTTCTTCAGTTGATTGCATGGTCAAATTCACTGCTAGTGTAAAATGCTTTGAAGTCAATGGGGTTACATCAGCAGAGAATCTAGAAACAGAAGTGAGAAATGGTATTTCATGAGTAATTCCCAAAGTGCTTGGGCTATAACTTTAAAAAGAAATAATGATCAAATTAGCTTATGATGCAGAAGTTGAAATGATGCTGCTGCTTTTTTTTTGTTCTTGTACTATGTTCCAAATTAGTTAATGTCCCATAAAAGAAAGCCATTAATGGAATCACAAAAGCTTCTGAAAACTGAACTGGGCATTCCTGCCAAAGTCCCTGGCAATAATTACAAGTTGTGTTACAACTCCAAATTGGTAGAAAAATCTTGAGATATTATGAAAAGGAGCTTAAGTCGACAGACCTCCAGTCCTTTCGGATAGCATCAGTTCAAACTTTTTATTTGCACACACACATAAAGTGTCAAAAGAAAAAAGAAAAAAAAGTGGCTTTCATGGCATGTGAACTGTCACGGTGCTAAGTTTGGAGTCCCAGCTTTGCTCAGAGGGGAGCTTCCCTGCCAACCACTGGTTCATAAAAACGTTGGCTCTAAATTAGCTTAACAGAACAAATGATTTAAAAATGGAAGTATTGGCCAATTGATCATAGTACCCAGAATGCGCAATCACATTTTGCTGCCAGTGAGCCCTCAACAGGGTAACATTTAAGCTGATAGTAATTTCAATCGTATTTCAGACTTAGACAGTTTCTTCCTCTAATTCCCTGAATGACTGATGATACTGGGCTCTGGGCAGGCAGTGAATTTGCAGCTGGGCAGTGGCTTTCCTGTACTTTCTGTATCTATAAAGCCATGGCTGCATGGGCACAACGCGCAGCAACATATTTCTGCTCTTTCCTCATCTGTGCCTCCTCTGCTGGCTTTATCTCTCCCCGTGCTGTAATGCACCAGATCCCCAGCTGTGTCTTTGGTTGAAAGTTAGGTCCGTTCCCAGCCTTGGGTTACAGCACAGACCCACGGGCATTTGCCCCTGCTGCAACAGAAGGTGCCCGTGTGGTGGTTGACATGTGGTTTTCCTCTGACCTCTTCTTGGGTTCTGGCTCTGGCTACCTGGTGTAATTTTTGAGGAGCTGCCATAATTTGGGATATCTCATCACTGATGTGATATCCACGCACTTTGCTTGTGGCTTCATGACATCTCTAAAGGGGCTCATAAGCCACTTCTTCTCCAAAGCCATGGCTTGAAGGAGCTCTGAGGTTTTCTTGGACTGCAGCTGCTGGAAGTTTGTCCAGTATCCACCACTGAGAGGTGGACCCTTAACTTTTTTGCCTTACTGATAAGACAAGACTGAAAGCAAGGACCATGCGCTTGGTCCAAATGTGGAAATGGAGAAGCCTCCTTCTTGTGACAGACTAAGAGTCAGCCACCTTCTGCATGCAGAGGTCATCATGCTTTAGGTGGGTACCCATCGTGGGCTGTATGGCAACCAAGATAATGTGGTAGACATCCTACATAAATGGTCCCAGTTTACCCCAGAAGATGAAGCAGGGATATTGCTTGCAACAACACTCATGAAATAGAGACAAAGCAAATATTTCCTCCAAGGAGTGACCCCCACCTTCTCCCCAGGTCCTCCAGCTTTACAAGCGAATCCCCAAATCCTCTTTGCCAGCGCGGGGCTCACAGCAGCTGTAGATGCACCAGCTGCTGTGGGAAGATCTACTTTTCCAGCCGACTTGCTGTTAAGGATTTGAAGTCTGGGAGGTTGTTTTCAACAAATTATCCATTATAAAGCAATACCAGAGGGCTGGGAGGGAGGGGTGTAAACAAACGAATAATTGAAAAGCTGCTTGTGGCCTGGAGCTGCCATTTTTAATTGGTTGTTCAGCTCTGGTTGGTTTAGTGGTTTGCTTAGCATCTGTGGCTGAAGCAAACTAAATAAGCTGGGGTAGAGAAAAGAGAGAAGACTGTGAGCTGTTGGAGAGGAGCCATTCCCTGTGTCTCAGAATGGCCAGTGGTCTAATTTTAAGGGAGTTCTTCTTCATTTCTGCAGAGCCCACAGGCCCTCAGATCAGGGCTTTTGTTCCAGGAGGGGATGTGCTTGTATCTGCCACCAAACCACCTCTTTTCTGATGCTGCTTTTTGCAACAAGAGAGCAATTCTGAGGCCAGCGTGGTTTCAGGATGAACGATGTGGATGTTGGCAGTGCAGCTGGTCTTCCTTTCCTTCCATCCCCGCCTGAATGGTCTTCTACAGCCCATGCCCTCAATGTTCGCTTGCAGGACTGGTTTGCAGTAGGGATGGCTGTGGCTCTAGTAAGGTACCCTGGCAGTAAAGTGGCATCAGAGGAATGTAATGATTTCCCACGGGGTCTGTCCAAAGCTTCGTCGCTGGCAATAGTGATACGGCAAGAAACATCTGGAAGCAATCATAAAATGATTGTCCTCATAAAGAGGAACTAGATGGGCTCAAGATGCCTTTTTCTCCTGAGATCTCATCTTCCAGGGGAAGAGGTCTGCTGCTCTGTAGGGCACAGCTGCGTGAAAGAGGATGATCCTAACATCACGGCGAGCAGCTTCTACTCTTTCAACACTCCCCAACATACAAAACTTCTCATGAAACGTTTGCTTGGAACATTCCCAAAGTCTAGGTTGATTCTGAAATTTCCTTGCAATAAATTAAACAAACTGCTTTTTCTTACTTAGTTAGGCATCCTCTCACTCCAGTCACACCATTTTTCACAGGATACAATTATTTCAGAGTGATTGTGGTGGAATTCTATGAATTCAACTTCATGTAACCCTAAGGAGCTGCAGGCCGAGTGCACACTGTGGCAGCTCTGCGCTGCTTCATGGTCGCTTGTTGGGCCAGGGCAATATGATGCAGGTGAGCCCTTCAAACAATGATACGATATACCTGCAGTTTATCTGCTTCAGCCAGGACAGGAGCGGGGTGAGGGCAGGCAGAGAACAGAGGCATCATGGGAACGAAGAGACCAAATCCAAAGAATATTTTGTTGAGCAAAAGAACGGCGAACAAAGGAATGCAGCAAAAAGGAAGAAGCCGTGGCAAGTTTCACCAGAAGCAGTGTGTTAAATATAGCCCTTGGATTTTCTCATTATTAGAATTGGTAGCTGAACTGAAGACAATCAGATCTCATGCTTCAATACAGAAACTGCTGCAGGCATCTGCAATGAACCCCCTCTTCCTCTGATGTGGCACCATACAATTAATCAGAAATGTTAGTAACAAGAAAGCAATTTCCAATAGCTAAATTCAGGAGACCTAGCTTCTGTTCATAGTCCCTCACTGATCCTGTCTGGCCACAGGCGAGTCTTTCTCCAGCCGTATGCCTGAATTTCCCACTCTTATGAAGGCAGACAGGGCTACCCATTTGTCTTGAAAAAAGCATCAAGGTTGATGAGAACCAGTGCTCATTAGTAAGGGATTATAAGGGGTTAGGATTTGCTTTCTGTCTGTCCCTGCTTCCCCGCCTGTCAAGCGTCGCTGGGCCTTGGAGCGATGGAGGCGCCTGGCCTTGTGAGACCCCAATTCCCTTCTTGCGTGGAAGGAAGTTTTCACCTGGAGCAGCTGCTTCTCTACAGCTCTGCCCTAATCTTTGCGCCTGTAATCAAATCCATTAAAGAAATTAGTTTTAAATTGAAAAAAAAAGGGAGGTAAACCCATGCTGAATAAATCGTATCAGTTTAGTGAAGGGATAATTGCGTTCTTCATCTGTCAGGAAAAGCTGACGTTGTGATTTACACTCACTGACTCCAGTTTCACCCTGTAATGGGTGCAGTGATGTACAGTTCACCACGCTTGGCTTCTCAGTGGCTCTTTCTCTAGCTGTCTGTCTGTTCCTCCCCCGAATTATGAATGGTGCCTGATGTGATTGTATCATTAGTCCAGAACACAGGCTGGAGACAGCAATTTGCTTCTCATTAGGAATGAAACTTGAAATTGTTTCCCACTGTTTGCCCTAAGAGATGTCAGGTGACATTACTGTATTTCTAAAGGAAATTAATACAATCAGAAAAGTCTGCAAGGCTCAAGACAAGGATATTGGTCGGGGAGGGCTTTTCTTCAGCTCGCCGGTTTGAAGGTGACTTGCTGCGATAAATGGCTGTTCGTTATTTCTCTCTGATGCCGGCTCTGGGGAGCCAGCTGGAGAGAGCAGTGGCCCTGTCGTAGTTCCTGATGAGCTGCATCAGAGAAGCAGCCCCCACACCAGGCGGTGGTAAGAGGCAGAGCAGAGAGAACAAGGAATGATTAACCCTGGAGAGCAGACTCCTCGTCCGTGCCTGCCAGCTCCCGCCTGTCCTGGCAGTGCCTGGACGGGGTTCTGCAGGAGTCACCGTTCACCGACGCTGCGCTGGGAGCTGAGTGCTGGGTCCATGGGGTATTCCCGAGCAGAGATCCAGGGCTCACTGGAATCAATGGGAATCCTTCTTTAGTGAGCTGTGCACCAGAGAAGGCTGAGAATCCTTTAGTCCCTGTGCTTAACAGGGACTTTGGTTGCAGGTTTCCCAATTGCCCTCCTGTGGAAATGAATGAGGCAAGGCAGAAACGGGCAGGGAGAGGAATCACAGGCTGACAGAAAGGTTTGTGGAAGGAAATTGAGTTCTGTAGAATCTTTCTCAATAGGTGGGTGAATTCATTACAGAAAATCTTCTGAGAGCAATTGTAAGTGGCTAATAGAGTTTGAATGAAACTGATAGCCCTGCTATGGAGTGCGTGGGAATAACAGTCTCATTACGTTTCACAGGGCATCCCTTATATTCAAAGGGTGATATACTGAGTACAGAGGAGTGGAGGAGTCACTGATTGAAGTGAGACAAGAAAGACTTAACAGGAGAAACTTTGTGGAGTATAATTGGAAGGAAAATAACTTCACTGGGAGAGCAATTACACCGTGTGTTAGTCTAACAGAGAAAATGCAGGAACTGTGTTGCTCCGCGTTGGACTTGGAGCTCTGGAGAACAAGCCTTGTGAAAGGATCTTGCAGGAGTTGGTGCAAGGACCATCCGTCTGCCATTCCTGTAGAGGAGGCAGCAGAGAAAGCCCTTTGGCCAACAGCCTAGTGAGATGCAGCCCTGATCAGAAGCACATTAATTGAGTTAATTTACAAAATGCATTCCATTGTTGCATTGCCCAGTCATGGAAGCCATCACAGTAATTATGACAGGGTGTCGAGGGTGGATGCAGTTGAAGGCTGGCTGTGCTCAGGGTGAGCAGGGGCTAGTTCACCATGTGGCAGACATAGTGATAAAGTCATCAAGGCAAGCAGACTTCTGCTCTTCTCGGGGCTCCTTGTCCTTAGAGCAGCCTCCGTTCACCAGAATGATGCTGGACCCCAAGGGGGTGCCATGTACTGAGAGCCTTAAGTGCACCATGAGGGAGAGAACAGGGGCACGAGCTTCCTAAATCAGGTCTTCCCAGCCTGTTTCTGTTCTTCTACTCCCTTCTGCAGCACCAATATTGGGGTTTGCCTTTGCCACAAGGACGTTTCCCCCCAGCTGGGAAGCAAAGGCCCCCAGGGACAACGGGACAGTTTGAAGTCCTCTGTCTTGCGTTGCTGAGAGCTTTCCCCCAAGACTTTCCTGACTTTGATTATTTCCCCTGTTGCTGTTTCTGTGGTCAGTTCTCCATTTTAGGTCTTTGGCTGCAGTTCAGGCAGCACCGGGCATGTGGGTGGTACCTGCCATTCTGCTGGCTCTAAACCTGCTCACGATGCCCCTTCTCAGGTGTTGTCTGGCAGAGCGGGATGTGTACTGATGCACAGAAGCCTCTAAATTAGCCATCTGATATATGGGCCCCTTGAATACTCCTGTCAGCTTCAGTTAGAGCAGTTGCTAGACTGCTTCACCCCGGACAAGGTCAGAAAACCAAGCAGCTCTGACCAGCTTTTGGGCATCTGTCTGTGGGATTTACTGAGCCAAACAGGGCAGAGGCTGGTGCGTCGTTGGACAGTGGGAAGTGGCAGTACCTCGGAGCAAGGGTGTCGCCAAGAATAGATTAGCTTTGCCTGACCTGAGCTGATGTTTGATCCGAGGTCCTCCTTGAGGTCTGATGACTGTGATAAAATCGCTTGGAGGAACAAAGCCTGTTAACTCCTTAGACATCAGAGCAGGAAACATTGGTCCCCCTGTTTCTGTCTCCAGTGGCCGTACAGCTACTGTCCCATCGCCATATGGATTTTAATAGGTACAAACATGCTAACTAAAACCATACGGACAACTAGAATGCTTTTTATGAAGGGTTTGATTTTCTACTGCGAGACCAGGCTTTTAGGTAGAAGTATTATCTTTTATTAGATCAAGTATAGTTGGAAAAAGCAGAGAAGCTTTCAGGCACACTTGCCATTATTCAGGTCTGGAATAGAAGCATCAGATTTGAAAGCTAAATACAAGTTGAGGATGATTGCTCAGAGTTTAATTAGAGATATATCAGTTAGTTCATCTCTGAAAGAAAAGGTAGGTGGTACGTATGCGGTGGAGCGGATGTTAGTTGTAGGGAGAGATATGACAGCGTGCTTATCTCCTAGGAGAAGAATGGAGATAGTTAGCTTATAGCCTGTGTAGCACAGAAGTGCTATTGGTGAGGAACGGCATGCTGCAAATCACTATTTCCATTTGATCCATGTTTAGTCAGATTTCTTGCCACTGGTAGGGGCTGTAAACTTGATTTCCTGTTCTTGGAATGCTTCGGAGAAAGGGGGAAACCCAATTTCTGCCCCGTGTATCACTGGGTAACTCACATGCTGGTGTCTTGTTTTATATCATGGTGCTGCTTTGCAGGAAACAATTTCACCGCTGTCTTCATGCTGCCTTAAATACTGTTTTATCCGTGCACAGTTTCACAACCTCGCCTCTTCGTTTATCAGCTTGCCAGGGAAGACAATAACCTTCCCACTGCCTGTGTTTCAGCAGTGCTTATTTTGGGAATATGTGCTGCAGAACTGAGCAGGAAATGATGGACTGCCTGTAGAAAGAGTGACATATCCTTAAATCCTCCAAAATGTTTCATAAGAATTCCCAAATGTTCTTTTTAAACTACCACATAATGCTTGTTGTTAATATTCCTCATAAAAAAAGCCACACTTATCTCTGTGTGCCATTTTATGACTTATGTAGAAAGTTTTTCGTAGAGGGAGGGGAGGCATTTTACACACAGGTCACCAAAAATCTAGTTTTCAATTTAAAAAAGATAATAAAAATTCAGTCTGAACTCTTCTGCAAGACTTGCCGGGTTAGCGTTCACACGTGCTGCTGCGCTCCTGACGGCTGGGCGAGGTGTTTCCCTGGACTCTCAGGCCTGAGACCAGCTCTGCTTTGGGTACATTTCCAAGCCCTTTCCTTCAAATTATCAGCTCAAATCCACTCACTCCCATGAGTAATAACGAGAGAAGAACCTCACATGCATTTGAAGCAAGCCTCTCACATCTAAAAGAATTTTTGTTTGAATAAGGCCCAACATTTAGTGCCCATTAGCTATTCGCTTCAGATTAGGCTTGCTTTCTTATTTTTTGCGCAAAGCTTCTGGATCTGCTGTGAAAAATCAAAGAATTCTGATGCATTTTTTAGCACAATTTAGTATCTTGAGCTAAATTAAAAGTGACTCCTAGGTTACTGGCTTCCCTCCTGCCTGGCACATAATAAGAATAGCATGTATTTTGCTAATGTTTTTTTATTCATCATTTTGTCCCTGATTTTTAGCAAGCTGCCTCACCTTTTGTTCTCTGATTTCTCTTCCATCGCCTCTCCAACAGATAATCTACCTCCTTGGGAGCTGAGCTGCCTGATGAATTCTTCTCTGCATTACCTCTTCATCTGCCCTGAACCCGAAATGTGATTCTGGGTTTATCTCTGGAAGACAAAGTCCAATTCCAACAGCTCTTCGTCGGGGCGGGTTCTGGGGAAAATGTCTCATTATCAGTTTGCATTTTCCACTTATTCTTTCATTACCTTAAGAGCACTTTCCCCAGCTCGACACCCTTGAACATGTATTTTCAGACTATTTCTGGTATTTAACTTCATCTCTGATCCTAAAGGCTTTTTTTCTTCTTCTTCGTTTATTTTTTTCCTCCCAAACTTGCACTAAGCTGTAGCTTGATTGGGAATCTTCTGGGTGAGACACCAGTGTGCAACCAGCACGTGCCTCGAGCCCCTGCTGAAGGCGCTGGGGGGGAATGCCAGATGTCCACTACTGCGCTAACTTCCAGCTCTTTGGCATTTCAGTACTATCATATGGCTCTAACCCATCCTTGCATGGTCCTTTGGTCTTGCCTCTCCCTGTGAAATCGATTCTGCAGCCTGCTCTAGTGTTGGCTTTAGTTCTGCCATATAATGAAATGCTAAAGATTAAGTGTAATCAGACAGGGCTGGCTATCCTGACATCTCTTCAAAGCAGTAGCACTTTGGGGACATCTGCCGTCTTCTCCTTATGTCCATGTTGTATATTTCCAGGCTGACGTGATCCATGCAGCCAACAAAAAGGTCAAGCCAAACAAAGCCGACATTTCCTCTCTACCCCGTGCCACGAGAGCAGCGCCGGGGCTGGGAGCAGGTCAGCCAGCGGGCTGAGGTGTGTGCGCTTCTCTCCTCTTTCACCAAAGGAAGGACTAGGTTGTTTTGGTTAAGCCTCAAGGTGACAGTTATATCAGGGTGAAATCATTAAGATGGGGAACACGGTGCAGCTTGCTGTCAGCTCATCAATTAGTTCATCCAACCCATATGGTCATAATATAAAAAGTACCAAGCATGTGTGCAGAAACTGAGATTCAAGAAGAGTTGAGCGGGGCTAAATTACAGAACCCCCCCCCCAACCACATTTTAAAAAAGTAACTGATAATCTGGCTTGCTTCATGTTCAAATTTCAATCTTTTCTCTTGACTGCAGCATGTGTTTTAAACATTTATTATGGGTTGATGATGGTTTGCAATTTTCATTTGTGCTTTATTTCCCTGAGGAAAGCTCAACTGCAAGCACTGCATGTGGCTTGCACTAAGTTGCCTGCTGGATGGTTTTGTGTGAAGTTTTCCAGCTGGGTTCACAAACACATAAGAAGTTAAACAATTTGTTTAAGGTCAGCCAATGAACCAGGGGCCTTCATGGTAATAAAACACAGTGGTCCTTGACTGGAACAATATCATTTCAGTCCTACAAGGCGAAACTTTGCAACACTTTTGGTTACTTGTCTGTCTGCTCGGAACTGAAGAGATGCATTCACTGGAGACCAAAGGTATACGATGATTAGATATGTATTTTCACATACAAGGTTGTAAATCTTGGTTGAATATGGATTACCCTAAGGAGATGAAGAGAAATGGCCTCAGTAATGACCACATTGTCGTTAAAAAGCTGCACTCATTTGGCATTGTGGTCACTCATTCAAAATTCTCCTTCCAAATGGTTTGGTGGACAAGAAACAGAACAAAGGGTCCGTCTACTTTCAAAGGGCAAGAGTGAATAGGATCAAGCAGGCGTGAAGCCTGTCAATATTTCAAGCGCGCATGTAGGTGTCACAACCCCGAATGCACCTCACCGAGACTGGGCCTGAAAACGTTATTGCTGGTGCCATCATGTCTCTGCCGGGAAGAGACTCTACTAAGATCTGGGGTTGAAGAAATGCTTTAAGAGTTGGTGGTTGATCTGTTCCAGATACTTGCCGATGGTAAGGGGGAGGTGGGTTAGTGTTGGAGGATCTTAATCCTGAGGCTTTCTCAGTCAGATTAGGCTGCAGGACAAGCAGAGATGAAGCAAAGATGTCTGGATTCCAGGCACCATGCGATGGGGACCTGATGTTCATCTGGTTTGTATCACTCCTTCTGGGTGTTCAGCATGGCAATATGTCCTGAGGCGAAACCCTTCATCTAGAAATATAAATAATTTGGAAATTTAACAGAGATCAGACAAAAACAAAGGCAAAGAATAAAGAGAAATGCATAGCACAAGTGTTTTGTTTGGTAACAATTCAGGAATCGGAATGATCAAATGCATTTGCACATTTGTGTTAAATTCATTTGACTATTTCAATGAAAAATAAACTTAAAAGATGAACCTTCCCATTTCAGCCTTTTCTAAACAATATTTTGAGTGGGTGGTGTCCAAGGTCCTCCCATTCATACATGAGAAAACAAAAAGAAAGGAACAAAGCTTGTCAATGTGAAAGCCAAATGAAATGATTCATTTCAGACAATACAGAAGATTTAATTTGACCTGAAAGAAATTTTGTTGTAGAGCTTATCATACCAGGAAAAAAAGAAAGGGGGGAAAAAAAAAAAGGTTTTTTTTCCCATTTTGGGCCTTTTGGTCAGTGAACTGAAACGTCGGTTATTTATGCGGCTCTAATCACAGAACTCCAGACATCTGGTTGCCTCAATCACACTGATTCACTCTTGTTCAGAGGTGATGTTACTCCCTTGTATGAAAGAGCGATCCACTTAACAGCCTAACGTGTTGAGCAGATGTGGTTAAAATCTTGATGCCAAGTGGAAATAATGAGAACACTCCCAAATGCATTAGCTGCTCCTCTCACTGAAGTCAAAGGGATCATTTTGACTCGTATTTGCTGTTTCATATTATTGCCCAATTACTGTAATCTCAGCTCAGCTTTTAAAGGTCACCTCTGACTCTTCTTTCAGCTTGGAACCCAGGGCTTTAGGAGGGTCTATCCAGAGGTAATCAAGCCAGTGTAATGGTCACTGATTAGAGACCGTCTCAGCTCTCCCCCACTCGGGTGGTGTATGCCCCGTGGAAGGCATCGCTCATCTCAGCACTGCCTCAAGGTGTATTTAACGCAGAATAAAGGCATCCAGATCAGGCTGTAATTGGGTCAATTAAGGAAGCAGAGCAAAATTGCCTTTTTTCTTCCCATTTCTTGCCCCAGCAAAACCCATGCCACCTGGCAGTCAGTGTCACCCAGTGGAGTGGTAGAAGGTCAGTTGTGTCCCAGTATGGTGTAAGGGCAGAGCAGGGTGCTGCCCCAGCATACACCACCGCAATTGCGGCTGATGGTCCTAGGAACTGGTGTGATTTGCTAATTGAGTCTATACTCCCTCAGCCACCATCTCTGCATTGGCTATGTGGAGGATGAGATCCCTTCCTCATCCTTCAAAAGACCTGCTGTACTTAGGCCCTCTTGGGAAGGAAGGTGGTAGGAGGAAGCTTTTTTCCTGACACTAGATCATTTTGAAGCACTTCTGTTCCCAAGAGCTTTCTGCTGTCTCAAGCAGGAGAATGAATAGAGAAACTGCAGTGAAGAAATTTGAGGAATTTTGCACTCGAGGTAGAATGAAAAGCGTGGCTCTGACTGAGCGAAAAAAGATTGGGGGGAACGGGGAACAAAAGTCACAAATGTATGAAGCTGAAGAACCAACCTTGGAATTTTAAGGGTTTGAGTTCCTTGTAGAGAACACGGTGCATGGGGTTATCTGACTTTGCTGTTGTAGGGACAGCTGACCATGGTGACTGCATCTCCAGTGACTATGGGACACTTTAACAAGGCTGGCTCCAGTGGAGATGCCTACACTGTAGACACCTACCCTTAGGTGGTTGACTCCTCATTTTGTCCAAGATAAAGAGTCAACCAAGTGGATTTACCTCCTCTTAACATAACAGCCGCTCCCTATCAAAAGCAAAAGGCATTGGATCGGACTCTGATCTGGATTTTGTATCAATACATTCGAGGGCATGATCCCAGTTGCTACCTGATGGCTTTTTATCTATCAGAAACCTGTAAACAAGAAGGTCTGACATTGTCTGATATGAGAATCCCTGGAAACCGATGCCAGGGGCCTGCAGATGTGTAAGGAGACAGCTGTGGGATAACAAATGTTCAGGAAAATTTGGGGGTCTGAGAGTTACCCTGCACTTCAGAACAATACAGATGAGAACCCCTTGTATGGGAGAGAGTGGGTGCAAACAGCAGGGATTTTGAAAGACAAGCTGCTCCGGTATGATGAGACGGTACCTTAGAGACAGTTCCTCCAGGGAAAAAGGGAACCTTCTCTCCACCTCTGACAAGAGGGCTGAGGAGAGGGAAACGAAACAGCTCTTTCCTCCTGATGACGTCTTGACAAGGTTGCAATAACAGCATTTGAACCACTGACTCCCAGGGCATGTCCCAGTCAGAATTCCTGGGTTTAGCTTTGCCTAGCAATGATAGTGCTGCTGTCACAGCAAAGCCCTGGCCTCCTGTATGACAGCTCAGCGCGCCTCACAGGTGGGTAACTTACTCATGTACTAGGCTGGTTTTTCTTGACGGTAGGTATCGCGTTAATGCTGATTGACAGTTGTTATTTCAGTGAGGGAGAAGGTGATGTGAGGAACTAGGCCTTTATTGGAATCAATCGTTATGTTATCTGGAGACTCATTTTTTGCTGTCCTGCTCAGTCGGAGCTCAGATCCTAATGGCTGGGAATCCTCCACCCTCCTGAGCACTGAGCAACTGCTGAGCCTCGCAGGCACTGTCGGAGGAGGGAGCTTTAAGGAGGATGGAGAAAGCTGAGGAGGTTTTTGGAGGACTTTTCCTTCCTATCTTAGAAGTTTTTATTGGATTGTCGAGCAGCTGAGTTTTCCAGGTCAGGTCTGGATTTCTATATCCATGTCCCAGTTCACCCAAACCGCGACAATCCATTACCAGCCACAGCAGAGAGACCTACCACAGCTTTAATTCTCTCCCAGTAGGAAAATGGGCCGTCTCTCCTTCTCTTAGCCTTCTTCCTTAAGCATCCCAAATCCATCAGAAGCTCAGGTGTCTCCACTTCTGCCTGTTGTGTGCTGCTCTGGGAAGGGGAGTGCCTTGGAAAGCAGGGAGGAAGAGCCAAGCTTATTTTGTAGGCTCTGTGTCATGTGGAGTGGTTGAACTACCTTATAAATGGAACCAGGGTAATAACCCGCACCGTGATTTATGACAGCTTCATCAGTGTGAGGTTGGTTTGAAAGACATTACACAATGCTGAATGTGCCGCCCGTATAGAAATGATTCAACTGCAATATTGCGGCTTGCCCAGGACTTTGCATTTATCTCATAAAACACCCAGAAAAGAACCATCATAACTCACAACACTCATCGTCTTTAGCAATGGAAAGAAAGGCTTTGCAACAAGAAAGGGATAAAGAACATCAGTCAGAAATTACTGTAGAAATGTGTCTCTTTAAAGGAGTTGACAATAATATGGATTTGATTATTTCTGAAGGGGCTTAACTGGCCTTTATATCCAGATTCCATTCAAAATGGATAATTTTCCATTTAAAAACATATTTTTTCCCCCCAGTGAGTAGGAAATGAAACTGGATGACTTTGTATCCTTAAAAAATGTATTATCCAGATTATCTTTGGAGAGATTTAAAGAAAGAAACCAATCTCTTTGCAGCAGTGAAATTTCAAAGCCTGCTAATTTTACTGTGACGCTTTAAAATAAAGAGACAATTTAATTCTTCTGATGTAGCAGCGTTGTTTGGTCCTTGCTTCATCTCAGGTGCTTCTGAAAGGCACTGGAAAATAATAATCATGTTCCCTTCTAGACACATAAATCAAACTGTCTTCAGCAACATAATTTTAGGTTACAAACGTAAAAGTTGAGGAAGAATTTCCCATCTCGGTTTAGCTGTTTGCAGTGAAGGTCTCCCTCAGGTGATGCCTTACCCGCCACGAAACTTGCGGCTTATTCCTCTGCCTTGTGTCTTCTGGGCCTGACTTTGGGCCAAAGCACTTGTCGGAGCAAACTCGTTAAAAATACTACAGGAAGGAGGATTTCTCAGCAGGGCAAAATAAACAAACCCTCTCAAACCCCTGGAATCCTTTGGGGTAATGAAAAATACCAAGAAGAGATCTGCAGGTTTAGGTCCTGTGCTTGCAAAACAGGTCAAGTAGGGACAAGACCAGTTTCCAGCCTCTTGCCCAGTCTGAGTCGATGCAGCACTTCTGCTGAGATGAAGAGGAGTTCAGCCTTCAAGCCCAGTCATTCTCCGACTCCCACGGAAAAGGCTAATCAGCGGAGATAATCCAATGGAAAAAAAACAGAAGGCAGAAAAACTGCAACTGTTTCCAGGAAATGTTTATTCCTTTCTGCTTCGTGACTAACAAATTCCTATTTTTGCATGCTTCATTTGTTATTTATATCTGTCTATATTAATATACAGATATTTACCTCCTCTGTTCCTTCAAAGGAAATAAGACTTCCCTGGTCACTGCAGAACCCACAGGAGCCTCCCACACTGACTCTACTGGTGTCCCCGTGACAGGGATATGGACACCTTGTTTACTTCAGGCATCTGTCCATTACCTTGGGGGATTACAGAAGACGGTGAATGTCCTTTGGAGAGGTGAGATGCTCAGTCAGTTTCGAGATTTTGGAGTCCGGGGGGATTATTCGTTTCCATCACGTCCCCCGCTGCCAGGCCCAAGTACCAGTGTCAGCGGAGCCAATCCTGGTTCCCCTCACGCTGTACATTTAGGGCAATCCTGTGAAAATAGATGGCATTTGAAGAACCTAAGCAATTTTAAGAAGATCGACTCCGGTAGAGATGCCTACAATTTTCCATCTGCTTTATAACAGTTTGTAATCAAAGCCCAGGGACTGTGAAAAACAGAGGTGATGAGGTCTGGCCCAGTCCTACACCTGGACTTAGGTGACCTCTCTGCCCATTGCAGCATCTGCCCTGACCTCTCTGTCTGGCTCCAGGGACTGCTCTTTGCAGAAGTGTCACCCTTCCTCTGCCACTTCTAATCGTCTCTGACCTTATTGTGCTCCTGTGGTTAATGATTAGCCACAGGGGACTTCACGGGGTCAGATCAGATCCTACCTACGTTGTGCCAGAGGAGGCAGGGAGAAATCAACTCTGGACTCTATGGAGGGAGCACTGTAGACTAGCGTGCACTCAGTTCAAAAAATATGTTCTTTTGTCATGGTCAAATTGGCAATAAAATCAGTGGTAGGGAATCTGGGAAGAGGTTTTGAATCAGTGTCATCATGGCTATATAGGAGCATATGATCTCAAATTTGAGACTTCTGGCCTTGGAGGCTCGTATTTAATGGGTCCAGATAGATTTTTCTTACAGAAGCGCCCATCTAGTGATTCAGAGCAGTGAGATAACTTTTCAGTGCTTTTTCTTTCACCTGCAATGACAGAGTTTAGTTCAAGTCCCTATTCTTCCCAGGGCAGAGCAGTGATTTTCTTTAGGGCTTTCACATCCTAATCCTGTGCTCTATTCATGGAGCTATTGGAAAAACCTTGAGGAAAAAAATCATCACATCTCATAGGTCTGTTCTGCCCAGAGTTCCTCCTTTCTATTCTTAGAATTTCAGAATCACGGACGTTTATTCAACGTGCCTCCTTTTACAGTTTATAACCAAACACAATACCCTGCAGTCAGGGAATCACAGTTCAGTTCCAGTTGGAATTTTGCTCACACAAAGAATTTAATAAGCAATCCCAAGTAATGAAAAAGCTCAGAGAGAGCAGAGCTGAAGCACAGATGAAGCCAAAGCTGTAAAAAAGCTTTAAACTGGCAGGCTGTATGAAGAGAAGAGAAAACTTAACTTTGGGACTAATGCTGTAATTTTATAGTGATCTGCTTATAACCGTAGATCTATCTTTCACAGTCTGGGAGTGCAGATACAAAATGTCTCACTACAAGCTGTAGCTTGAGGCCATTATTTATATTTGTTTGCCTTTGTTTCTGGTCTTTTGCAAACAGCTCATTAGCTGAAGCTGAATGTTTCCCAGGCATGGGTATAGACTTTTAGTTTGAGCCACTATCTGGCTCACATTTAATATGACTTGCTCTTGGAGCACGCTTTGTTCTATTGTTGCCCTTTAAGGGCATTCTTTTCCAAAGAATAGAAGAATGGTTGCTCTGAAGCAATGCTAGATGCCTTATCCACGTCCAAATATGTTTTTATTTGAGTGGAATAGAATCACTGCTTTCTCCATACTCTTGGCTGCAGGTTTCTCCTCCCTAATGCTGGCACATCTCTCACTGCCTTCAGCTTTCGGGGTGTTCTTTGACCTCTCCCAGCCTTGGGCACCTGGAGAGGGGCTGAAGGTGCATCCCTCTGTCCGGTGCCTCCAAGCCGTTCCCCAGCTGAGTTCCAGGGGCTGTTCGGAGGAGACGGTGCTTCCAGCTCTCCCCTGCCCTCTGTCACACACCAGAAGCAGGTTGACCGTGGAAGATGGTTATGCTACTTCTTTTCCTGAATGGGAAAAGTGGTGAGCTGGAAGAACTCTGCCCAAACGATGCTTTGTGTACTTAGAGGCATCTTTGCTTCTCTGCCTTGATATTGGTGCTGTTAAACAATCTTCCTCTGTCCTTCCCCTTTCTTCTCTCATGAGTACCTTGGCTTTACCGCTGATCTTTCAGAACTGCTTCAGTCAAGGCACCTTCTTTCCAGTGCAGCTACTTTGTCTTTAACATCCGTTACAGTATTGGCTGCTACCCAGCGCTAGAGCAATTGAATTGCAATTACAATTAATAGCGTCTCCAGCATAAGGCTTAGAACATGATTGGACACATACTTAGTGTTCAATGTTTTCTCTTCTTTATGGAGAACTGACTGAACTGACTCTTTTTCTTTTCTTTTTAATGGATCAATCCATATTTTTTGGGTTGATGTATTTATCCAGTTCCTTTCCAAAAAAAACCTTGTCTTCCCCAAGGCAGTTAGAAAATCTGAATGAAAAGAAATGTGGAAGGCTAAGACTGCTTATACTGAGCTGACAAGTATGATTCCATTGTGGCTTTGATCCTTTCCATCCCTCTGAATTCACGAGGGATGGGATTTATCTCAAGGACTTAGTATATCTACAGCATGTCTCCAAATGAGCGAGTTGTCCTGAGTTCCCTGGTGGTCATTGAATAGAGGCAATGGACGACAGAACCCCATCCATCTGTCTAAATACAGGCGTCATTTTTAGAAAGAGATGAAATGCGCTCCTCTGTGTTTGTCTGTCTGACATTTATTCAGATGATCCCCATCCCCAAATCTGGATGAGAAGAATTGAACCTTCATGTGTCTGCTTTTGTATTTCCTTTTAGAGACTTGTTGGGGTAGAACAGATGGATTCAGCACCCAAAGATGACACCCAAATATATGTCAAAGAAAATCTAGAGCTTGACTGAGTTGCCCAAACCGTGCCATTTGAGATCGAGGTATCTGCACAAGGGATGTCTGTCAGTCGTCACCTAAGACCTAGGGGAGACCTTTGTGGGTGCTGGAAGTCGAGAGTGATGCAGGCCATTTCCCATGGCATGGTGCTCTTGTTCAGCGATTCAGCCAAGCTCCTAGCTCACCTATATACGTTTGCATTTAAATGTTTTAACCTTGAACTACAACGCATCCCAAATGCCCTTTATATTTTGTGGTTCTTTAGGGCCTTGTGCCACAGAGTTGTGCTCTGTGTCAAGGACATGTAGGTGGTGCTGCGATACAAGTGATAAATAATAGCAAGCAGCCTTGACTGCCTCCCTGATACCCAGTTAGCTGCCATTTATTAATTAGCAATTTGCCTTCTGATGTCGGTGGTCTGCAGGGTTTGCAAAAGAAGCAGAAGTCACTGATCACCCTCACCAAGAGAAGGTGGGAGTGAGGAGGTGGTGTAGTTAGTGCGGAGAGGGTGACACGGGGTGGAGGGCTGTATTCCTGCCTTTTGCCAGGGTCGTTTATATCATTGCTTTCTGGTAAATTAGTTCTTTGTGGAAGGAAATGATCTAGAATTTGAGGATATTTTTGTGGTTTTTTGATTATTGTTTTTCGTTACCTGTGCTCTCTGCATTATACCTTTGTTCTGAGGAGGATTTGGGGGTTTTTTTGTTCTTGGGTTTTTTGTCTTTTTGTTTGTTTGTTTGTTTTGCTTTATTTTGTTATGGTTTATTCACTGAAAATATTGATTCCTCATCAAAAATTCAACAGCTTTTTGGCCCCCAAACACCACTTTTCAGCCAAGAAATGGCTTTTCATTTACAAAAAAACCTTTGCTTGGGTACAACTCACATTTTGTGAACTTTTTTTTAGCTTAAAAAGCCCCACTTGTACACACAAAAATCATTTTGATGGATAAACTTTGACCAGTCTCATTGGGAACATCAGGCTCGCAGGGCCTAACCTCCTCCTTTGGCTACTTTTTTTCTTTGGAAATCACCATTTAGTTTTCTTACAGCTTAAATGACAGCATGGTGGAAGCACAGTTCAGGCAGACACATCCTTTCTTACGTTTGTCAGACACTGAAATATAAATCTTTTCCTGTGTCTCTTCAAAAGCTTTTAGCAGCATCATATTTGGAAAAGCTGTTAATTCCTACATAGCTTCCTCCTCTTGTATCTCCCAGAGTGAAATGTAACACTATTCCCATTTTCTAGATAAACTGAGAACTGGGGAAATGAAAGTAAAGGCAATGGTAGGCATGTGTCATAGAATCATAGAACCATAGAACGCGTTGGGTCGGAAGGGACCTCTAAAGGCCATCTAGTCCAACCCCCTGCAGTGAGCAGGGACATCTTCAACTAGATCAGGTTGCTCAGAGCCTCATCCAGCCTGGCCTGGAATGTCTCCAGGGATGGGGCCTCCACCACCTCTCTGGGCAACCTGGGCCAGTGTCTCACCACCCTCAGGGGAAAGAACTTCTTACTAATGGCTAATCTACCCCTGCCCTGCTCTAGTTTAAAACCATTGTCCCGCGACCTGTCACTACATGCCCTTGCAAACAGCCCCTCCCCAGCTTTCCTGTAGCCCCCTTCAGGGACTGGAAGGCCGCTGTAAGGTCTCCCTGGAGCCTTCTCTTCTCCAGGCTGAACCCCCCCAACTCTCTCAGCCTGTCTCTATGGGAGGGGCTCCAGCCCTTGGATCATCTTCGTGGCCTCCTCTGGCCCCGCTCCAATAGGTCCATGTCCTTCTTGTGCTGAGGGCTCCAGAGCTGGACACAGTACTCCAGGTGGGGTCTCACGAGAGAGGCCCTGACTTGCCCTATCTCACACCTTCCCATGAGTGTGACACTCATCCTCTAGGAAGCTCCAGCTCTGGCGTTACACAGGATTTTTTGGTTATACCCACGTCAATTTATAGGTTATAGACCAGAGAGAGGATGCTGCTTTCAGCAGGGGACTAAAGATTGTAATACTAACACGCAGTCAAGGAAAGAAGAAAGAATTCAAAGAGTGTGGCTGCTTCCCAAGATGACTTTGGAGGTACGGAGACACAGCAGCTCTGCTCCCTCCGCCTGCCTGCCCCATGGCACACAGACAGGGTGCAACGCACTCTACAAACAGTTAAACTGCATCTATTCAGGCTGCTCTTCCCATCCAGTGCAACTCAGCTAAAAGAGCCTTTGAAGTGGGATTATACAGTTTATCTTGTTTCCTCTTTTCTTCCGTGTTCAGGCATTTTTGCACTTGAAGCCACATTAGAAACAAGGCAGAAGCAGAGGGGGGAAGCCTCTTGTGTGGTTTGCATGAGGCTGCTTTACAGTAGCACAGCATCAGTCCCATTGTCCAAGGAAAGGCTGAAAAGAGGGTTGTTGGTCTAATAAAGGATATTAGCTCTCCCCAGGAGCCTTCCTTTGAAAAGAGAAAGACAAACCAACATAGCCTGAAGGTGAACTTCAACCTCTAGTCACTATTCCCTTCTCCTGAGAACTTTTTCTCTGTCTGGAGTAACAAAGCGATAGCTTTAGGGCACCGAATACACAGTACACTTCTCCCTGGTTGCCTGCTGTCAACCTTGAGCGAGCAACAAATAAAAGGCTTCCCAAAAAATCCCTCCACTTCCACTGGACTCGGAAGCTTGGCCTGTGAAGCCCAAGTCCTGCGCATGATGCTTAGAAACATGGGCTGGACGTTAGGTCCAAAAATGGTCTCAGTCAATATATTTTAGGTGTTTTTTTTCTGAGCTGCCCATGGAACAAGCACAGATTGTCTGGCTGCCCAGGTTACAGCTGCAGGCATGAGTAGAGACCCAGCTGGGGACACCATCAGGAGCATGTGGCACTGGAGGTGTCCAGCCGCCCCCCAGCAGCAAGCTCTGCTGGTCTGCGTCGAGGTTCAGCTGCCAGGCGCCGCTGGCCGGGCTGTCCTCGGACACTGTGCCAGCGCTCTGCGGGGCGTCTGCCAGGCCCTGGTGGGAACAGGAGATGGACACCCCAGGGAACACGCTGTGCTGCACCCAGCATCCCTCCTTAGAAGCAATATCAATATACCCTTGGCCTCAAGCAGCTAAGGACCATTGTAAACTCTACCGTCTACTGTTCGAAGTGCAAGCAATGCTGCTCTATATTGCGAAGAAAAATACCACTTAACAAAAGGGCATTTTCTGCCAGATACTACTTTTCCCTCCAGCTACAGGAAAAATGTCACATGATAAATGGTAATCACGCTGTTTAATATGCTGCTGATAGATGCTGGGATCCTGCAGTGATGAGCAGAGGATAGAGCCTTTGTAGAGCAGCTTGTGCTTCTTTTAGGCATGTGCTGACAGTGGTTTTTAGACCATCTTCCAGGATTAATTTCATTCAGGGGTTGTCCAGATGGAGCTTCCAGTTGAAAGCTGCTAAGAATCAGGAGGTCTGGATCTAATGTCCTGCTCTGCCATGGGTTTTCACTGCATCCTTAAATGCATTTATGGCTTTTTCTTCCAACAGCTGCTCAGTTTCATTAGTCTGATATTCGAGAGTTCTCAAACCCGTACCCATGTTACCAACTCTGCAATTCCCCCCGCTCTGTCCGCCATCGCCTCCGCCAGCTGCACCTTGCATGAAGTATGAGGGATGAGCTGACCTCTTGGTCGTGACAATTCGTCATTCATTTCCTGGCCTCACCTCAGATGACAGTGTTTTGGGAATGCGTTTGGGAAATCTGGGCTGAAGCTGGAAAGCGGTGTTAAAAAAAGGGTCAGATCAGTTGCCTTCTCTTGGCATGTTTTCTCAGTTTCTCGTGTTTGCAGGCTGGTAGGCATTTCAGATCACACAGACAATGGGGGATGAGATGGCATCTTGGCCTTCATTTGAATACATTGACTAGTTCCCCATCTCCCATAAGAGACACAATTACAAAGGATTTTCTCATCCATTCTTTACCTACCAGAAATTATTTGAACTGTACCCTTTATAAAAGTGCCCCTTGGACCCCGTCCGTGGGTACTGTCGAACTCACTGTGGGCCAAGACAAGCCTAACGCGTCCCTTGCCTTTGGAGCTTCATCCATCCTTGGATGGGGTTTGCAGGTGGCAGGTTTTGACCAAGTCAAACAGACTGGCCCCCTGTTTCCAGGGAATTTGTCTCAGTGACCTGTTCCGATTGGGAAAGCCTTGTTACCTATTCTGGTTTTACCTGGAAATGTTACCTATTTCTGCAGCTGGAAATTCAAGGCTGCACCTGCCAGACATACCAGCACCAGCTCACCCTGAGTGCAAGGGAGCTTTTGCAAAACCCTAAATTATCCCATTTGTAACCGAAATAATCTGTGTACGAAGGCCCAATTCAGTACGTGAGGAACAAGGAAGGCGGTGGAGATAAATAGGCACATTACTGCTGCAGCCAGGGACACGCACTCCCTGCCCTCATTACTGCTATTCACACACAGAAAATGAGAGCAATACAAAAAACCCCCCAAACAACAGATCCCCTGGAGGGGGGGGGAGACTGGAATTAAACGTGCTGCTGTTCAGATATTCCTGGAAATACTTGGTTCCTGCACTTCCTTTCTGTCTCTCCCTCTTCTCCAGCCTCAAATATGTTGTCTGACAGGCTGGCACCTTGCAGGGCCCTGAATTTCATGCGTGATTATCACCTTCAGAGCCAACATTGCTGCTTCCATCAAAAAGTTCCCTTCAGCAGCCACTTCTCCTGGGCTGAATACAAAATGCAGCTTAACACTGCTTGGTATCCACATAAAAAGTGTTTGGAGGTACTGCCTTTTGCAGGACCTGTTAATAGAGGAATTTGCCCATTCTGTGAACATAAAAGGTCTCTTGTAAAATAGGAGGCAATAATCTTACCGTTATTAAATCGCCCCGTATCTGGGGGCAAAATAACTCTCTCTTGGTTCCTCCCAAAGTGCCTGCAATTGAAGATTTCATCCCATAAATACCCCCAGGAGTGATACATGCCCAATTCAGAGCTCTCTTGACTGATGGCTGTGGATCAGTGATGTTCGCCGCCGTGCAGGGAGGGTAATTGTTTGGATGAGAGCTTTGATTTTTCCATGGTACCAAAACAGAGAGCAACTTTGGATAGGGAAAACCGCAACTCAGAAAATAGCAGGGATGGCACCTCTTTTACGTTAAGGCCTGAAGAGTGGCACCCCCAAACCATCAGTGCCAGAAACGATGCCAATGGCCGTGTGCTTGGAGGAGAGACACGCTGCGGGCAGGGAGGCTGGTGCGGGGAATCGGAGATCTCGTATTTGAGAGGTGAATTTCAGTTGTGTTTTCCCAGACATAAAATCAGGCTCCCAGGAGGGATGAGGCATCCTTTGGAGCTACAGTTTGCAAAACTGTTGCAAACCTGCCGCAGAGCACCAAAGGGAGAGAATTACTCCTGCCCTGGCCCAAATTTGGAAATATGAATCAAGCCTTGAAAGAATACTGAGATTTTTGTTTTTAATGATATTTTAGGGTTTCTTTCATCTTTTGCTCCCAGCTTTATGGAACCTGATGGCTTATTTAGGCAATACTTAAGAGCTTTCTTCTGAAGCTGCAAGATATAGACTTTTTGTTTGTTTAAAGCAACCTGAGAATTTCACAGGGTTGAAGAACTGAGGCTTTAATATTGCTGCATTCCTTATAAAATAGTGAGCACCTGCAAAGCTGGATACCTGTGCTGAGTTTTCTGCTGTAAATACATGCCAATATTTTGGTCTTCTTACCAACATAGTCCTTTCCTCTGCTGTTCCCCTTAACACGTTAATGGGACGAGCCGTCTGATTCCTTTCCTAAGGCCTCTGTATCTCTGTGCTCCTTGTCTGGGGTGAATGCAAAGAGCCAAAGATGCAAAGATACAGAAATAAAGTGTTCAAAATCTCAAACCGATGTTCTACTGCCCCTGCCACTGGCTTTGAGTCTGTCCTGGAACGTGGAGGATAAAGCCAAGGAACGAAGGAGGTTTAGCTTGGTTCAGGTGAACATGGTGTTTTATGCCTGCAGCGCTGGTTGGAGAGATTAGGCTGGGTCATTAGCAAGCCCCAGATTGTTTGATTACCCTAACCAGACTGTGCAAAGGAAACAAACCAGGAGGAAATTGGCCCACAGGGGCACTGAGATTCTTCTAGTGATGTTCCTGCTTTTATTATTTGTGTGTTGTGCTTAGTGGAAGGTTTAAAAGCAGCCAAGTGGGAAACATTGGTTTCAGCAGCAGGACAGGATCCAGCAGCAGTGAATACACGTGTCCGTAGTATAAAATTGGATAATGCTGAGCTAACAGGAAATAGGGGGGCTGGAAGGAAAAGCTAATCAATCCTTCCCCACGCCCTTGGGTACTGTGAATGTGTCTCCCAAGGAGGCACTGCACACTGAGACAGCTCTGTGATCACACGAATGCTCTGCTTCTGCTGGTATTTGAGCACCTCCTTTGGCAAACTCCTCCTCCACACTCTCCCTGCATTTTGCCTCTGCTCTGCCTGGATTCCTGGCTGTTCCTTCCTGCTCTCTGCTCACCCCACTGCTCACTTGCTGATCTGGGTCCCCAGTTGCGATGGCGGTTGGGGTTTCCTACCGCAGGCTGCAGGTTTCTGCTGTGCCAGACCAGCCTTGCTCATCCTCTGCAGGCAATTCCTCTGCAACACGAGTGTGCCGTGTTCTGGGCTCCATCCCGGCTCTGTCTGCTGGCTCTGTGACCTGCTTCCCAAGGCAACTTCTCGCAGGGACCTCTAAGATAAGGTCCAGACTGACATCCTTGAGGAGAAAGAAACATTCAGGTTACCATTTTAAGCAGTGGATATGTTTCAGTTTTGCTCTTGTGCCTAAGTTGACATTGCCACTAAATTGTTCCCTTGGGCAGGACATCAAACTGTGATCTATTGGGACTTTGCTTGGGCTTTCAGAAGAAGCTGACACAGAGGAGGAGCATAAAAGAAGTGACTCTCTCTCTTCACAGAGTTTGTTAGCATTTTCTAACTACACGATGATCCAGAACTAGCATAACTCCAATCCAGCACTTGCCCAGATGTTTTCTGAGTGGATCGAGCCAGTGTAACTAATTTCAGAAGACGGTTATCAGGTATCAGGAATAAAACCAAAAACAAATGAAAAATAAGGTTTTCAGTCAGGATGGATCATTGGAAACCAAGAGCAATCACATTCTATTGCCTTGGATCTTCCTGCACTAGAAACAAGAGATGGAAAAGTTACTTTTAATATGGATGGTACCATCATATAGGGTTGGTTTAGTATTAACATAAGAATAATTGGGGATTTTATTTTGCTGATCTACAATGAGAACTATTATCCTTTTCTAAAGGAAGTGAGGTTAATCACATCTGGCAGACCTGCTGGGTATAATGTGTCCCAATATCCCGTTACATTTTCAATTTACATGTATTACCTTTCCCTGGGAAAGTTCCCTGCTCTTCTGCCCATTGAATTAAATGGCTATTATGAAAACAGAGCAGGACATTTTAGTGATCTGGATGTTTGATTTTACCCTGGGAGGCAATTAGTGCTAATAAGTCCTGTACCCAATGCCTGTCTCAGATTTGTCTCAAAAGCAGAGCATATAAAAGGTCTCAAGTGGAGAAGTGGAACAAAAGTTTCATAGGCCAATTCCCTTTCCACCAAACCCACCGATAATGAAGAAGAGAAGAGCCGTGTCTATGTAGAGAAGATCAGAGTCAAATTCTGTATCTTTTAGACTTTATAACTTGTCTACAGTTACTTCGAAGTGAAGAAGCAGCATTCAAAATCAATGCTAGTTTGGTCTGTGTCTTGCAACACAAACAAATGCCATCCAAAACATCCTTGGGAGCTAATGATGTTAGTGAGATAAATAATTAAAGCAGAAGGAAAAAGGCAGGCATTTAAAGGCTCAACAAAAGTAGAGGAAACACATTATAGACCAGATTCGAAAGGAGAGGAAGACTTGATCCCTGTAATCTATATTGATCAAGGCATTTCCAATATGCTCATCACTAACAGAGAAAGGAAATGAGGAGAGTGTCATTAATCACACTCCAGCTCTGCCTAAGGGCTCAGTCAGTCACATCCCTGTACTACCTCGGCACAGGATTCATATGCAGAAAGACAGATTACTTCCGAAACAATTTACAGTCCGAGGACGTGTTTTACAGGCAGGATCACAGGCCCTTTGATTTCAGGCATTAGGATTTAACAGCTGAGGCCTTCCGAGCCTGAAGCTTGGCAAAAAGGTACAATAAGCCGACACGAAATGAGGAGGGAGCTGCAAGGGAGGCTTTTGCCATGAAGATAGAGGGATGGAGTTCTCTTGCCATGAGGACAGGGGGATGAAGTCGGAGGCCGGTAGTGAGCAGAGCAAGGGAGGCAAAATGTAGGAGCTGGAGCTGGACCAAGTTCCTGGTGCTTAAAAAAGAGAGCTCACGCACACACTGGCCGTGCGGAACCTGCTTATTCAGAAGTGGGTACCCAGCTCCTGAGAAGCTGACGTGGGGCAGAGGGATTGGAAGTTAGAGGATCCATCTGCCAGCTTGAAGCCAGCCAGGTTTTACTTCCATGAGAAACTACAGCCTTCTGGGCACATGGTCTCTGTGAGCAGCTCACAGGAAAGGCGCTGCTTGGAAACAATACTGTCCATTGCACTATATTTAACAGATGAAAATATTCCCACATTTTTAATTACTACAGACATCTGTTCCAGTGGCTTATTCATCACCTGCAGTTTTTATAATCTTTGTAGCTTCTAAATGCAATAGCATGCGGGGGACATAAGCAATAAAGACCTTATTTTCATGCAAATATGGCTAGCAAGAAGAACAGCAATCAGGAGGAAGAAAAATAGAAGGAATAGGTGAATATTTATCAGTGCAATATTGCCCAAAGCTCTCTGCAGGATCTCGATTGGTATTTAGTGTTAGGGAAAGTAAGAAACGAAAGACAGAAAGTGGATGTGTCTGTAGTTTTATACCCAGTTACACAAATGCAGGAACTGAAGCACAGAGTTGTAAAATGCTGTGTCCAGAGGAGCTTGGTTAGCGTTTCAGATCAGGACTGGTGATACAGCGAGTAGCAGCAGAGAAGGTGCGTATGGAGTCGGAGCAAGGGCGTTTTCCGAAGTCTGGTTTTGAGTGTGTTTTTTGGTTTTTGTAAAGACTCCTTTAGGAAGCATGCCTTGAGATCAATTTTTAATGGGCTCTGAAATCCCCAAGATTTCGCTTTGGAAGTATTGTAAATGAAATTAGCATTACATTTAACAGAGGGAAGTTCAAAGGTGATGGGAGCAGCTGAGACAGCAATACAGTTGGGCTTCTCCACTGTTCGTGGAACGGTAGCACTGAATGCAGTCCAAGGAAAATGGGCACATATGGATTCAAGGGGGAGTGGAGCCTCCTCTTCTCCTTGCCTAAAAGCTCTCCCTGCTCTCCTCATCTCAGGAAAGGGTCCTGTCCCCTGTGAAGTTTTTTCAGTGTCTTGGAAGTTGCTGCAGAAAGCAATTTATAGATTCAGCTATTCTGATGTTGCAGATAAATATTAAAGGCAGCACAGACAGAATTTCCATGCGACTTAATGCAAGTCATCTCCCTCCTTCCCTTTCTGAAGAGTGTGAGTGAATTCTTCTGGAACCAAGGGAAAGCAAAGGAATGATAACAAATCTAGAGCCTTGGAGAAAGCATGCAGCTTCTTCCAGTCCCTGCTCCAGTTACCAGCCTGAGGTGGGGAGAGATGTGTGTGTTCTTCTCATTTCTGATTTTCCGCACACCAATTCACTTCCATCCTGGGCAACAGTAACTGGGCTGCTCTTGGCCGAGCCTCCGGCAGCGCTGCCTTCCATGGACCCACTCACCAGGGCTTGCTACAAGTAGGGACACGTAGGGAACCACCCAAGTCCAGTGTCTTCTGATGAAGATGCCAGAAAAACAGGGGGCAGGAGGCCTTCAGGCGAGGCCGCAGGTGGCCAGAGTGGGATTCATCCCTTCTGACCTCAGATACATACAAACCAGGTATCTGCATTCCAGGTCTGTATAAGCACTGACCTTAGGGCATGAAGAATTTCACCATAGATGCAACTTAATTTTCTCACAGAAATATGTATTTCCATACGCTCACACCCCCCACAAACTCATGTCTTGCCCCAAGGTGGTTTCTGACACTCACTCACAGCCGCACTGACGTGCATTCCCAACTATCGCCGGGTTGTTTGTTAACCTGGAGATATTGCTCCCAGTATTTCTACAATATCTGCTTATGTATGCCTAGGATTTATTTATTTATTGCCTTCTGCTCCGTGTATCAGCAAAGTGATTTCTTTGAAGGCTGTATAGATTTTCTTTTGTGCTCTGCTTTTTGTCTGTACTGAACTTGAAGGCTTTGGGAAGGAGGGAGCGCGCGAGCATTTTCTTAGATTTTTAAAAAGAAATTGCTGGAGATATTTACGTATTAATAAATTTGTACTGAAAGACAGCCATCCCCACAGGTTTTCAGCTCTAGTTGAATAAAATCGTCTACAAACAAAGACAGCATAAGAAAGGCAAGTGAATAGAAAGAAGATGGAGTGTCCTGTTCTGTTCTAGACCTATTTTTTTTGCTGCAGACTTTCAGCAAAACCGATCTTCAGGTTTATTCACCTTCTAAACCAGGTTATCAGGTCTTAACTCTTTTCTTCAAGCAGACTTTCCTGCAGGCTTCTTTCGGTGCTCGAGCTGTGTTGTGCCGCGGGATGGGGCGTCTGTTTGGGGGAGGCTCGGAGCAGAGACAGCTGGTGTTGAAGCAGGGGCTGGCTCCCGGGCTTGCTTCGTCATTGCACACACATTTGAGAGCTGGGTACACAAACGCAAAGCCCAATCTAATCTGTGCTAGACTAAGGAAGAAACAATGAGCTCTGTTGTCACCGAGGAAGGTCTCTCATGTAACCAGGGAAGTGGTGCTTGTGGTGGATAATGAGTGAAGTAAATGGGGGTTTTGCCTTCACTTGGCAGGGCTGGGCTGTCCCGCCTGCTTTTCCCCCCAGTCTCTGAATGTGTATGTGCTGTCTCCTCCTCTCTTGTGTCAAGCATAAGTTACTTGTCTTGGCTTTATAGGCCTGCGAGACCTACCTGGTCATCTCTACTGTCATCTTTCATTCCCTTTAGACAACTTCGGTGCCCTGGGGAGACCTGTCCACAATGCCCCATCACCCATCGCTGGGTTTTCAACCACGAGTGTTGGTGCTGCCTCCCATGCTGCTCCTTACGCCTGAGAGGAACAGTGCAGACAACTCAGAGCCATCAGAGCCTTCCAAAAACCCTCCTTTCCTGAAATCCTTTTCCTGGCATCTGTGAAATAACTTGACAGCAGTTCCTAATCAGCAGGGAGCAATCACTGCCGTGCTGCACGGCGCTGCCGCATTGCTCCTGCCTGTTCTCCCCTCGCCGGAGCCAGCTGTTGTCCTTGGTGCAAAACCTTTCCAGCTTTTCATCCTTCTTCTGTGTTTTGTACCGCACCTGGTACAATTGGGTTGTAGACTCCCAGACCTTGATCACATAAATAACTAGTAACTAGAATAACTACAGCTACGAGCTACAAGCTGTTTTTCCTGGCTCTCTGGAAGCTCAGATTCCCACTGCTTTGGGCCTCGTTCTCTTGGAGCACAGACTGTCTGCGGTGTGGGGGGCCAGCACCCGCTCAGGTATTGATCACAAGTCTCTATTGAATTTCTCTCCAGGCAAACAAATGAATTAGATTCTCTATCAAAATAGCAGAGCCCAGCAGCAAATAGAGTATATCTGAGCAAAGATCTTTCTCTGTTGTTTTGTAGCAAGCAAACAAAACTGTGAATCTTTAGTGCTTATTTAAAAAACAAAAGTGCTGGATTGGTTTTGGAAATAGTGGCCTTAATTTTCATCTTGTATTTATATTCTTTTCATTGAGGCTGCTGAAACTTGTGTTCATTAGTCCCAGGAGTGACCCAGGTTTTATGAAGGAAAGCTCCTCTCCTGGGGTGGATGTTTTACGATGCCCAAGGTTTGAGGTCATGTTCCAACCCAAAGTTCCCAGCCACATACTGGTTTCACACCGTGGACTCACTCTCAGACTGGAGTCTGGAAGTTTCCCAAGTTGGGAAAATGAGGCACAGGAGGGTGGAGGGAGATACTTTCCTCCAGCAAGGTGTGGACACTCCACCTCAACCTACATTGCACATCTGGAAGGTTTGTTTGCAGAGTGGACAAAGGAGTTTGGGCCATTTTGGCCCTGGAACAGTGAAGTAGAAAATGACACTGGACATTCGGGGCACATGTGCATGTGCAGCTCAGTCCTCACACAACCCTTACTTTCAAGACGATCTTGGGCAGAAGCCAGCAAATACAAAGGAAGGAAAATCAGTTGGTGTAAGCATCAAACAAGTCCTTCTCTTTACACATGTGAGCATTGGAGAAGGGTTAATATCCCGGCACACATAAGTGCTCCCCACAAACACAGCAGCTGCCGGTGTGGGGGGAGGGACTCCCAGGCAGGATACAACACCCAGGCAAGTGTTTTCATCTCCTCCAGCAGAAGGAACGGTAACCCTGAACCACGGTGCTTTCTTCCCACCCGCTATCTCGAAAGTGAACTGAAATGGGTACAGCAGCCACAACCCCCCAGTTCTACTCATCGATGCACGACTAAAGTCTAGGCTGATCTGGAAGAGCAATTTCAATCCAATTACTGGTGTAGTGAAGGGCAGGAGACCCTGGGATCCCTCACCAACCCCATGCTGTAAAGCCCACAATCTGTGACTCCCTTATACATGCCCGTGGCTCGTCTTTTGTCACAGCAGAGTTCATTTTTTCTCCACTAGTGAAGAGTTTTCAAGAGAAAGCAGCATTTGCTGTGCAGCTATTTTCTGATGAAAATATTTCTACTGAAATCTGGGATGAAAAAAATTTCCTTTCTCACCCAGGCAAAGGAGGAGGTTTCAAACAACTAAAACTGAACCTCTGCAGTTTGGTCTTTCACTGCACCTTTTCCATTGTGAGATGTCAAAAAATACTTTGCTGTCCACTGAAATATCAAAAAAAAAATATTCCTAAATAGCAAAATCACATAAAATGACATTTTAAAGACATGGGCTTTGGTGGTATCCCTGTGAATTCTCATCGACCATTCAACGAATCCCTTCACAGTGTGGATTAAGCTGCCAAAGTCCCTCAAGGGAAACAGGCTCCTTCCCGCTGCCTTTTTGGCTTTTATAAGCAGCCTGGTAAAGACTTTCAGTTTCCCAAAAGGAAAGATGCAACAACATGCCAAGCCAGTAAAGCATCTTCTTCTGTTCCAGGCAGGGTGGAAGCAAATTCCTCTGGGTTATTTACTACTCAGGGCTGGGGGTAATAAAAACCTCTTGCAGCTAAAACAAAACAGTAACTTTACAGAACACCAGAGTGACTTAGCGGCGTTGCAGGGGTGAGCACAGCTGCCCCTGGAAGATCTGCACAAACCTCCTATATTTTCTTTAGCAAGTTATAAATGAGGAAAAACCTGGTCTAGTGGGAGGTGTCCCTGCCCAGGGCAGGGGGGTTGGAACTAGATGATCTTTAAGGTCCCTTCTAACCCGAACCATTCTATGATAAAAAACCAACAAAAAAATCAGCAGTGGCTATGGCAGTAGTGGTGGGATGGCCAGTCCTTGAGCTGCAGGCACGAGGGGCCAAGGTGGAAGGGTCCCACCAGGGGACGGAGCGCTGAGCTGCCCGTCCTGCTACCAGAGAAGGGCTCGCTGAGTCCCTGAGCTCAGCAGCCTGCGGAGAAAAATCCCCCAGCTCTAGGAACTGAGCTTCTCAGCCGCCTGAAAGAGAAGTGGTCTATAAGTGATTAGGATGAATCCTAATACAACTGTATTTCTGTCTCTTGACAGCTAATTATTGCAGAGCTTTGCAACCAAGGCTTCGCTGTGATAGTGGCATTGTTTAATGAATCTCCATTTGTTTTCTTGCCATTAATATTTAAAGAACCTTCTATTCTCTATATGGCTTTTTGCCATCATAAAGGGGCTGTGCTCCCAGAGATCAGGCTGAATTCTCCCTTCTTTGAGGCGAGAAATAATTGCTTGCCTGGTGGACCTGCAGAGGAATGGGCTGATTGAAAGGGAAAAAAGGAAACAAAAGATGTTGTTTAGGAAGACCTCATTGTGTTAAGCAAAATACCTCCATCACTGAAGGCTCCAGGCAACATGGGCGAGGGATGAACATCAGGTTGTGGCTGTGTTTCGTATTCCTACTGACACGGTAAATTGAGCAGAAACTTGGAAGCCTTGGAAATACTGTCCTGATTGGTGTTTTTCCCACAGTTTTTCAGCCCCCTATTCAGGATACATGTGTACATCTACATGGGCTGCTAGGAGGAAACTGCAGTTTGTAAGAGGCCTTGGGAAGTGTCCCACCTGCCCCTCGCCCACCCCACAGACAGGAGAGACTCTTGTTCTCCAGACAATGCTGCTGGACATATTCCTCTGGAACGGCCGCGTCTCCGTAGCAATGATCTTTGTAAAAGGCAAACATGCTCTGTAAAAATGTTGTCTCCCAGGCAATGCTCTTTGGAGGGGAGAAGCCCAGGCCTTACTTGGAACAAGGAAGCCCAGAGCATGAAAACAGGATGGCAGCGCTGACCCTGGGCATCAAGAGAACGTTATTGTGACACTGATTCCCCCGAGTCCTCCCTATCCACTGCTCACTCTTACATCTCCCATGGCCTATGGAAAACGTTGAGGAGGAAAATCCTGACCTGAAGATAGTAAAAGAATCTTATACACATACGAAACATATATATACATAGAATCATTGAACCACAGACTGGTTTGGGTTGGAAGGGACCTTAAGGACCGTCCAGTGCCAGCCCCTGCCCTGGGCAGGGACACCTCCCACCAGCCCAGGTTGCTCCAAGCCCCGTCCAACCTGGCCTTGAACCCCTCCAGGGATGGGGCAGCCACAGCTTCTCTGGGCAACCTGGGCCAGGGGCTCACCACCCTCAGAATGAAAAGTTTCTTCCTCATCTCTCATCCAAATCTCCTCTCTTTCAGTGTAAAGCATGTACATGCACACAGTAAGATGAGGACTTAGAGGAAGCAGAGTACAATTCCCAGGGCATGTGCTTTCCCTAGAGATACCATCGTGTCCCCCTGCTGACATTCCCACCTCTTCTTCTACAAAAAACAGGCAAATACTTCACGCAGAAACACATATTCCCAGGGAAAAGGTTTTTAATCCCCCATGGTCCCAAGGCCATACTGTATGAGAGACTGGTACTCATTCGTGTCGGTACCCAAAGGAGTGATTCACCTGCCCCCCTGTGCTCTAGGCACCTGCCGTGAGATGAAGCTGTTCCACCGCTCTGCGGATGTGGGTGTGGGGTGACACCACGGGGATGATCCACACGATATGGGTGGTGGGGGTGGCACGGGCATGTGTCGATGATTTGTGCGGGCTCAGCTTCTAGCAAACTGATTGAGAGCATGTGTTGAGCTTTGATTCTTTTCTTTCCTCAGTAAGACTGAAATTTCTGGAAAAATTCTTTCTGCAGAGACACAGACATTTTGAAATGAAGGATTTGGTCCTTCTGACAAGGCAGGTCTCTTGAAAGGAAGCCCTCAACACCATGTTTCTCAGTGGACCACCTCTGAATGATCCTCATCCTTTCTTATTTGTGCTTCACTTTGCCCTAAAACAAAATTCAGGTGGAATTTGTGCTGCATGGCAACGGTCTTTTCATCTTGAAAGAATCTTTAAATAATTTTCCTCTTTTGAATGGGAAGAAAGAATCAAAAAATCTCAATTTTTTTGTCACAAACTGAGGAAGGAAAAACTTGAACCAGTCAAAACATTGGGTCTTCAAGCTGTTTATTTCCATTTGACCTTTAAAAAGCATTTGTAATATAAACTAAGTTACATTTCTAAGCTAGAAGTTATTCCAAACAAAAAATAGTGGCTTTGTTGAAAATAACAAAATGGGCTTTCTACAGTTTTTCAACATTTTTTTTCCTCCAAGAGAAGATTCATCAAATCGATCCTTTCTCACAGATATTTTTGGCTTTAACAAATGGGCATTGTCTGGGGAAGAGACATTTTTCTTGCGAGAAACCTGGACCAGGAGTTTTAGGAACAACCACGTGTGGCTGATTAGTTGGATAATGGAAAGGGCAGGTGACCGAGGGGTCTGGAATGCAGCCCCTGCCATGAGTCCTCCATCAGCCTGGGCAGGAAGCACTGGCTTAATGCCATTTAAATTGTTACCTCTTACCAATAGGTCACTAAATTATCCTAATTGTATGGTGCAGCCCATCCATCTCCCGCGGATGTGGAGCCCCGGGGGCACTGATGTGCACGTGGGTGCCATCTGCACAGGAGAGCGTGTTCCTTCTCGCTCTCCCCAGCTCCATCTGTTGACACTAATGCATTACTGACACATTTCCTCCTAAATTTCGGTGACTGCAGCTTTAGCCATTAATCAGTAATTAATTTTTTATAAAATGTGCATGAGTAGAGTCCTAATTTATACTCTGGACCAATTCCCATCCCTCCGTCTGCTGGTCTGCCCTGTTAGCTTTGCATGTGTCGCTTGCGAGCCCCTTGTCTTCTGGTTCTGGTTTGGATGCCCGCGGGGGCTTTCAGACTGTGCAGACATGCTGAGAGCGGTCCCAAGGGACCCGGCCTTCCAGGTTGAGGAGGGGAACACACATAAGGCCAGCATAAGAGTTTACATTCGCACTTATTGGGTTGAATTTTCTAAATTTGGAGGCATTTCTATTTTGTCTGAATCATCTCTTAACCCCACCTGTTTTTCCCTCTCTATTTGGTCGTCGTCTTTCCAGCTCTCTGCTTTACACTGCCTGGTTACAGAATCTCTCCGTGCACGTGCCTTGTATTTTGGCACATGAAAGAAATTTATTTTCTTTTTCTTCTAACAATGTGTTTTAACTCACTACATCAGTTTTCTGACCACTCCCAGCCGTTTGCGTGAGATCTGGCTGCTGATCCGCGTTTGGAAGTAGGTCTTTGAGCAGACCGTGGGGTTTTGGTGCCCGGAGCACAGGAGACTGAGCTCACCGCATGAGAAAAGCGGGTTGTACCCGACCTCCCCTTCCACAGCAGAGACCTGGACAGAAATCCTGCTCCTAACCACAGGACCCAGCTGGCTGGAGCAGCAGAGGCAGCCACAGGGTGCAGGACAGCAAAGCACAAACAGGCAGAAGTGGGGAGGGAGTTTGGGAGGAGGGGGGACGAGGCGAGGCGGTGATTTATTTGTGGGCTGCAATGCGGGAGCTTCGGGTACAGGCCTGGAAAATCTGTCTCACGCCTGACAAATGGGATGACAGCCCTTTCAGGCATTTGCTTTATTGCCGCTATTAGTTATTTTAGAAAAAGCATTGTAATCTACCATTTTTCTCATGCATTATTCAATACGCTTGTTCGTTTCCTGTCCCATACGCACGTATTCACACCCCCAAACACACTTAAGAGTGTATATATATATACAAACAAATAAATGGCCCTCTAGAATGATTTCAGGAGCAGGCTGAGAGGCAGCGAGCCCCAGGGGCGTATTATAGCCCTCAGTTTCCACTGTACTTTGCCAGGGTTTAGTAATTTAGCAGGTCCATATTTTGGGGGGGCTGAGGTGCAGAGATTTACTCTGATATTGTCACAGTTGTGGACCAGAGGAAACACCAGATGAGAGCAAAACGCTGGCTGATTGAGGATGCTGTCTCCAGGAGTGGGCAGCAACAGACAATCTGGAGCAGCTCAACCTACAAACCTTACAAACCACCCCTGGATCAGCAGCACATCGTGCCTGACCTGTTAGCCATTTTCTCTCCATCCTCTTTCCAGGGCTGTTGAGCTCCCTCCCTGCATCATTCTGTGACCTGGAGTACAGTGTTCTTATGACAAAAACTGCACACAGCTCACATCAAGCGATGGGACACACTTCTGGTGTGGGATAGACGTGCGTGTGGATGTCAGGTGACACTGCAGGAAAGGGGGAATGGTCAGGAGAGGAGCACAAGGGTCTGTGAGGTACAGGAGATCAGCCTGGTGAGAAGAACAGGCTGAGAGAGCTGGGGGGGTTCAGCCTGGAGAAGAGAAGGCTCCGGGGAGACCTTGGAGCCCCTTCCAGTCCCTCAAGGGGCTCCAGGAAAGCTGGGGAGGGACTCTGGATCAGGGAGGGGGGCCATGGGATGAGGGGGAAGGGTTGTAAACTGGAAGAGGGGAGATTTAGATGAGATCTGAGGCAGAAATTCTTGCTGTGAGTGTGGTGAGCCCCTGGCCCAGGTTGCCCAGAGCAGCTGTGGCTGCCCCATCCCTGGAGGGGTTCAAGGCCAGGCTGGACGGGGCTTGGAGCAACCTGGGCTGGGGGGAGGGGTCTTAAGGTCTCTTCTAACCTGAACCATTCTGTGATTCTACGAAGTTACGGTCTCTCCTAGTCCTTAGGAGTGGATGCTGTGTTCTTTGGGGAGCCAGGCTGCATTTCATTCTGCTGTCGACAGAGACAGACAGCATGGAAGGGAAATATGACCAAGGACCTTGCCCTCTGCCCCGCTGGCCACTGTCCCACACTGTCCCTCAGTCACCAGAGCTCTTCACCCAAAATAAAGGGAAGCACCGGTGGTAACCGGCAGAAGCCTCCTCTCTCCTCCTGGCTTGGTGGTGCATGACTGATGTTCTGCAGTTCCTGCCAGCGAGGATGGGTGTCCCAGGGGAAAAAGGGTTCTTGTTCGCTGTGTGATTCCAGAGTGTTGTTTCCGCTACGAGCAAAAGCAAGTAGATTGGAGATGGGCTGACAGCGATGACAGCTGAGCTGAAGAGCAGTAGCAAGACTTAACATCTTTGGAAATGGGAACTGCTGGAGAAATAATCAGAGCTGAGGATAAAAGCTTGGAAATACCTTAGAGGCAAGGAAAGATGAAGCAAAGTCATATTCAGCGTTACAAATCGGTGTCTTTCTGTACCGACACAGCACTGTGGCAGAAAGTCACCAGGGAGGAAGCACGTCCTGTGAATGCAGTAGCAGGACGGGCTCTGACAGGCCAGTGCCGGGCTGTGTACCTGTCCCAGGCATGGGACCTGGTGATGTGATGCGTCTTCATTAGCCAGGCAGTGTCACACCATCTGCAGGCATCCAGCTGAGCAGCCGTGGAGAAGTATTTAGGCAAAGCTGGCCAGAACCAGCCACAGAACAAATCCAAGTTCTCGAAAGCACCACAGGCACCGAGAGATACTTGATCGCCATATGGCTGAAGAAATAAATTGGACCTCAGAAAATACCCCAAGGAGAACAAAAGACCTCTGCCAGCATTAAAGCTCCCCAAGTATGTGGAAGACCGCTGGCAGACACTGAAACAGCTCCTCTTTCACTCTCTGTGAACACTGAATGCCAACAAAAAGGCAGGCAGGTAGGCAGGAGCCTTGTTTCTGGCTGGAAAGCACGTAACGTGCATGGTCCTTTCTTGCTCAGTCAAGCAAGGAAAGTTGAACTACAAAGTTACATTGAAAGGCTTTGATGACTGCTGCATTCCACCAAAAGCCAGACATTTCAGAGACCTGTACTGGGACAATTCTCGGCAGAATTTGTTCCTTGCTATCTTGCCGACAATTACAAGTTTCCCATTCAAGCTAGAAATCATTAGTACTGGTGATTTAAAGGAGACGTTGTCATCATGATCCCTTTCGATGGCTGAAAAATGACTTGGGTAGCATTTGGAGAAAGGGAGAAGAATCCATCAGAGAAACATTGTCTCATCTTCCTTTTCATTTGCTTTCATGAGCCTGGCTGTGCTTGGCAGAGAGATATGCCTACAAGAGAACAGGGATGCAGAGTAAATGGCAGCCTGTCTGACTAATTGCCCTTGTTTGTAATTCACTGGCTCATGCCAACTCGCTGTGAGAAGAGAAAGAGCTGGGGCGACACGAGTGCTGGTGAGCCAGCCCCAGCTGCATGGATCACGTTTGCAGCTCTCCACAGGCTGTTGCAACCCGTTTTCCATCCTAGCAAGCTTTGGTGAAAAGCTGACTGGTTCCCCAAACGACAGTGCCCACAAGTGCCAAATCAGATTCACTGCCACCCACGTCAGGCCTTTTGCGACATCTTTGCTAAGCCCCAGGCACCAGGCTGAGGAACATCCCTTGGCCAAGACCTTGCAGGGGGTTCTGCCAGGAGCTTTGCTCACTTGCATCACCCAGCTGAAGAGGGTTAGTCACCTCCCAGGAGTATTTCATCTTTGGATATGCCTGTCCTCTCCCTTCCTCTGGCAACTGAATCCCATCAGTGGCCCTCCGCAAAGATCTGAAGGATGAGATAATTGGTCTTGACCCCATTATGGATCTTCACCCTGGGCTGGGGAGGCATAAGTCATGAGCTGAAACCACAACTCTGCATAATGCTGAGTGAGTTAGGCTGCTGCTGAAGGATGAGGGGTGTTTTACAGCTGACAGGGGCTTCTTCTGTCTCTGAGGAAGTGATGATGCATCTTACACACGACAGGCTCTCAGCCAGCGAGCAGGGAGGCAGCACCACGTAGGCTTTTCCCTGTAGGGCCCTACCAATTTCAAGGCTTCGTCTGCATTGCTCCTCGCTGCTCTCCTCTTGCCTTATCCTGACCCGGGGTGCGAAATGATGGTCCCCAGTCCGAGTCCCCTCGTATGGTGTTTGTCTTCACATAGTCACCAGGGGAGCAGGGCTGCCCACCGAGGGCTGCAAGAGTCTCTCCCAGTTCAATCCCACCTTCCAGCCCCAGAGCTTTCCTCTTTCTGGGATTCTGTAATGTTTTCCTGGAGTAAGCACAAATATGCAGCTACTTCCAGTCCATTTCAGATTCCACTGGTATTTTTGGGCATGTAAATCATCTGTCTTCAGAATTTCCCCTAACTCTGAAGTTGAGATTTGCATAAATTGAAGCACGTCAGAGAAAATCAGCAGTGTCGCATATGATTTACCAGAAAACCTAACACTGGCCCTCCAGCCTGAATAGGGCCTTGAATATCCAGCAGCAGCACCTCCAGAAGGAGAAGACAAAGGGATCCTTTGCTCCCTGACACCTCCTGGCACCAAAAATGTTTTCTCCTTCTCTCCAAGCCAAAAGGTGCCAGCAAATGCCATTGCCTCTTCTGTCCAGAAGAGCTTGTTACCGCAGCACACAAAGGGGTGAAGGAACAGGAAGGGTTAGGCAGCATGCCTGAGGCTATAAAGTGCCATCCAACCAGTTTCACGTCAAAAAGAAACGAATAAGTACCATTAACTAGGAATTATTTTCTAAAAGGCTCTCCAAAGATCAAGAAGCTCTTCAGCTCCAACCTGCCCTCCTCTCCTGAGAGCCGTGCCTCAGTTTCCTCATTCACTAAGCAGGTAAGGAAAGCTGAATGCAGGCAGGTGCTATGGGGGTAATTAGGTAAGCTTACAGGAGCGACCTCAGCATCAAACTCACTCCATGGATTATTTATCCGAGTTAACATTTCCAGCACAATGAGAAAAATGATTGGTAAATACCTTAGTGACTCCTGGGCTACATCCTTCTCAGCTGCCTCTGCAGCATCTTCTCATTCACTTGTGCAGAAACCTTGGCAGCAGCGGGTGGTTTGTTCCGGTCGGTGGTTTTCGCAGGATGTGACCTATGTCCTGGGAGACAAGCTTCATTTAATCACAAGCTGAGATTGTTTTTTAGCTGGATGTAAAATTAGGTTGACAATCTTTTGAAATCCCCATCCAAAACAAGAATAAAATTATTGAATCAGAGGTAAGGTTGAATGCGAAACGCAATAACCTGGTCAAAAAATGTTTTGGGAGAATGCTGCAGGAATGATTTGAGCCAACATGTAATACTCCGGGAAATTCAGAGTTTGGTTAGATTTACAGGAAAGCTAACAAGAGAGAGTACGGAAATAAAATTTCAGACCTCCTACAACCTTATTTCTGCCCTTGCAAATCTGACAGTCTCTAGACTTTCCATATTTGTTCCTTTAGTGCAATCACATTCATATTTCCATATATTTTGAAGTCTGGCGAGACCACACAATAAGAGAGAAAAATAACAGCAGACGACTACGGAGACATACTGTCTCATGAATATAGAGAACTCATGGTGCCCGGTTCAAGAGTTATACTTAAACGGAAATATTTGTTGAGCAACACTGGTTTTGAGCAACAAATTTAGAATTTTATCTTTTTTTTTCATGAACGTTTATTTCCAAGCAAAAAGGCTTAATATACAGACTCCAGAGCTGGTTGTGATCTGTTTGGCTGGGTTTATTTGTTATTAATTGGAATCTTTGCAAAAAATCTGTGCTATCAGTTGCAGATTGTGGCCTTATCGAGAAAATAATGAAAAAAATCCCAGATGAAGCTGCAACAGAAGCTCGGAATGTGATATAAGATGCTGCTAATAAGAGCAAAGTCTCTTTGTTTGTGCCAAGAAGTGGCTCAGCAGAGGCGTGGACGTTAACACGTACCACTTTCACCAAACAGGAGAGACCTAGACTTTTACAGATGGCAGCTTGAATATCAAAAGCTTTTTTTGGAATCTTTTACCAATTTCAGGCAGTTTTTCCAGGTTGGAATGTAGCCGGGTTTCGGTGGGGGGTCGGTTTGGCTGTAGCCCGGTTTCCAAAGGAACATGGTTTGTGTAACGGTGGCGCACGTGTGTGTGCGTGTGTCTGTGAGTCCTCCTTCTCTGCTGAATTGGCCAATTTCTGTAAAATTTGACCTCGTGGTTAAGGATTCAAAGCTGTTATGGTTTAGTGGAAACAGCGTTCAAGAAGATGGGCTAATTTATGCAGTTGTGGAAGAAAAAGTATCCTCAACTCACCTCCTCACAAACACCAAAGAGTCCACACAAGAAACAGCTTTGAAAACCAGGCTTTATTCTGCTGTTCTAGGAACTACTTGCTTTTTAATCCAAAGCAAAACCCAGTTTCAAATCTGAATTGCAGGGCAAGGCTTGAAGAGTGTAGCAACTTCCTAGAAACCACTGGCGCAGCAAAAAAAAATTACCTGCTTATATTAATAGGTTATATTTTTAGCTTAAGAATTAACTGTTCCGCTCAGTGAACATCCCCTCCTGCAGCGCGTGGTGTTATGTATCCTCAGGACTAAAGCTGAAACAAAGACAATCTTTTCCAAAGGGATTTCTCCACCCAAAGTGCCTGTTGAAGGACTGGCCAAACATTTTTTCATGAAACTTTTCTTAGTGTTTTAGATAAAACTTGAGGGAAGTGCCCACTTACCCCCAGAACACTCAGTTTTTCTTAATGGAACCAAAGCCACAATATTTCTTTTTACACGTGAACCTCCCATTTTTCCATTTTTTTAGGATTTCATTTCCAATATCGGATAGCAGCCAAAAAGTGTTAGTCTTCAATTACTGAGATTCAATTTATTCTCTTTCTGAGCACTTGGCTTAATCCAGTGCAGAGGGGTACATTAATGAACTCTCTTACAGATGAAAACAGGGAGCGATACTTTGCATTTCATTAGCTCTTAAAGGAAAGCCGACGAAGTTAAGCACGGGCCAGCAATATTTTAATTAGTCTTCCAGAGACTGTCTTCTGCAAAATTAGTCCCTTTTAATTATATTTGTTAAAATATGCTGTAGCAGGTTGACTCCCTAATTAAAGGTCTCTCCACGGTGTGGTTTCTGCATCGTGGGCACGTGAATAAATGCCAGTGTTTTCCCCGGCATTGCAGCCTCTGGTGAGTCCCGTCTCCCTTCTCTGGCTGCACGTGCTTCTTGCCCAAGATTCCCTCCAGGTCTGGGCTGCCCGAGCTCCTGAGAAGCAGCATTAATTAGCGTTCGTCTCTTTGTCAGACGGATTTTAGGCGTTCGCTGTATGGCCTTGCTATCTATCAGGGAAATTGCTACTGGTTATGCTGGCAAAAGCAGGCCTGGCTCTGGATAAAATATATCTGGGAGATTTACGGGAGGAAGCAGCATCCGTCATTTCACAGTCTTCGCCTTCGTGACGGTGCTAGCGTCAGTCACAGCATCAATCACCGAGTCTCTCTGCGGACACAGGCTTTTTTGCCGTTTTGCTGCAGACAGCCTGCTAGCTTGTTCCACTTCTGCGCTAATCATCACGCCCTCCGTTGGAGTAATTGGTCGCTTCTCAAGCTTTTGTCTTGGGATTTGGAGGAGAGTCGGCTGGTTCGGCTGGCGCGAGCAGCGCTGTTGCTTGGGAAGGGCGGTGTTGGCGTCTCCTGGAGGACAGAGCCCCGCGTCCCCTGCTCTGCTGCGTCTGAATGGTACAGAAAAAGAGCAAAGGTCCATCTGGACCTTGAAGGGCAGCAGTTTATTGAGGGCCCAGGTTTATCCTGGCATGCAGAAATGGATTCTTTCCTGTCCTTTTGCAGTGACAAAACTGATTTGCTGAAATATTTTCCTCTTAAAACTATTTCCTCGGTCCACACAGGAATTATAGTTATGATGCCACCCTTGCCTTTGCATCTTGCATCTGCCATGGTACACCACCGCCTCCTGCCTCAGAAAAAGGAGGGGAATCATGGGATTTCCTCATCTTGCTGCATTATGGCAAATGTGACGTGGGCTGGGAACCTCCCTGCAGCAAAGACTGGGGTCGAGGGACAGCCAGGCTGCACCTTCTGTACACTCCTGCCAGGTCTTTCCAAACTGGACCACTCTGGTGTCCACTGAAATAGCTTTGAGTGCTGGCATTGCGCTGTTCTGCAACAAGCAATAAACTTTGCATTTTAAAATCACAGAGTGATTAGGTTGGAAGGGGACTTAAAGCCCACGCAGTGCCACCCCCTGCCCTGGGCAGGGACACCTCCCACCAGCCCAGGTTGCTCCAAGCCCCGTCCAACCTGGCCTTGAACCCCTCCAGGGATGGGGCAGCCACAGCTGCTCTGGGCAACCTGGGCCAGGGGCTCACCACCCTCACAGCCAAGAATTTCTTCCTCAGATCTCATCTCAATCTCCCGTCTCCCAGTTTAAAACCATTCTCCCTCGTCCCATGGCCCCCCTCCCAGACCCAGAGTCCCTCCCCAGCTTTCCTGGAGCCCCTTGAGGGACTGAAAGGGGCTCCAAGGTCTCCCCAGAGCCTTCTCTTCTCCAGGCTTAACCCCCTCAGCTCTCTCAGCCTGTCCTCATAGTAGAGGTGCCCCCCCAAACCAACATTTAATTTAACCATTTTCTGCCAAAAAAAAAAAGTCATCAGGAAATATTCAATTAGGGCTGGCAGTGCCAGCTGAATTTCCGCGTTGCCTCCAGCTGGCTGCCTGCTCTGGTCCCTGCTGCACCGTCGGCAGGTCCTATTTCCAGAGCTGCCCAAAGACGCCGGGGTGGTGGGGGATGCCTGGCACTGGGAAGCTGCATTAGTGCCCTTGTCGCCAAGAAGGCCAATGGAATTCTGGGCTGCACAGGGAAGAGTGTGGCCAGCAGGTCAAGGGAGGTCATTCTCCCCCTCTACTCTGCACTGGNTTCTGGGCTCTCCAGTTCAAGAGGGACAGGGAACTGCTGGAGAGAGTCCAGCGCAGGGCAACAAAGATGAGTGAGGGATTGGAGCATCTCCCTTAGGAGGAAAGGCTGAGAGAGCTGGGACTCTTTAGCCTGGAGAAGAGAAGGCTGAGGGGAGCCCTTATGAATGTTTACAAGTATCTCAAGGGTGGGTTTAAAGGAGGATGGAGCCAGGCTCTTTCCAGTGGTTCCCAGTAACAGGATGAGGGGTAACGGGCACGAGCTGGAACATAGGAAGTGCCGGTCGAATATGAGGAGAAACTTCTTTACGGTGAGGGTGCCAGAGCACTGGAAGAGGCTGCCCAGGGAGGGTGTGGAGTCCCCTTCTCTGGAGACTTTCAAGCCCCGCCTGGATGCAGTCCTGAGCGATGTGCTCTGGGCAATCCTGCTTTAGCAGGGGAGTTGGGCTAGATGATCTCTAGAGGTCCCTTCCAGCTCTGAAGATTCCGTGAATCCGTGATTTCCAGCTGAGTAAATGTTGCTGCAGCTGCATTATGTACGCGGAGCCAGCCAGCCCACCGCGCGGGGGCAACTGAGCTGAGAGGAGGTGGGGAGCCCCACGGGGTATGCTTTCCACAGGTGGATGCAGCAAACCCCTCTGCAGCCCGTTGGTCACATCTAGACCATCTCCTCACCAGATTTTCCCAGTTTTAAAGAGCTCAAACCCCGTGTTAAACTCAACGCCTTTTTCTCCTAACTGGCAAGGGTCGGAGATATTTGGTATTCACCAAGGCAGAGCTCTTGAAGGCCACGTGTCAGTTCATGTGCAGACAGAGGGTAGCTGCGTTGTTGGGGACAGCGGTGTGGCAGTGCTTGGACTTGGCAATGAGGGTGGCGTGACAGCATCACTGCAGGGGGATAGCACAGAATCTGTGCTGGGAGGATGGAGCTGGAGTCAGTGCTTGCTGGGTGATATTTCACTAGTACAACTTTTGATAATGTCAGGTCCTAAAGTTTCTTCTCCCAGCAGCGTAGGCCCTGGATTAAAGACTCCTCATTCTAGCCATTTGGACGCTGTCAGGAATGATATTTCATCCTTCTTGTGAATCACGCAGTGGGATGTCAGCAAAGAAATGCCACAAATGTCAACAAAGGGTGTCCTGAAAACTGTGTCACGAGATGTGGCAACATTGATAGCCATATTATGGGAGACTTATACCGTGGTACAGCATCTCCCTCATCCAGACAGCATCTTCGCCTCTTGACTTTAGCAAAAGAGCATCTTTGGACCAGGAAAAAATATGTGGGATGTGTCTAAAACTGTCTTCCCCACGCTATTAAAGCATCTTGAGAGTGAATCTAAAGTTTTTGAGAAACTGTTGTAAGGCATTCTCTGGACACGTGGTACTGCTCCCTTTGCTTGAAGGCATTAAAAGAAGCTGGAGGAGTTTAATCTAGATTTTGTAAGTCCCTGATGAAGCTGTCTCAGGGAAATTATATGACCTCTCTTTGAAGAACAAGGCAATTGTATTGGCGGGAGGGGAGATGGGTCGCAAAAAGACTATGACAACATGTTCTGTACCTGGAAGCGGTTTGAAATATGTAGGTTTTATTCTGTTGTCAAGATCTCATACGCCATTAATTTTCTCTAAGCAAAGTAAATATCATAAGTGACATAATAGTAGGGAAAATGTCACTGTGAAATATGGTTAATAATCATAATCAATTCTACCAAAGAAGCAGTAATCAAACTTAGTACCCGTTGTAGCGGACCTATTAGAGATGCAGCATAAGAGATGTCTCTACTCCGAAAAGCTTACAAGGAAAATCACAGTCTGGTTGTGTGGTTTCAGGGCAGAGGGAGGTTCAGCCAGTTCTAATTCCCGCTTTAACTGAAACCTCCCTATTGCTGTCCCTGAATCCCAATGGCATGATTCTAAATAAAAATTAAAAGCCAACTTTAGATGTAATGATCAAAAAAACTGAAGGGTTTTTTTTGCCCCCCACGCTGGTCCTTGGAAGGTTTCTTTCCAGCTACACCGGCGCCATCGCTATGAAAGTTTCCCCTTCGTAATCCGCACAGCACTGGCGAAAGAATTAAAAGTTTACCCGTGAGCCTTCCCACGCCACAGCGCGTCGCGCACCCCAGCAACCCACCTGCTTTTGGGTGCAAACTGTCCCAGTAACGGCAAATCAGGAAGATTTCTCAGACAACAGTCGCTGGTCCAAAATACCACTTTTCCTAGGACTCAAAATACCCTTTTTTGTTTGGCATCCAACGAACCGCATGTTAATGTGAGCGTGGGGAAAAGGCAGTTCTCAGCCAGCGTGAATCAAAGGGCCTTTATTTCTGTTCTTCCCAACTTTTTACACAGTGGTAAACTTTTAACGAGCAGAGATTTTTCTCATTTTTTGGTTCAGTTTTGAAGTTGGTTTCGAATTATTTTCTTTTTAATGGGGAAATATGTTTTTTAGCTTTTCCTTTCGGAGGTTCTGGGCGGTCTGTTTTCACAGGCCCCAACTTTACACATAACAAGCCTACAACAAGTACGTGATGGAACTGCAGTGTGCTGCCCAGATCGCTACTGCTTCCAAAGCAAGATTCAAATTAAATCCGTAGTCCAATTTGCAGTGTGACTGGATTGCAAGCCGCGGCACTGGCTTCTTTAGTGTTTCAACGTGTAGTTAAAAATACTCCATCAGCTGATGTCCATTTGCAGCCTAGAAATGCCATCAACACATTTCTCATTTTGCAAAAAACCACATGTGCCCGGTGTCAGTTTTATGGTTTGGGCTTTTTTTTTTTTTGGTGGGTGTGTGGCTAATGCTGAATTTCCCCCCACACAGAAAGGCAGGAGAATCTTTCAGTTTGAATGGGGTTTTTTTCTGAGTTTGCAAGGACTAGCAAACAAAGAGGTGCAAAAGGACAATCTTCTGCAAAATAGCGAAATAAGGCAGGACAAAAGCTTTTTATACAATAAGAATTACCAGTGTTGTATCTAGTGCCCTTGCGCAGGGATTACAATCTGATTCCTAGTCAAAGGGCCGGGTCTGGCTGGAAGTGGCTGTAGGAAGGAGGAGGAATTGATTTCTGAAAGGGCTGATACATCTCCGTCTGCGGAGCGACAAGACTCCTGGGGGATGAGCTTCTGCCAAAGCCTCAGACAAGGGGCATGGATCTAGCCTGGCTTGGGACTTTTTTTTTCTTCTTTTCATTGCAGTCTCGCAGTTGGAACCAAGCAGGTACAGCTAAATTTGGAGACTTTTTAAATTTCTTTTCCAAATCAAACCTTTTACATGTCTCTGCATCTCTTCTTATTTTGTCTTGGAAACTAGGCTGGACTGTGAGTTTTACTCAGCATGTCTCTGTAACACACGAAGAAAATTCATTGATGTGTCCTTGAGGAAAGGGATCATTAAAAATTAAGCCACTTTGAAATGCTGGATTTTTGTCTTGTTTTTTCTCCTTCCAGCTTGGAAACAATTTTCTCCTGTTTTCCAGAAACTTTCCCCAGAGTCACATCTCCTTGAAAACTCCTCCGAGAAAAGACCATGGAAACTGATTGCTTAAAATGGGCTCTTTCAAGGAGCAAAACCATCCAGTGGAAAATTCTTGCCCCATGCTGCACCGTTGGCCTGGTTCTGGAAGGGTTGTACTCCATGAGTAAACAAGCTTTCCCAGGATGAAGGATGTGGTCTTTTTAGGATGAATTTGGTCCTCTTTTATAATTTAAATGAAAAAAAAAAAAAAAAGAAAAGAAAAGAGTTGTTGCAGTTGGCTTTGACCTCAACATGGCCCTGAGAAAGGTACAGTTTCCAAGGGCAAGAACAGCGTAAGATAAGAGGAAATTTCCCCACAGGGCTTATGTCCTGGTTACAGGCTGTAGCTTTTAGTTAGAAATGAAGGTGTGAATGCAACCTTCATTTTCACTCTTCTTCAGCTAAAGTGAAAAAAGGAAAAATATCTTATTATGTGTGTGGATGCAGACAAGGGTTCTCACCAGTAGAGCTGGACCTGGATCCCCGAGCTGCTCTCGTTTCCCCCATGCAGTTGAGAAACATTTCTCCTTCTGGGCATTTCCACCTCGCCAGGTCCCCTGCACTCGCGTGACCAGCTTGTGTGGCTTTTGCTCCCCCACTGGGATCCTGGAGCTTTTAAGGCTTTTGGTCTTTTCACCGAAGGCCTTAGCACAGTGGGGTAAGGGGCTGCCTTGACGTTGGGGACGTGGGGTTTCCTTGAGGGTGTTCTGTAGGTTTTGGCCTCAATGGAAGGGAGGTTTGAGAGTCCTGGTGAATCAATGGTATGGAATGGTATGGAACAGAATAGCATAGAACAGAATAGCATAGCACAGCATAGCACAGCACAGCATAGCACAGCATAGCATAGAATAGAGTAGAATAGAATAGAATAGAATAGAATAGAATAGAATAGAATAGAATAGAATAGAATATTTCAGTTGGAAGGGAGTTCCAACGACCATTCAGTCCAACTGCCTGACCACTTCCGGGCTGACCAAAATTTAAAGCACGGAATTAAGGGCATTGTCCAAATGCCTCTTAAACACTGGCAGGCTTGGGGCATCACCCCCCTCTCCAGGAAGCCTGTTCCAGGGTTTGACCCCCCTCTTGGTAAAGAAGTGCTTCCTAATAACCAGTTTAAACCTCCCCTGGTGCAGCTTTGAACCATTCCCACACATCCTATCCCTGGATCCCAGGGAGAAGAGCTCAGCACCTCCCTCTCCATGTCCCCTCCTCAGGGAGCTGCAGAGAGCCATGAGGTCGCGCCTCAGCCTCCTTCTCTCCAAGGAGACAAGCCCAGTGCCTGCTCTCCAGCCGCTCCTCTCCCAGTTCATACTTGTGCCCGGCATTACTCCCTCCTAGGTGCAGAATTCGGCCTTTGGACTTGTTACATTGCAGCCTATTAACGGTCCGTGGCTACCCCAGATTCAGCAGATGTGCTCAAAGTCTTTCCTATTACTGGGCTGGATCGAAGATTTGTTCCTTTGTTTCCTTTCTAACAAAAAAGGATTTCAGTAAAAAGCCTGCTGTATTCTGGTGCTCTGTGTTTTCTCTCAGTGGCACAAGGCACTGCATGATTATAACTAAGAAGGTCTCAACGGAAGCAGAGATGCTCCAGGTTTGCACAATTCCCAGTAGGCCGTGTTATTTATTCAGGAACAGCACTCTGGAAAAGTCCTGCTCGCCAAGTGCTTGCTGGTGAGGAACACTGACTGCTCCCGGAACCATCCCGGAGCCGTGCAGGGCAGGAACTTCTGCGTTTGCTGATAACTCCTTAATTACCAGCGCTGAAAGGCCCGGGAGGATACGGGGAGATTCCCAGTAACTCTGCTAATGAAGAAGGAAGGCATGAGCACTCTATATATTTGTTGCCTGATTACTGTAGAAATAAATGAATCAGGGAAGCACATTGAACAGTCAATTCTCTCTTATTCAGAAACCAGCACAATTTAATTAAGTCTAAATAGCACTTAGAATGGTGAATACTGAATCGATTGATGGGCCGAATACTCCAGAGAGTGTTTTATCAGAAGCTCTGTCTGATTCCCTGGATGCTCGAGCAAAAATTAAGAAAGAGATCCTTTCAAAAGCCTATGCCTCGCAAGGCTAGAGGCTCTTGGGTTCATTCCCAAAACAGATTTTCCTTTCAAGAGTTAATTGGTCCCTAGTCTTTCCAGAGATACGAATATTTATTGAGTCTTGAGCTGGAATCTTTTTCTTTTCGCAGTGGTGTAAATCAGCAGTGACAGCCCTGAAGTCCCTGAGACTACACGGGAAAAGGAATGAGGACCTTAGTGCCCCAGGCCTGGGGATGATGTGTCTTCATGGGGGTGAATAATTCAAATAAATAACTGTTTACACACTGCACCTGTGGAGAAAGTGCATGGGTTGGGTGGCCTGACTCATCCAACACGCCGTCTTGCAAAGTCCGGAACCTAATATGTGTCATGACCTAGTTAAATGTGTCATGACCTAGGTGGTGGTGATGGTGAAGCTGGCACCCAAGCGCAGGTTCTGCTCTCAGTGATGCCCACCTTGGTCTGGAGCAACTCTGCTGGGGACGGGTGCATTACGAGGTTATCAAATTTATAAGCAGGGACCCCATTTGATGGTGATGGTGCAGTCGCAGCTCTTAGAGGCGCACAAAGGCTGTCCCCCACCCGGCGTGGCTGGGGACGGCTCTGCTCCAGGCTGCCAGAGCAGTTGGGGCTCACAGGTGGAGCTGCCAAGGAGCAATGTCACCCCGTCTGTCCCCTTCTTGCAAAACACCCTCTCCCCCCGCCCCGGTGTTTCCAAATAGCCCTGACCACAGGAAAGTACACGAAAGCCCAGGTTAACAGATTTCAGCAAAAATCCCAAAGCAAAGAAGTTCTTTGCAAAGGATTATAGCAGGATAAGCGTGAAAGCCTTCAAAGAAACTCTAATAAGCGAGGAAGTGCCCGGTTCCGGCGCATCACCTGAGCCCTGCGCCAGCACAGTCTCCCTCCCCGCAGCTACTGCGTGTGTCCTCTGGTGACCTGCTCTCGTTTTGCCCTTGTAGGAATGCAGGGCTTGGTAGGTGGGGTAAAACTGGGCGTCATCCTGTCACTGTGATCAAATCTAGTGCAGGCTCAAGAGGAGAAATAAGTCCATTAAGTCCAAGCCCAGGTGCCTTTGGGCTACTCTGTTGTCTGTCCATGCTGGCTGGGCATCGCACTCTGTGCTAAGAGCTAAACTCTGGGTAGATTTGAGGCTGGAGCATCCAGCCTTCCCTAAATCCATCCACAAAACACACGACACAGGAAATCTGGAGCCTCAAGGATTTTGTGTCCCAGCTGAAGGCACACAGACATCCAGGTGGGAACTGGGCACCCTTGAGTCCACAGAGGATAATTTCTGGGTGCCTAAACCATAGACCAGGGGAATCAGACATCTGGCTCCAGGGTTTGAGCTAAGTCAGCGTGTAAACGTTGTGCCTGAGGGTTTATCTACAGTTCAGTGTGAACCCAGACCCACATGGTGCTGAGACACCCCAAGCGCAGAGAGACGTTTTGGAGGAAGGGGTAGGGTTCTCCCATCAGGCAGCCCTAAGATACTGCTCTCAACCGCGTCACACGCTTCTGGCCCTTCTGATGTCTTCTTCCAAAAGTTCTGCTGAACTTTTTGCATTTCCCAACTGCCTGTATTTATCTTACAATAACTAGATATTTTTTTTTTCCTGTTGGTCTCTTTTTCTTTTAATTTTGGCCAGAGCAATAGTAACCAACGTTACCAAGGGCGATTGATTGGGGGGGGAGCTCCTGAGATAGCAATTTCTTTTTTAATTAGAGCATTCAATAGATCCCATTGGAAGAAAGTCCGTTAATCAGATTTTAAATTGTGCAGTGGAGAGTTACAGCAAACACAGACATGTAACGTGGATGCTGGTTTTCTGAAGGGCAGGGTTTAACTAGATGCAGCAGCAAGTGATACAGCTGGAGACTGCACAGATGCTTTTTGACTGTGATGGGAAGCCATAAAACAAAGAGCAGTTTGAACAGGATCAGATTTTTATTTTAAAGCTTAAAAAGAACAGAAGTGTTTCTAAGACTTTTTTTCCCTTAATCTCTGGGGAAATTAAGTTGCACATTAAGCCACTGACTTATTCATAACAGAAGAAAATGAATTGTTTGAGGTAATACTTTTGTCGATTCTTTTTTGAAATCCCCAGCATCAAATTCTCTTGTCAGGTGCAGAATTGGTAACAATATTGTGTTTTAATAAACAACATACTGTTTCCTATCCAGTAATTATGTTCATTTTGCACACAGTATTCCTTTCCTGTTGCTCGATCATTCAGTGTTTAGCTACCACTTCTTTCTGAATCCAGATCGATTTATGTTATGTTCTTCATAGCGAAAGAAATCACCAGGTTACGCTGCAGTTCTTTGTACTGCTCCAAGCCACAGCTCAACAACTGCAAGTTGCTTTTCATGGGATTTGGCAAAAGTCCTACTTATAAACCTACGCTTGTAAGTTTAGCAGTGAGGGAATGCTTATGTTCTTGTAAGTTTAGCATTACAAATGGGGAAACCGAGGCAGCGAGCGCACATCGCCCAGATTCCTCCAGCTAGAGCAGGGATTTATTGAAGTCTCAAGCTGACACATGGCCACGGAGATCTCCGTCTCCTCTTCCACAGCAACTTAGGAGCTCCCATACTTCATGTGTTTAATGCACAGCTTTTAGATGCGGTTCTAATGAATAGTTCATTTCAATAACGCATGTGTTCCTGCCTGTGTGAGGTACCATTTTATAAACAAGAAGGTGAAGCTGTAATAGGAACAACTATTTTAAAAAATCACATGAGCAAGTGTTTCTTCTGGTTCCAGCAAGGGGAAAAACAAAGAGGATGAGAAAGAATCATCTGAGCTGACCATTAATTAAGTTTTAGAGAAGCTTATTAACTGCTTAGTGACTCACTCACTTGAGGGCAAAGCACAGATGAAGAGCTTCAATTATAATATAATGAGAGTCAAAGTGGATGGTAAAGTCATACGGAATATTTGTCAGCTGTGACTCCAAGCACCTGCCCGGGATCTAAGGGAAACAGGAACCTTCCCCAACCAGGGAGTGATACAGCGGAAAAATTCACAAGGTGTAAGAGGAGATTTTTCCAAACTTTATGGAGATTTCAGTTGAGAACATAAGAACTGTCAAATTTTATTAGACCTAAGATCCATCTAGACCATTACTGCATCTCAGAGACGCTGCGCTTCATCATCAACAAACCGATGGGAAATAATCTGTTTTCCACTTTCTTAATCCTTTATAACCGACAACTGATTTGAGAGTTACTCTGACTCCTGATATCTTGTTTATCATTAACTATTATAATTCAGGTTATTCTCACTGTTCCTGTGAAGCTTGGTCCCTCTCTGGCTTCATACAACTTCCCAAGGCGATGTGCTCCACGGCCAAATCCGTGTTGCGCGTTCCCCAGGATGCGGACGTGTGCTCACAGGACACGCACACACACGTGGAGTCATTTGGGATGGTTCATTCACCTGATTTTGGGATCCCTTCCTCCTTGCAATACCTAAAGACACAGTAATGCTTGTTAAAAATCATTTCCCAGTCAGGGATAATAGACTCTCTCCGGCTCATAACTTATTTACATTACATGTTCTCCTGAAGTGATGTTGGAAATGCATCAAATGTTTTAGGGTTGTTGGGAGTTTTGGGCTTATTCTTTTTAATAGGGCTACTTTTTTTTTCCTTCCTGCAAGCTAAGCAAGGGCTCCCAGAGCTGAGCGCGACTCTGTGGGTCTGGAGAGGAGAGAAAAAATTGGAAATGATGAATGCTGGGAATTAAAAGTGATCTAAAGTTGCTGTCACATTATAATGCAATTTTCAGGTCCGGTATCTCATATTCTGCGAGATTTGGACGTAGATTGCATGCTCCATTGGAAAGGGAGTACTCACCCCTGATCCCAGGCACATAAAGCACTGGCTCCGCATGGGGAGTGTTTGCAAGATCCAATAATAAATAATAATAATAGGACCTTAAATATGTCGCTAAGCAGGGCTGAATAATGCCTATCATATATTGCAGACCAGTGCTCCTGGAAAGTTTCTTCCCGGGGTGAGAAAGGCAGGAATTTTTGTGGTTTATTTGGGGAAAAGCAGAGGAAAATGGTCTGCGGGCTGCTGGGGGTGTTGGAGCCAGGCGGTGCCGGCGGAGGAGGGGCAGAGACTGGTGTGAGACGCCAGTTCATCACATCGTACCCCAAAATGCCTGAACGCAGGGGGAGGTGTGTAGTCCACCACTCAAGGAGAGCTTTGTATTATTTCTATAGCAACATAGAAAGCATCTGGGGTTAGGAAGCAGCTTGGGCTGTGGAAGAGGAGCCAAACTACAGTCTTTGACTTTAGTATCAATCCCTACTTGATATATTCGCTAAACCCACTTCTTTCCCAGGGAAGGCTTAACAAACCAGCGTGGCTTGGCCGTGGAAAATTGGCTCCTTGCGCTGCCCTCCCTGATCACTCCAGCTAATGATCACTCTGCAGTGCATAATATTTTTTTCAATCTGATTTAAGAGGAAATTCAATTGATCCTCACTTTCTGCCCAGACTTCTTAGTTCTCCACGCAAACTCGGGGCTGCTTTGCATTCCAGACAGGCTCCTTCTGCATCGAGCCAACCTACGGGAAATTAATTCAGTACAATTTTTAAAGTGCACTAGGTTAGGTCTGACATGCCTTTCATCTCGTAGGACACAGTGTGCGGTGTCTTGCATGTCACCCTTATGGCAGCAAAAGGGGGATGAGGCAATGTATGGCTGGAAACATAAGATAATTATTGACACATGTTTCGCGTTTATTCTTCCAGATCTCATTAATGATGTATTTTGGAGCCATTGATAAAGAGACAGGGAAACATCCACATAGATATATTGTTTGCAGATAAGAGAATAAGGCTGGTCCTGCTGACGGTTTGCTGAGGAGCTGCTGAAATTCAGGGAAGCTCAGGCTGGCTGTATGAGGCATTAGAGATGTGTCGCGCAGAAAGCAATAATCATACGAGGTGTGCAAGGGGGGCAATGCCAACGTGAGGAAGATGAAGGAGCCGGGAAGGGGACAGTCCTTGGGTGATGGAGGGAGGCACCAGGAAAAATTATTGCAAAATGTTTTACCAGTGCTCTGCCCATTGCCTGCAGAAAATGCAACCTCTGTATTCAACAGCGATCCCAAAAATACTGCCCTACAGCCCACCCCACCTCTCCTTCCTCCTCTCCTGCCCCTTCTCCATAACCCCCGCTGTGCCGTCGAGCCAGGTCCCTGCAAATTCTCCATGGCTCCTGCCTGCGCTTAGCTCTCTCGCTGCGTATTACCGGCCCTGGCTTTCCTCTGGGCTCCTCATCTTCTGAAAGAGCTGCAGAGCGGGTCGGAGGTGTGCGGGGAGCAGCGATGACCTTTCCAGAGACCTGCAGTAGTAATGAATGCTGCAAGGTACCAACGGACTCAAAGCCCAAAGTCTTTATTCAAGTAAAATTTCCCAGTGGAGTGTGAATCTTGAGACTGTGAGAGGAAGGGACTTGCCTGAGACTAAATAAGCGGGTAAAGTGCAGAGACCTCGGTTCAGCAGAGTTTAACCTCTGCTGTCAAGCCAGGAAAATCAATATGGTGATGGCACATGTGGCTGAGAACTTGCTGAATTGGGGCCTGTCCCCGACACTCGGTGCCGAGGTGGGTGCTCTCACTTTGAATTGCATTAGGGAGCAGCTTGAAAGCCAGAGAAGACTTGAGTGTACCGAAGTATTACAAAATGCTGGAACATTTTATTGCCTCTGTGGAAAACAAGCCCCAAAAAACCTTCCCGCTCTCCCATTCAGAGTATTTCCTTGGACATTTGTGGCTGAATTTTTCTAGAAACACTGTCTTTTCCAAAAACAAGCAAAAAAAAATCCCCAACCCATGTATGTGTTGCGTTGAAAATGAATGATTTTGATGAGCTGTGGGAGTGGAGAAGTCAATTTTCCAACAGAAAGAAATTCCCACTGGTCTGGAGGAAGACTAACACACTCTGTCAGAACTTATTTGTCTTTTTTCTTTAATTCCATCAAAAAAACCCAACCCCAATCTGCTGAAAAGCTTTCCCTGTGCCATGCTAAAATGTGTTTCTTATTAAAGTGGCAGCTGAACCCTGTAGAGGCTTGAGGGGCAAAGCAGGGGAGGATTTGGTGAGGAGGAGGGATTGCAGCTGTGTGCGCTCCAGGGCTGTACAGATGTTTGCCTCTGCAGTCCTGCTCCACGTATTTCCAGAGGTCTGCGGCCCTCATCTAAAACATTAAAAACCCTTTCTTGCAATAATTCAGCTGGCAGGTGACAAAAACAAAAAGGGAAAGCCAAATGTTCCAAATGCAGAGGAGAAATACTGGTTGGGTACTTTGTCCCCAGCCACGCAGACCACTTGGGGCTTTGTCGATCTGCCGGCCCCGGGGATGGAGCAAAATTCACAACAATCATTTCTCCAGTAGCTGAAATTTGCTCTGGACTGCAATTTCTTCCAGTTCATTCCTTCCTTGTGTTTGAATCATGTTTGTAGTCTGCAGTATTCAAAACCTGAGCTCTGCTGCTGAGCTATGATTGCTCTGATAAGCCCGAGGTATCATTTCTGATCCGTGGCTGGGAGTGCATATTATCCATTTCCAGAGTGAATATTTGCCTGCAAAAATTTGCAATGCATCATTCGCACGCGCCGATTTCCAGCAGAACTGGCTCCTTCAGTTAAGAATTGCAGCCCCCGACCAAAGCAAGAGCAGCTCCGCTTTGGGGCAAACCTTCCCAGGCTGTGCTTTTCGGAGCAGGCTGAGCCCTGGCCAGCCCTTCAGGTGGCACCTCACCCTCTCCCCCAGGGGACCAGGGAGGAACGGAATGTCACCAAGCCTTGGTTTACAGGTGAGGAAACTGAGGCACGGAGAGATGTGCTGGAAATCCATCAGATTTGTGGAGAATTGGGGCTAGAGAATCACTAACGTTACCCTGACGGGCTATGCGTGAGGCTGCCCTGCCTCCTCGTCGGGGTCCCACGAGCACCCGCTTGTCTCCCGGACCCTCCCTGCCTCCCACCACCCCAAAGACACAGCCCTGAGGCCTTTCCTCTGCTTCGAACCACCACAGCAATCACGAGAAAAGGCTTTGTGAAGGCTTTTTTTTCCCCTTTTTTTTTCTCTGCTTGTAAAATTAGCTTTTCATGAAAGAAGGCAGCGTCTCCTTGCCTCCCACCAAGACAGGTATCCTTGGGTAATGGCAGAGCCAGTGCTGGGCGAGGGAGGGGAGAGGCGAGATCTGCCCCCACCGCCCCATCAGAGGCGTGAAAGCTTTAATTTGTCAACACAGAGATTCCACCCCGTATCCTGCGGTGACAAATCATTGTCACTAGGATAATCAAGCTGCAGAGCCAGGGTCATTTATCATGGCTCTTCGCTAAACAAAGCGCTTTCCTCCCTCCTGCCTGGCTCTTGCAGGGCTCAGGGGGCTGCGATATCGGGGCACATACTGGCAGAGGTCCCCATGTCCCCACTGCTGTCAATCAAAGCCTAAATGACCCAGGGATGGCAGATGTGAGAACTGAACGTGGACCTGCAGCATCTTCCCGGGCACCCTTTGCCAGGGACACAGAAAAGCCATCCAGCCAGCGCAAAGGCACTTGTTGCTCTTTGCATCTCCTGAACGCTAAGCCAGGCTTGCAGCGTGACCAAACACACATTTGTGAGACGGGTAGCTCATCTTGCTGGTCCTTTTCTGCTTAAAATGGGAAATATATTTGTTTGGAACTGGCAGCTAATGAGGCCAACCTGGTAGGTAGTGGCTGGAGTGGGGTTTGAGAGGCTGGGGCTCATTTCCCCGATGCCCAGCTCAACCCGCTGCATGATTTAATCGATCAAAATTTAACCAATCAAACCATTCATGGCTGAGTTTGATGCCTAAATCTCAAAAGACTCAACTGCAGAAGAGTCAGATTCCTGGGCTAGGATTCACGACAACTTGCTTGCCCTGTGGAAGCCATCAGCGTGCATCCCTTCAGGCTGCCTGGAGTTTCACTTGCGTTCGCAGTGAAGCCGTTCACGTGGGTCCAAGTCCTCACAGCAGCTCAGCTGGAGGTGGTGACTCATTAAGACCCAATCATTCCTCACAACCCTGTATCTATGTGCTGCAGCAGAAGCCCTGGGTTGGGATGAGGGTTTGAATTTGCCTTGGGGGGGCTTTGGAGCAGGCGGAGGCAGTTGGGGGTGGCGGACGCAGAGGCTGGTCCAAGCAGCACATGGGTCCGGGCTCAGTCGCGTGTGAGGGTCCCACATGTAGGACAGCAGAAACCAGCTTTGCTCTGCCGGGCTGCCTCTCCAAAGGACAGAGAGCACCACTATAAACTGTTTTCTCTCTTTAATAGAGTGAGGTGAGCTCTCTGAAGCAAAGCACTTACTGAGTCCTTTCTGCCACTTTCTCTGATCATGGCAAATGACTTCTCCTTTTCACTGACATGCTTGCAAGCCTCTCTTGTTTTGAAGTCTGGCTGGTGGGAAGGTATTTCAGGCTGTAGATCTGCTCACAACTTCTTTCCTGAGGCTTCCAGTTCTCCCTGTTCATCTCTCTGCTGTTCTCACAGCGTGATTGATCTCTTCAGTCGATATGATATTGTTTCTCCTCAGTGACGGGCATGCTCCGATACAAAAGTATATAGACTGTGAAGCTGAATAGGCCGGCTACTGAGCTAGGAAAAAAAATAATGGTTTTGATTTAAGTCGTGATTTTCTCTATTTAAGTAATTTTTAGATTTAAGGTAGATGTTTATTTACAAGCTGCCTGTTCTTTATTTTCACTTTTTTAGTTGAAAATTGCTAGTGAGCGAGTGTACTTTCTGTCAGATTGCAAATCCTAGGAAGCGTTGAGAAGGCAGTTAAAGAGACATTTCCCTGTTAAGGGACTTTGACTACCTACATGCTGATATTTTACATACAAAGTGCTGCTTGCGTCAGTGAAGTTACCAGCTGATGTGTTGGACTCATAAATTTTACAGAACCTTGTCCTGATTTCAGTTCTCCCCTTCAAAGCTGTGAGTGCCACCTCCCAGCCATGGGAGCACGTGTCCGTGGGGAGAGAAATGAGAGCTTCTAGGTCATGCTCAGCCCCATTCCCAGGTAGACATGGAATGGGGAGAGCTTGGAAATCAGATGAGGTTGAGTTCATTCCCCAATGTTTTACGTGACTGGTTAATTTATTTGTGATTGGACCCTGCGCCTTGAAGATGCCCCGTCTGCCTGGGATCAGGGACACAGCACCAAGCCCAAAGACATTCTCCCTTCTGGGGGTCTCATCCCGAGGCAACCTGATGTTAAGTGGCGTTGAATCCCTTCTCCAAAGTCTCAGTTGCTGCCTAGAGCTGGAGAGAGGGTTTCCTTTTCCTTGGATCTGAGCCAGCCCAGCCATTCTGAACTCCTGTAATTAGTCACAATATGAAGGTGAATTATTTTCTGACAAAAGATGTAGGCAGGCAGGATTTTTAAGGCTTCATTAGTCCGGACCCTGGCAGGGCCAGTCTTCTCAGCTCAGTGGCCTGAGCATGTGATGGAGAGCAGATTCTGATATGTATAATTAACAAGCACTGAATAATTTGACAGATTGGAAAAACATTTCAATATGTGTTCCAACAGGGGAGGTGATTGGCATTTCTGTGTTACTTCCCTGCTAAGAAACTTTCCAAAAGAGATGGCGACAGCGTGTGCTGGTCAGCCTGAGGTGCTCTGGGGGCCCTTGCAGAATGTGATGTCCACCTCCACACTGGCGGTGGCCACGGGATGGATGAGGCAAAACCGCCCAGGGTTTAATAACATTGAGTGAGTTGGCCTGGGGCTGGGAGCTCCTGATCGTACTCCCATAGTCCCTGCAGAGTCTGTGATGAGGGACTGGCTGTGACTCCCTGTGAGTCCGGGTACACCCCTCCTCGCTCTGTGCCTCGCTTTACCCCTGAGCAGTGACGGACACCACACGTGTGCTTCATCTTCCAGACTGAATTCCCTACACACATACAAAACACTGGGGATGGCTTCTTATCTGCTGGAGCCCTGCAGTCTGCCCCAGAGAGTCACAGAGTGGTTCAGGTTGGAAGAGACCTTAGAGACCCCCCAGTGCCACCCCCTGCCCTGGGCAGGGACACCTCCCACCAGCCCAGGTTGCTCCAAGCCCCGTCCAACCTGGCCTTGAACCCCTCCAGGGATGGGGCAGCCACGGCTTCTCTGGGCAACCCGGGCCAGGGGCTCACCGCCCTCGCCTTCCTCTGTCCCATTTCCTCCTCCCCTTTCTCTCTGTTATTATTGATTTTTCCATTTGGTGGCAAGCTGGAGTTTTCCAGCGAGGCAGAGCCATCCTGGGTGTGTGCAGTGTACACAGACTGGCAAGAGGGAGGGCAAGAGCTGCTCCCTCCCTGATAGACAGGTTTCCTTTGAGCCAAGCAGGAAAGAAAAAGGCATCCTGATACACAGCCTCCAAAGAAATCCTGCCCTTACATCCTGTTATTAAGACAGTCTCATTATCCCCTAACAAAACTGGCTGGAAATCTGCCTTTAAATATTTTTTCTCTTTTGAAAATCTTTGGACAAGATAGATATTTCCCTGGGAAATCGTTTTCGGAGGATCTCATCATAGACACAATGGGAGCTCAGGAAAAGAGGTGAACTGTCACAACTCTCTGTCCTTTTGCCCTCCTTGTTGTTCTGCGTTTCTCTCATTTCTTCCAGCAAGTAATCCACAGCGGTAATTTACCACATTTGCGTGTGTGTGCGGATGGCAGAGACCAGCCAGCCCACGGCGCCTGTATCTGAGTCCCTCTGTACCTTCCACCAGTTCTCAACAGTTGTCCTGCCCCATCTCTATGTATCTAATGGCACAAGCCACGTATTTGAGATAAAGACTCTTCAGTTCCTTTTTCAGATGACACTCTGGGTCCTCTAATTAAGGTAGGTTTCTTTCCTACCTTGTTCCCTTTACCCATTAATCCTCGGAAGCACTATGGTAGGCACAGAATTAAAATGACCCTTCAACATAGGCATTATAACTTTATATTCTGTTTGGATGTTTGAGCTTCATGTTGGGTCATTTCAAAACAAACCCTGGAGATTTTCATTAACTGAAGCAGTGGAATGAATTTCCCTTTCTGCTTGCTTTTTTTTTCGGTCTTCAACTGAAATTTCTCGCCAATGCTGATCCAGACTCTTCAGGCCCACAGCAGCTGCCTTTCTCAGGGCGGGGGGCAAAGGCAGTGTTCACCAAGGGATCCAGTGAAACAAAAATAAAAAAGAAATTACTTAGTTCTGCCTTCTGTCTTCCCCTGAGCCATTCATTTTCATCCTACCCATCTTGCCCTGACCTGATCTGAGTTCAGAGCAAACCGTATTCCCTTTTCCTGGCACATCGAGTTCTCTGTGGTCTGGCTCCACCCACAGGCTTGCATTTCCCCCCTGCTCTGGTTCAGCGGCTGTGGGCTGCCTGGCGAAGAAACAGAGATGATGAATCGGTGAAAACGAGCAGCACGAGCCCCTCCAGTGCTGTGAGGAAGCGTCTGGGTCTGCTCTGGGAGGAGTCGCGAAGCTCATGCGTCCAGGAGAGACATGATCTAACTCCGTCTCCGCTACGGATGAGGGGGAAGGGGACGTGATGGGACATGAGACCTTCATGTCTTTCAGACATCGCCTTCAATGGCAAATGGAGTGAAAACAAACATTAGCTTCATGATGTGAGGCGCGTTCTTGCTTCACACGCTCTCATTAATGTAATCAGAAAATGTGCTGTTGCAAGGCTCTCTCTGGCTCGCTCTGCAATACTTGGATGCGTTATCATCTCCTGAATTCCTCCTCACCCGATCTCTGAAGTGGGATGCTCGACTGACCCTACCCAGCCCCATGGAGGTACCCCTGTGCCCTGCAGCACTGCAAGCTTTCATGTCGCCGGCGTGGGCAATGGCACCTGCGCTGTACCGCGATGGCAAGGTCACCTTCATGGGTGATGGTCCCTGGGGCTGAAGGTGGGACTCACCAGCCCAAGTGTTATACAAAGGTTCCCAAACCTGGCTACAGTTTCACTAACCAGTGCCTGACTCCCACCAAAGTCCCTGTCTCAGTGGGAATCAAGCAGCAAAACCCTCATGCGTGAAACCTTGTAGTTTAATTCTTTTCTAAACTCATAAATCTCTTTATCTCTCTCTCTCTCCTCTCTTTGGAGAGAGAGGTTGGGGGGCAGCATCTGTCGTTCTCATTGGCCAATCCGGCCCAAACCATGACATGTGCAAAGCCAGCACTGATCCCTGCCTCGCTGATAGAGGCCAGAACCGTCCCTCCTTACTACCTGCAGCTGCAACACAAAAAATATTAACGGGCCTTTGCCTTCCCTTGTGCTTAATGCATCGCTCCTGGGAGATTTTCAGGGTTTCCTGGCTGCTGTGGGAGGTGGGGCTAGTTGCAGCCATTGTTCCCATAGGAATAGAAACTTCAAAACACTCTGGAATAATCAGTGTAATAGCCATCAGTGAGTCACTTGCTTTCCTCAATATGCCACAGCAATGCATTTGTGCTCTTGAGGAAGGTTAATGTGACGGTCTAGCTAGCAAGGAAGGGCCCAGTAATGATCCCAGCACGGCAGGGAGGCACCCAGAGATGTCTCTCCCCTCTCATCACTCCCTCGCAGAGGGTGACAGCAGTGCTGATCTCTCTCTGATTTCAATGCAGTGATGAAAACCTATAGCCAGAAGCGCCTCCGGTGACTGTGGATGGGTGGCGATAATTGTGCTTGAGGACAGTGAGCAATGGAGACACTTAAACGTGGGGTCATCTAGGAAATTACAACCCCGGGGTGTTTCTGAATGCTCCTCGCTGCTGAGGAAGAGAGAACTCTCATCTCATAAAACACATGAGGTTTCTCGGTGAAATAGCACTTCTCTGCTTCTGTGTGGATATTGGCAACTTCGGAATGAGAAAGGGAAAATAAGAGATTGCCAACAGCTCTGCAGGAGGAAGGGTTTGGGAGCGCGGCTCTGAGCAGTGATGCAGAACTCGAGGGTTACTTTCCGTGATCAATGACAAACTCACAATGTTACCTTGTGCAAGAGACTTGTGCCGATCCCTGACTTGCAAAGCATGGGTAGAAAAGGATTGGGATGGGGTCCATGATAGGAGAGGAGAAGAATCTCTGCTTTTGGCTTCTCTAACCAACCATCTTGCAAATACCCCCAAATCCTGTACTGCCTCATCGGTGAAGCACTTCCCTGACTCCCTGCTGCCTGTGCAACCCGTAAGAGGTGCCCCACTCACTTTGGATGCGCAAGGGCTATGGAAAAACAGAAGAGACACTTTTACTCCTCATTTGCCTCCAGAAATCCATCTCTTGCTCCTGCTGGAGCCGTTTTCCAGGAGGACACGCTCTGTGCTACGCAACCCAGGGCCGACAGTTACAGCTGCTGCTGGTTTCCCAGTGCTAGGCTGGTTTTCCACCGTAGGGATGGCTGCCGTTCCAGCCCACTTGGTTCAGAGGCTGAGATTATTTTTGCACCTAACCCCGGTGATGTGCCCTGCTCTCCCATGAGAGCTCCTGACTGATCATCCCTCCGCTCCATCGCGGTCCGGGCAAACTATTCCCCGCTCCTTGGTTGAGTCAGTGACTGCTGCAGTTTAGGGAGCATCCCAGAGAAAACTCATTCCCTGCCAGACCATCCTGGTGGGACTTCCGAAGCAATCCCTCTTAGACCTAGTGGGCAACTTTTCAGCCAATACTTCTTTTTAAAACAGCAATAAATGGTGCTTTGATGAGTGAGGCCATTTTTAAAAAAAATAGAAATAAGTCTCTTTCAGTGAAGCTTTTGGGATTCGGATTGCGTTTGCGGGTAGATAGCGAAGGACGTACTTTGCAACGGTCAGGAGACAGTGTGAGCAGCCGCCGGGGATTGTTGTTTAAAGCTGTGCCGCCGCAGGGGCAGGGTATGAACCTGAATCGAGACTCTCCTGCGCCCTGGTGAAATGATCTGCTGCTGGGCTCTCCTCGGGCAGGGGAACAGCCTCTCTCTTTGCAGCATTTTGATCAGAGTTTTGAAGGGTCCTGTTTTCACATCAGCGGGGAGCGAAAATGAAAGTGTAAACGCTGACAATACTTCGCAAAAGGCAATTCTTGTTTCCCAGCTGTTCCCCTCTGCGGTGGGTCAGAGCTTCTCCCCGTACAGAGGAGGAGGAGGAGGAGAAGTTACGTTTCTGTCTGCCGGGGCCGCCTCTGCCGTGCCACCACCCTGCCCGAGCCACCGCCGGCGGGCAGGGCTGCGGGGACAATGGCTGTGTCGGGATCACGATGGGGAGCGATTTACACGAGCACAGGCTCACAGCTTTTGGAGGAAAGGAGGATGGGGGGAATCTGATGGGAAATGTTGGTGTGAGGTGAGCGGGACAGCTACCGTTGGGACAGCGGTTTGAGGAGGTCATGTCCAGTAAAACGGGGAGGGCCACCCCACCGTCACCCCACCATCACCCCACCACCCCGAGCGGAGAGTAAAAATGAGTGTGTCTCTCTATCAAGGGAGCGGCTGTTCTTCGTGTAAAAAAAAGCTATAAAAAACTCTAGGTAAAGAACAAAGTTACTTTTGAAAACAAGGACAATTATCTTTAATTGTTTATTATTTGCCACTAATGATCTGTCCTTCCCCTGTTAAAGAAAAGCTTGAGATGTCAAATTGAGAAGCAGAAAAAATGCCACAAGAAATGGATGAGAAATTCTAGTGAATACTAATGATTACAAAATAAATGAATAGCACCTGAGTGCTCGCGTATCCTGGTTAACAAGTATGAGTAATGGGTAAACTTGTAAAAATCAAACTGTGGGTTGTTTTGCAACACAATAATTAAAAAAAGAAGAGTCAAACAGTTGGTTAATTCATATGCAATGAATAAATGAATCAGTTCTATTTTCTCCAGTGGAGTAAAAGCAAACAAGAGAAGGACGTTGTATCTGTGCACATAGTGTTGTTTTCAAACCTCAGCTGTTACAAACCAGAAAATATTTGCAATGGGGAGAATGATTTGAGAAATTAAATCAGGGTGGGCGGGGGAGGCTGCAGTGCTGCCATTTTCCTGGTATTAGCAAAGCCCATCGGTATTTTGTGTCGGTCGTGGAGAGCTGTGCTCAGAACAGGAAGGAAATGAGAATTCCACAGGAGGACAGCACCCCTGGCGAAAAAATTATTGCCTCATCGTCTCCTACAATGCTTCTAACGTGCCTACTGGGAAAGGGGAATATGAGCTACAAATCAACCATCATAACCAGGAATGGGGTGGGGGTGGGGGCATTATTAGCTCTGTGTCCAATTTGAGTTAAACTTTGGAGTGAGTTGTTGGGAAAGATGGTCTTGGCTCGTCCGTCCCACTGCAGTGATGCTGTGGCCACTGCTGCCAGTATCGCCCTGTGGGAAGGATGCCTCAGGGATGCTTCCAGCCCAGGCAGCCATCGCGCAGGCACCGGGACTTCCAACCACACGCTGGTTTGCAGTAGCTTTTGTGGCACTGACACCGAACCATAGACCCATAGAACCATAGAACGTGTTGGGTTGGAAGGGACCTTTAAAGGTCATCTAGTCCAACCCCCCTGCAACGAGCAGGGACATCTTACAGTCCAGGGGTCCTTGTTTATAGTGGGAGTATTTAGACCTAAGACCCTCCGCTGATACAGTCCTCACCACCTGAAAGCGGGTATTTAACTCCTGGTCAGAAACGTCCAGAGGAGTTTTTAGACAGAAGTCCCAGCCTGGGCTGCCCAGGTTGCACCCGCAGGAGGGTTGTGCTTTTTGGGCATCGCTTTTTCTGTCATTCTCAGGACACCTGCTCTCCAGTTTGAATCCCAGCAAAAGCAATATCCTCCTGGCACTAAGTTCATGGGTGAAGCAGACCCATCACGTGGCTACTGCATAACACACTTGGCAACTTGCTCAACCATACGAGCTACATGCCGGTCCCGTGCACAAACCCGAACAAAGCCATCTGAGGAGGTGTGAAAGGCAGCGATAGAAGGACGTCAAATTCCAGACTGTGGGGCATCCCTCTTGGGCAACCACAGAAAATTACATTTTTGTCCCCTCCTTGAACAATGCTGTGCTGCGAAAAAAATCATCCGACATCGGAGATCTCACACAGGCCCACTGACAGGCTGCTCTGCTCTGGCCCCTGCGTCCTCCTTTCCAGTGCCTGCACCGGTTGGTTGCAGCAACGCTGCACGCGGAGGATTGAGATGTTCCCAGTTACTCTGGTCCTGTTGACCCGTCTGGCAAATTCTTTCTTCTCCCTGATATGTTTTCTGTGAAGCAGGAGCAGATTGTAATAACAACAGACAGCAGACCTGACAGCTATCTGAGCTCTCTCGTTTTGTCCGGTAAAAAGAGCAGTAATTGCTCCTCTCAGCTAAGGGACTGACAAAGCAGGATGCTTTCTTATCTTAAAAACTCTGTTGTGAAAGGGAGAGGCATTAAGGGTTATTGTTCATAATGAAGCCATAATGCTCCGCTTTTTTATGCTTGTGCGTGTTTCTATTCTTCTGTGTCTTTAATCAAAGGTTATGGTTTGTAATGGTGGATTTTGCCTTGGAACTAAGTGGGTCAAAGCCTTTGACTGGCACACGCTTGGGCCGTGCCTGGTTAGGGACAGGGTGCTCAGACCGTATCCCCAGCGCAGAGGGGACAGCCCCGAGGCTGGAGGGGCGGCTTGGGCACCCGTGGAGGTTATGAAGGCAGATGGGAGCCGTCAGCCTCGGCCATGGGGGTTCCCCGAGCCCCACTGGAGCTGCCCAGTTTGCTCCCCTCTGACACCCACTTCCACCCTGAGGCTGCGGCCCCTCTGCCCAGACATCCCATTCCCAGTGAAGAAGGAGATCCCGAGCCCTGCCTCAGAGAGACTGGGGGTAAAGGTGCACTTTCTACAAAGCATCGTTTTCCAAATTAAACCATTTTGTCAAACCCCAAAGTGCCGTCCTACAAATCCCTTGGATTTGCTCGGCTCCTTTGCTCCCTGGCAGCACCAACACAACCCTCCACGTCCAGACGCCGAGCTCCCATTTCCTTCTTTTTTTTTCTTGCAGCACACACACCTGCAACCGCCTTTCTACAGGTATGAGTGTGGCAAATGGAGCAGATTTACTCTCAATGGCAGAGAAATTCTCTCTGTTTGTGCTGCCCATATTGCCAAAGCCCCAGATTCCCGTTCTTGCAAAGGGACAACGGGAAGGAGCCGTGGGGACGGGAGAGGCAGGAGGAGTCAGAGGAGTGTTCAAGGGCCCCAGCGTAGGAGAAGACGCTCCAGGCATGCAAAAATGAAGACTAATTAAAATGAGTGAGAATTATTTTTATCTCTTTAAACAATTGTACAATCACATTTTAATTAAAATAATTTTAAAACCTTTTTTTTTTTGTAATTTTGCTAATGTATATACTCATGCAGTTATCAAAAACAGACAAAGAGACTGTAATGACTTTTATTTTTCCTAAAAGGCTTTTAGTGGCAGTAAATTAAGATATATGTATATATGTAAAGATTATAGGCATAAAGTCATAGAGTTATAGAAGGCTCTGTCTGGGTGAGTTGTTTGGTTTTTTTTCCTCCCAGTGTTTAACTAGTTTTTGATGTTGTAAAGACATTCTTGCATGCAAAGCTCTTTGCAGCTCATAGAAACCTTTATTGAAACATAATTGGAAGCCTTGATCCACCGAGGGAAAGCACTGCCGTTCTTGGATGCTCTTTGCACGTATCCTGGCTCTTTCTGAGAGTTTCTGTGCCCTGCGTGGAGGGTAGATTGCTGCTATTAGTCCTTCTCTGTGGTTTGGGTAGGTGCAGGTGCCCGTAGGAGATGTGGAGTTTGGGGTGGAAGGAAGGGTGACCAGAGTGGAGAGAAAGGGGAAACCAGGGGATAAGTAAGAGTGGAGGAAGCCACGCTTGCAGGAATGGATAACAGATCACCTATGTTAATGCTGAGGAGAAGAGAGGACGTGCCTTCATCTGTTCAGCTCTGGAGGGGTCTAGAATCCAGGGAAGTTTTTCCCATGCCGGCAACCACCATTGTGGTGTTTGATGCATGTTTCAGCTCTCTCCTGGGCACTGACATTGAATCCCCCGACCTGCCCTGTGACTGCACCCTGTCCCCATCCGCGCCAGCACCATGCTGGGTGCCAGGACCACTCACCGCAGGGTGGCGGTTTTCAGAAAAGGGCGGCAGCCGAGGAGAAACCTGCCTCTTTCTGTGGCTACTTATTTATTAAGGCCAGGTCGTTAACGCGCCCATGGATTCATGCACTGCCTGCCCCAAAGTCTTTAGCTTTGTCTTGCCAGATCCAAGCCGAATAAGGCAAACATGCATGTTGCCATGCTGGTGGCTGAGGATGCCTTTAAAGAACTTGAGAAATACTTGGAAATGTCATATGACGCACGTAAAGCTTATCAGTAGCATGCATAGTTTGGCACAATTATTTTGCTCATTAGACATCCAATTAAATCGGTTTGAAATTATGTTACTTAAATAAAAAAGCACTACCGGAGAGAGAGGGATGTGGCTGCCTTTGTAAAGATGATCGGATTTAGAAATCCGAAATTATTGTGCTGAAAAGCAACTAGAAGTTGAAGCCAGTGCAGAGTCAATAACTTTTTTTTCTGCTTCAAGAGGTTTGAAGCAGAAAATTCCAATGCGCTGGAATTTTTTGAGGTTGGAATGAAAACTCTGCGATTTACTGATTTGTTTATTTATTTGGTGGTTGTTGCTAAAAAATAGAAGCATTTTGTGTGGGTTTTTTTTTTCCCCTGTCCCAGAGGAAACCCTGAGCTTGAAATATGATCATTTCTGTAAATAAAGCTGTAGGACTTCAGCCAGTCGCACATGTGACATCGCGTATTTACATCAAACCTACTGATAATGGCAGTGACGCCTCTCTGCAGGAAGGAAAACCGCTAAAGTTTCTTCAGGAGCCGATATTATCATCCGCTTTCTGCTTGCTGAGCGGCTCTGGGATGAAACAAAAACGTTTGTCTCCCTTGTGACACATTTTCTAACATGTCCCTGTGTAATCTGCGGAGCCAGGTGTGTAATAAAAATATGGAAAGAAAACAGAAACAATAAGCAGAGATGATTAATGACACCAGAGGAAGAACTTCTCCAGGCGTTGGTGGTTTCAGAGCAAAGTAGACATTGGCAGAAAGGTTTGGAGCTGATTGGGAGGAAGAAATATTCAGAACGTTTCAGAGTTTTAAGGCTGATTCAAGGCTAATTTGGGGGAGGTTGAATTAGGTATTTACCAGAACAACTAGCTCCTTTGCTGAAAAAATGTGCTTTTCTTGAAAATAGAGAAAATTAAAACCAGAAAAGGTGCATCTGAAAATGAAGATGATTGGTTTGGTTTGGCTGTATCTGTCACAAAACAAGGTCGATGCCTTTGGGCTCCTGGGCTGTGATGGTGGCTCCCGGGCTCCCGCGGAGACTCTGGACGGAGCGCGAGGATCCTCCCCCCTGCTCAGACAGCGCTGCCCTGGGAGGGGAGCGCCACGTTCGCCCTGGGACCCATTTCTCTCTGTGATATTATAACGACCTGCTCCAGAAAAACATAACCCCTATAATTCACTTCTAGAGAAATCTTATTTTGGGTTGTGAAAGAAGGATTATAATAAAGGCGATGTTCGGGCATTTTAATGGTGCTGTAAAACCCTATTAAAGCCTTATCTCCAGACATATTTCTCTATCACACACCCCTGCGTTCATCCTTGTCCTCTCCACTGTTTAATGGCAGCAGCGTTTGCAGCTCCGCTGCGGGTGATGCTCTGCCGTGTCTCCCTGTCCCTGTTAGCAGGACATTTTAAAAAAGAAGTTCAGACTCATCCAGCTGGCCTGATCTCCGAGACACCAGTGCAAGGCAGACTTTCTGCTCACTGAGACATGGAGGCTGGACAGAAAACCATCCGAATTGTCTGAAATGCCTCTGAGGGGCAGAAACCACTCGGGAGCTGCTTGTGTGGGAACACCGGGAAGAGCTGGATCCTTATCAGCATTCCCAGCTCTGCGTTCAGCTCTTCACCCAGAGAATTAGAGGAGAAATAATCCTTTAAATTTTGAAAGAAGTATATGACAGTACACAAGGAATGGCTCCAGATTTTCCTTTGCATATCCCAGCCCCTGCCGGGCTCCTGCTCCAGCTGGGGAGATTGTCTGATCCTTTCCTCCTCCTGAGAGACGGGAGATAAACGTCAGCTCTCACAGCGGCGGGAAAGGGAAAAAGCCTTCAGGGAACCATGGGCTGCTTTAAGGTGAGAGGGTTATGAACTTAAGTTGAGGCAAAGAAAGAGGATTTTGTCAGAGTGCAGCCACGTCCTGTGGCTCTCCGAAGTGCAGCGTGTCCTCGGACCAGCCCGGGGCAGGCAGCCTCGGCAGAGCCTGCTGCAGGACCGTGCTGACACCGCTGAGCGCTGTTGGCCCTTGCTGTCCCTCCAGACCGTGCCGTAGCATCACACGCTCCTGTGCTCCCTGCGGCCCACTCCATTCCCGCATTACCTGGGCCATGGGAGACATGGGTTCAGTCTCTGCTTGGCGTTCCTCTGCCTGGAAGATGAATTCCATGTTCCTCCATGCTGACAAAACAAAGGAAGAACTTCATAGAATCATAGAATTATAGAATCATAGAACCACAGAATGGTTCGGGTTGGAAGGGACCTTAAAGCCCACCCAGTGCCACCCCCTGCCCTGGGCAGGGACACCTCCCACCAGCCCAGGTTGCTCCAAGCCCCGTCCAACCTGGCCTTGAACCCCTCCAGGGATGGGGCAGCCACAGCTGCTCTGGGCAACCTGGGCCAGGGGCTCACCAGCCTCACAGCCAAGAATTTCTCCCTCACATCTCATCTCAGTCTCCCCTCTTCCAGTTCAAAACCGTGCCCCCTCGTCCCATGGCTCCCCTCCCTGACCCAGAGTCCCTCCCCCGCTTTCCTGGAGCCCGCTGAGGGACGGGAAGGGGCTCCAAGGTCTCCCCGGAGCCTTCTCTTCTCCAGGCTGAACCCCCCCAGCTCTCTCAGCCTGTCCTCCCAGCAGAGGGGCTCCAGCCCTCCCAGCATCTCCGGGGCCTCCTCTGGCCCCGCTCCAACAGCTCCGTCTCCTTCTGCTGTTGGTGCCCCAGCGCTGGAGGCAGCACTGCAGGGGGGTCTCCCCCGAGCAGAGCAGAGGGGCAGAATCACCTCCCTCATCATAAAATTACAGTGAAATTGCTGCGTGGTTTTGGTTCCTGTAAAGAGTTTAGTTTTTTTCATATTTTCTGAGCCAGAGACTTGGCCATCAGATAAGTCCTGAACAGAGTAAACGTGCGGTATTACTTGAACCATGGGGAAGTAATACTCCACTCACATCATTCCATTGATTAACACTGAGTTCATTAAGAAGTAGTAAAGTAAAAGGACGGGAGAGGGAGTGATCTCATTTGGACCAGCAGAATTTGAAGGGCTCCAAAGCCACATGAACCAATTTCATTAAATTGCTGTCTCCTTTGTCAGTATAATTTCAGCTCTGGTTCTTCATCACTTCTTTTCTCTACCGTGTTGCTTGATCTGCGGCTGTTGATGAGGTTTGGGAACGAAGGGGTTTTAACTGTTGGAGATATGATACATCCAGGCACAAATGAACTCATCAGACACAGAAATGAAATGACTCTGCCTTTAGATCTTCTCTCCCTGGGCTCAGCGGGTGTCTCCGCTGCATCAGTGACTTTCCTGGAATCGGGCTAGACCAGCAAAAGGTCTGTTGTTTCCCTCACAAGTCCCACCGCCCAGATGGAGTGTCGCACCTGAGAGCATCAACAAAGAGAGAGAGGCAGGGAGAGAGGAAGAAGGTGGCGGGGCGTGAATTATGGAGTATTATTAGATTGCTGTTACTTGTATCGCTTCTATAGCTGTGGCAGCTGGGGGCTTTAATTGCAGAGATTAAAGGGAGAAAAACCTCATAGCCGCTCATCAAATGATACATAAAATAAGCAAACTGGCGTTGTGCCTGGGAAGCCATCTGAGTGGGGCTGCACCAGCAGACAAGAACAGGGAATGCCAAAGTCAGGATCCCTTCTGATGAGGAAGATGGTGGTATCAGCTTGAGCTTCAGCAGTCGACAGAAAGCAAAGAGAGGGGACAGTCAAACCCTGAGGTGAGGAGAGCGATGAGCCAAGCTCAGGCCCATCGTAGCGCCCGGATCCTCCTGCTGCAGCCACCTTGAGAGCTGGAGCGCGGAGAAGAAGTTGCAAGAAGAAGCTGGGAGACACGGGGCAGTCGCTGTGCATTTAGCTGGCAGGAGTCCCTCCCTCAGCTCTTCATCAAGAAGCAGAGCTATTAATGAGGAGCCCATTTGCTTTCATCTCACTGGAGGGCTTTCTGCCCATGGCTGGTGGAGACACGCTTGCTGTCACAGCTCGCCCTGAGCTTCCAGCGCCCTTTGGGCAGCACGGGCAGCGCCAGGGGCTGGCCATCCTCCGGGGCACATCTCATACTCGGGACAGGAGCCCTTTTCTCCCATTCTGAGAAGAACGAGAGGACAAAGAAGGAATCAATTTGTCAAAAACCTCCTAATGAGCTGTTGAAGACAGCTCAGCCAAGGTACTGATGACCTCCCAGGTTAATTAACCTGCAGCAAAACCTGATGTCTTTTTTTTATTCTCCCTGTCTAATTTTCTTCCTACACCAGCCAAGCTCTCCTTTAGTCTGGGTGCTGAGCTGCTCATTGTGTGACACCTCCAGGTGCTTTTATGCCTTTCTCATCCTCTGCTGGCAGATCTGGCACTGGACGGGAGTGCCAGAAGCCAACAGCCCTCCCAGCTACCTTCATGCTTCATTTTTCATTACAGTGCGATTGCATCTGGCAGGCGTTCTCTGTCTCCCAGCCTGCTGCCGTCCCATCTTGCAGAACTGCCATCCCAGCCTCTGATGCTGCCAGAAAGGTGCCTTCAGGGCCAAACCAGCCCAGGCTCTTTGGCAGGGCAGTGCCGTGTGGGACGGTGACAGAAAGGAGCACACAGACTCCCAGGACAGGAACGCTGATGCCAGCGACAAGGAGATGCTCTTGCAAACACCCGGAGCTGCCTCAGTGAGCCAGTGGCATTTCAGCTTCTTATGGAAAACTGAGCAAGGGCTCAAACACTGAATCTGCAGGTGGATCTTCCCTGGTGTGGACTGATTTAGGTCCCTTTCACTCTACGCCTAAGAAAGCAGGCACGGTAGCAGAGATGAGAGCCGCGGAGTGGAGCAAGGATGGGAGGAGTCAGGTTCCCGAGGGATCTCTGGGGCCAGGCAGTGGGTTCGGAGCCTCTAGAGGATCCTTCAGTTCAGACACTCCTTGGGAGAGCTCATCATTTCCAAACACACCCAGAGGACTTTTTCCAGAGGAAGAGGCTGGGTTATCTGAGTGAATCTAGCACCTGAGGGTGACACCTCTTTGCCAGGGACAGAGACTCTGCTATTTTTAAGCTGCAAGTGTGAATGGAACTGGAGAAGAGTATGTGCTGCAGAGGAGCAGAGTTGCACAAACTACTTGCTGTTGACAATTTATCTGGCAGCTTCCTCCTCCGTCTCCTCTGTTACATTGACTGAAAGCCTCCCAGTGCCCAGGAATTTGTTTCTCCTTCATGCCTAGTTGATGTACTCCAGTTGATGTCTTATGTTTGCACAGATAGATGGTGCATAATCAGCTCTTTTTTTTTTTCCCAGTGGGGGGGAAAGAACAAGTTAAATGATCAGAAACAATTGTTTCTGATTAATTGTTCGGAGCAGGCACCACATCCTTTTTTCTCCAATGACAATCACATTCACAGATCATAAAGGACATGGCCAGGTAGGAAAAGAAGAGCAGTCCTGTTCCTTGAACGGGAATGAGGTTGCGGATGCTTAGACTCATAGAATCATAGAATGGTTTGGGTTGGAAGGAAACTTAAAGATCATGCCCTGGGCAGGGACACCTCCCTCTAGACCAGGTTGCTCCAAGCCCCGTCCAACCTGGCCTTGAACCCCTCCAGGGATGGGGCAGCCACAGCTTCTCTGGGCAACCTGGGCCAGGGGCTCACCACCCTCACAGCCAAGAATTTCTTCACAATATCTCATCTAAATCTCCCCTCTTCCAGTTTACAACCGTTCCCCCTCGTCCATGGCCCCCCTCCCTGATCCAGAGTCCCTCCCCAGCTTTCCTGGAGCCCCCTGAGGGACTGGAAGGGGCTCCAAGGTCTCCCCGGAGCCTTCTCTTCTCCAGGCTGAACCCCCCCAGCTCTCCCAGCCTGTCCTCACAGCAGAGGGGCTCCAGCCCTCCCAGCATCTCCGGGGCCTCCTCTGGCCCCGCTCCAGCAGCTCCGTCTCCTTCTGCTGTTGGTGCCCCAGCGCTGGAGGCAGCACTGCAGGGGGGGCTCCCCCGAGCGGAGCAGAGGGGCAGAATCCCCCCCTGGCCCTGCTGCCCACGCTGCTGGTGATGCAGCCCAGGCGGCGGGGGGTTTCTGGGCTGCCAGCGCACGTTGCCGGGGCGTGTTGAGCTTCTCACCTTCATCTGGAAAGGGTCACTGGGCTGTGACCGTAGCCATGTGACAAATTTTGGGTGCCGTCTTCATTCATGCCCTTGAGCGCTGGTCGGGATGCCAGGTTCAGAGCCTCAGAAGCACGGAGGAAGCAGAGCTCATCCTCATCCTTGCATCCAGCGGCTGCCGGGAGCTGAGCTCCCCAGTGCAGCAGCACGAGGGCTGCTGCGAGTAAGAGCTGATGGAGCAGCTGGTTCAGGCCACCCCCTGTGGATAATGCCAGAGAAAAACCTGCCCCAGCCGTGTCCCTTCCCCTGCCCTCCTCGAGTCCGGTGTCGTGGGCGTGCTTCTCTCACAGCTGGCGTTTGCCACCCTCCCTCGCTGCTACAGTCAGTCAGGGAGGAATTTATTTTAATTAAAAAAAAGTTGATCGCCATCTTTCGCTTTCCAGTCAGAACAAATGGGTTTTTCAGCAGACCAAAGAAGCCAAATGGTTGCGTTTTCTCCTGCATCGTGCGGAGCCGTCCCAGTTACGCGCAAAAGCTGCCCAGAGCCTCTCTCTGTGCAAAGTCAGAGCTTGAGGAACCCTGCAAGCTTTGCCCGTCTCAGAAAGCCAGGACTCAGTACTGGAAATGGAAATTGTAATTTGGTTTCATCTTAAAACAAACAAAATTCCCTAAATGAGGTCGTGGGTCATTCCAAAAAAATGAGTGTTCCTGAAATGTTCTTCAGATGATAACGACATCAGTGAAAACAAGAGACACTAATAATCTACAGATTGTGTTAATTGCTTGTTATTGCATTGCGCATATATTTGTCGTTAGCTATAACAATCAGATATTAATATTGTTGTTATTTTATTTAAATAAATGGTTGGACATTTGTAGTTATTCATAATTATAGGAGTGATCATTAGATTATAATTATTGCTATAATTTAAAAAACAAGGCCAAATATTGTGGTTGTTGAAGTGGGCTTTTTACACCAAAAACTTGTGTATCTGTAGTTTCTCTGATTAATTAGAAGGATCTGGGGGTCCTAGT
>VYZM01021318.1:6443-26888 GCA_013398915.1 Dromas ardeola | reverse complement strand
TTTTTTTTTTTTTTAAGGCTTCACAACAGGATAGTGATGGAAGACTGCTTATCTGCTATCTTAAAATGGTCCCTGAAACATTCTTGTTGCTGAGCTGTAAACAAGAAGTGTTTGGAGGAACACGAGTGAGAACAGGTTTAAAGCCTAGTGTACAGTTTGGGTTCCTCCCATCCCCCCCAGTAGAGGTAATTTTGTTCCAGAACTCAAGAAGTTTCTCAGGTATCGTTATAAGCTATTACTGTAGACATCACCTCAGTGTTAATCGTTCCCTGTTGTTTACTATATAGCTTAAGAGTGTCACCAACTGCTTTCTAGGTTGCAACAACAGCAGGTATTTCTTTCGGATGACTCTCAGGATGAGAAATACATAGTTGTCTTCAGGATAAGGAAGCTACAGAAAAAAGAAATAGGATTCCTACTCAGCTCTAGGGACTCCCGGACGGTGAGAATTCAGCACTTTGGGAGATGGTGAGTATTCTCCCCATGCCTCACCCTTCCAGAAAGATTCCTAGCACTTAACTATTAATAGATACATATACATGCAGATGGATGAACATGCTCTAACCAGAGATGAAATACAATACAGATATCAAATAGAACATCAGTCTCAACGAGTCTAGCAATAAAGCAGAAGAAAAAATATAAAAATTAAAAAAACACAAAATTTACAGATGCTTAAGATGTCTGTACAAACAGAAGGCCTTCTAATAGTCAGTGATAACTATCTCCACATTAAGTAGCAATATATTTCCCCGCTTCTATCAGCCTATTTTAGAATGAAGTCTTGCCCTTAAAAGAAGTTGTGTACTATGTTATCAGTGAGCAGCAGTAGAGGCTGTCTATACACAAGCCTCTTGGATTTTCTGCTGTGTTCAAGGTACAAATTCCTGCTGATGCTGATTCCAGTGTTACCAGGCATGACAATTTCCTATTTTTACAGTAGGTAATTACAGTCCAGCCCAGTGATTCTGAAACATAGTTAACTGAATCTTGGCATTTGCTGTAGTTCAGTCATAACCCCTGCTGCCAGCATGCACCACTGGAATAGGATTCATCCAATAAAACATTTATCTGAAAGGTTTCAGATGTGCCCATAACACTTCCTAAAAAATAGGGCTTTTTTTTTTTAAAATATGCAGTTCTTCAGAGACATCTTGAAACATGGGGGCTTCTTACCAGTTCTTTTCCCACTAGTTCTCTCTCAATTATATTGCTTGTTCTACTGAGCTTCTTTGTATATTTTGATAGAGAAGCATTCGCTTTTTGTAGATTTTTCAAATAATATTATCTATATGTTGGCAGGAATGTATCTTGAGAAAAGCAGGAGAGAAAAACAAAAACAACCCATTCCCTGGTAAATAGTTTTTTACGTAGGCTCTAATAAATGAAACAATAATTGTCCCTTTTCCATGCTAACAAACCAAATACATCATTGTGGACAGATTTTTTAGCAAGGCCTATTGTAATAGGACAAGGAGTAATTATTTTAAACTAAAAGGGGANGTTTTAAAGTAAAAGAGCTTAGAATAGATTAGTTTAGACTAGATTTAGTTTAGACTTAGACTAAATAGAAAGAATAATTTTTTTTACAATGAGGGTGGTAAAACACTGGAAGACATTGCCCAGAGAGGTTGTAGATGCCCCAGTCCCTGGAAACATTCAAGGTCAGGTTGGACGGGGCTCTGAGCAACCTGATCTAGGGGAAGATGTCCCTGCTCATTGCAGGGGGGTTGGACTAGATGACCTTTAAAGGTCCCTTCCAACTGAAACTCTTCTATGACTTGCAATATAGCGACTTGATTTGAGCAATTTCCCATTATTCCACTTCCATAGTTTTAAGAAACTTTTGTTTGCCCTTCACTACAAAGTACATGCTTAGAGCTAAAAATCGCCAGTTATGAAGAGCAGAAGGTGGTACAATAATCCACTGAAAAAAGTCCAGTTTTCTTTTTATTTAAGCCCAAATCTTACTCTACTAATGCTGCAAGGGTCCTGCAATTAATATGAAGCTAGTATAAGTCTCCATAGACCTTAAATAGGCCCTGGGACAAGGCTCCTACACTGGGGGACACCAGCTTCTTTCCACATCCATCTCTGGCATATAGATACACCCCACACTTCCTAAGCATTTCAGAATCCGTTATAAGTTTATTGCCACAGTGAGTATTCTTTCACAATAGGAAGAATAATATTATCTCTATTAAATAGATTGGAAATTGAGATACGAGAAAGCTAAATGACTTACCCAGGACCACTTGGGAAATTTGTGGCAGAGCAAGGAATTGAGTCCAGGAGCTTAACCTGGGTTCCCATCTAAATATATTACGTAATGAATATTAATGAAGTTCGCAAGACCCCAGATGGTACAAGTTTAAGTGGATAAACTATTTAGAGAAATCTGATGTTTGGGCATTACCCAATAATATGAGCTAACATTTTAACAGAAGTGGGTCAGAAAGTTAACACGATCACGCTACAAACAAGAGCTAGTTACTGTGTCTGAAGTTGAAGGTTTTTCCCAATAAAGATGCTAGAAGTATTACTAGGTGGTTCACTCTGGTCACCCTAAAGGACAATGGTGTGATGACTTCAAACATACTAATTCTTGTTAAACTTTAAACTAGACCTCAAATTAAAAAAGTTTCAGTGTAAAAATTTTTATGCTTTAATCTTTCTCTGTTAAATTTTTCCACAAGCCTAGCACGTATTTCCAAGCTTTACATTGGAGTCAATATCTCATACTTTTGTTCACACCAAAGAATACAGACTTTCAGCACACAGTAGAAGAATAAATAGCTTGAAAAGAACACCATGATTTACTACACAGAAATCATTATTGTAGTAAGAGACAAAAATATATTACAGGTTTAAAAAAATAAAAAACCCTATAGTTTCCAGAGCAGGAAGTTTGCTGTTTCGGGGCGNGGACCAAAACACAACAAACATATATAAGGATTACAATTTAAGAATGTTTTTTTGCCTCTACAGACATTATTGTATTCCAGACATGTTACTGACAACATATGCAGACTGTATGCTCCTATACTGATTGAATATACATTTTCAACTTTGTGCAAGATTTAAAACTAAAGCCTTATACAGGGATTTAAAAAAATCTAGTTATTGATATTCTGTAAGAGAAGATTGCAAACCCGTACTTTTGTATTAATAGCATACTCCCAAAAGCCCTGAAAGGTAACAAAACACAAGCTATTACAGGCACCTTTGAACCAGAATTATGGCCACTGCAATCTCAGTATCTCTTATGACACAGAGTATCAGGGAAAAATAACAGCTATGGGAAAAGGACTCATTGTTTGAAAGCTAGTGGAGCCTTTGCAAGTTACAAACTAATCAGAATAGTTCCCCGACAACATGCTGTGATATTTGCATTGTCAGCTGGTTATTATGATTTATTGGAAAAGTGGGACATGGACATAGCAGTACAATGGCATCACACTGTAGTAATCTCATTACACAGCTTTTGCTTTTTCAATCCTAACTCTGCACAGCTATTGTTTTCCTTTTCTCAAAGCACACAGGGCAAGAGAAAAAAGCAAAATCTCAGGTGTTTGATTCCATAGCTTTGTGTGGCCTCTGCTTTTTCTTCCCCTTTTTTTATTTTTAAGAAAAGGAGCACTTCAACAAATCCGCCATCTAAATACTGCCCTAGAAGCAGTCACAATAGTGAAATCATTAATAAAGCTAGAGTATTAGGTATTTTTCCCTTTGCAACTTCCATGTTCTCTCTAACCACAGTCAATGCAGAGCACTTCTTTTGATTCAACATACACAATAACTGCTCATGTCTCACCATCCATTTAGGTTTTTATTACTGAAAAACATGATCCATCTTTGAAAGGCTAAGCCTTATTTGACTTTCTCTCATCATCACAAATTAAAGGTGTCTTTCACGGGTTTTCAGGTAGCCTGATATCAGATATTCTTAAAGGTGGAGGTGGGTAGGTTTTTTGTTGTTTTTTTTTTTGTTCTGTTGTGTGTTGTTTTTTTTTTTAACTAGGTTTCTACTACAATTAGAAGAATTCTAAGAATGCTACAATAACAATCAGCAGCCATGAGACTATAATACTATACACACAAAATAACCATTTATATGGCAGCGGTACCTGCAGACCCTCATTCAAGTTCAGAGTTTTTCTTGTAGCAGTCACTGAAGAGTCATAAGAAAGGGCTTTACACCAAGAGAACTTAAAAAAAAAAACACTACAGGACTGATGGAAAATACTTAAAGACATTAATGCGAATTTTATTAGGTTTGGGTTTTTTTTCTGTTTCTAACTCATTGTCATCATAACCATTACATCCCCTGAATTTGAATACACATACTTTGAGATGTAACTACCACAGGGTACAGAACTGGTCCCAAGCAAGTTTTGGAAGTTATTAATTTTAGCAGCAGTCTGCTCTCAGGAATAGTCCTGGAAGATGCTTCCACCTCAAACCCTATGGGCCAGGACCCATAAACAAAAAAAAATGCTGAAGCAGAGGAGATAAACGTGTTTTCCTTTCCCTTCCCTCTGTAAAGAAGAAGTTGTTGATCACATACAGATTGGTGCTTTGCCTATCCTCGTGCAATCACCATGCTACAAGATACCAACAAATACCATCAGAAATAGGTACTACCAACAGATGACACTTGTACCCTTTCACTGGAAAGAGATCACCAAGTATTTACGCAACATATAAACTGAAGCCTGTAAGAGCAACTGCAAAGTCTGAACCCATAAATACTTTATGGTGTAATTGTAACTCAGCTGAAAAAAATCTGAATTTTAATTACCAATTAAGTTCTGACAACAATGTTTTGTTTGTAAGTTACATTTTGAGACTTACATGTGGAAGAGACAGTCTATAGGCTTCACATCCTATGCATTTTACTATGTGAAGAAAGTGCCATGAACAGCTAAGTCCTCAGGTAGGAAAGGAGTCAGCTATCTATTGCCCGCTTTGGGAGCTTCTAATGAACAGTGCTAGCAATCTATCACAACTATATTAGCATGGTTGCAGAGATCAAGGCTGAATATAAAAACGAAAAACTGTGGTCAGAACAGAGGATGTCCATCAGGGACAAAGCTACAGCTTGTGCCTGGGATAGCATAAGATGCCATACTCTGCTTCATACATACAGCCTTTCCTTGTGGGAATGGGATGCCACTCCTCCCATTCATAATTACACAAACGTTATAGGCTTTAAAAGTATTTCCATTTGTGAAAAAAAATTAGCCACAACACTTCAGAACCTGTAGTTTTAAAGGCACGTTCATGCACTGTGGCAGCAGATAAGCATTTGGTGTGGGGCGTTGCTTTTCATTTTTCTTGAGACAGACAGTCACAGCTTTTAGACCACTCCCTAGAAAAAACAGCTTTCAGATACAAGTATAAAGATTCTCTGAAAAGGAAAGTGCTTACAAAACATACCTTGCAGTAAATCCTATCCCTAACCGCACCCGCAGCCCTTCATATATTTCTGTGCATCAGCAGCGGAAAGCACATGCTCTCCATTCACTCAATTTGGGATGAACATTTAAAAAAAGACTTCTGAATACAGCAGACTCCAGATGTTTCAGATTGCTGCGTGGGCACAGAGTGAGGCTATTCAGTTTCACAGCAAGAAAGTAAAATACAGTAAATTACCTTGCCAGGACATCAAAGTGGCACAGATTACCACTCTTCTTCCATAATCATCAGATGATTAAAGAGCATTTACCTCATTAAAACCTCTTACAAGGGACCACCATTATCCAACTCTTCATTTACTCATTAAGCTACATCTAGGTTTTTACGTCTCTAGTTGCAATTTGATGCAAGCTCTTTAGTCCTAAAATGTTTTTTTGTTGTTGTTGTTTTTTTTTTTTTTTTTTTTAAGAAAGGAAAAGGGCTTTATCACCTACCGAGTAAAAATATTGTTTCCACTGAAGAGACCTTGAATTTAAAGCTGCATAATTGCAGTGTGAGCTGTGTTTAGAACAGACCAACAGTTTGTGAGAAACCTCGATCAAAACAAACAAACCAAGATTTCAAAAGCTCACAAGGGGCAGAAGTTAGGCACAGCAACCCAGATCCTCTTCTTCAGTTGCTGGAAGCCAGCAGAAGCCGTGTCAGAAAGTGGTAATTCAGGTAAAGAGTCCAACTGCTTTCTCCCTCGCTGAAGTAAAAGCTCTCCAATATAACACAAAGATAGCTAAATTTCGTAACAAGAAATATTATTTTCTCTACCAAAAGAATGTATTAAGACACATGACCCAGTTTACACAAAGTACGTGGGACAGGGAACACTACAAACTGGTGCCCCGGTGCCGGCCATGGGGAGCTGCCGGGCGGCCCCTGTGTCGCCGGGCCGGGGCTGCCCCGTGCCGGCCCCAGCCGGTTCCAGGCGGCTCCAAGGGCCCCAGCGCAGGGCACAGCTGAGCCCCTCAGCCACGGGCGGGCGCCGCGGGGAAGGGAAAGCCGGGGGCAGAAAGGGCGAAACGCTGCCCGGCAGCCAGGGCTGAGGGAAACCGGGTGAGAAACAGCCCTGCGAGCCCCGAGGGGAGAGCGGGAGGAGGGGAGCAGGGGCTCCGGGCGCCCCCGCAGAGAGAGACCCCGCTGGGGCAGGGGGTTCCCGGCGGCCCCTGGGNCCGGCAGCCCCTGGGAAGGGCCCGGGCTGGAGCCGGGGAAAGTGTGAGGAGGCCGGAGCGGCGGAGAGGAGCTGCCGGGGACTGACCGCAGACCCCCACGGTCTCCCCCAGTGCTACCTGGGAAGGGTAGAAGAGCCTGGAGTGAAGCTGAGCCCAGGAAAGGGCGGGGGAAGAAAAGTGTTGTTTCATAGTTTTTCATAGTTTCTTACTACTCAAACCTATATTAATTGTCAGTACATTACTTTTCTCCAAGTCAAGTCTGTATGACGGTAACTCATAAGGGATTCTGCCCCTTTATCTCAACCCACAAGCTTTTCCATCCGACTGTCTCCTCCCAGCAGGGGGATGAGAGAGCAGCTGGGTGGGCGTCTGGCAGCCAGCCAATATCTACCCACCACAACAGGCCATTCAGGTGCAGGTCATTGTTACAATAAAAAGGCATGCCTTTTTTTTTTCCTCCAGAACTGTAGGACAGAATAAAGATATTCTGATTTAGCATCATGCCTTGGGCATAGACAGGAATCCTACAAGTCAAGAGTTCTGGTCCATATTACCTGGTCCAGGTAAAACAAGTCACACACCCCCCCCAAAATTATTTGCCTTTGGTTCCAGTTTGTTTCCTTTTTCACTGTATTCAGGTACTGAATATTAAAATGGTGTCGATATGTTTATCTGTACACATGAAATCAGACTAAATATCATTGAGACAAAATGTAAGATCTTAGGCAAAACAATTAAGTTTGAAGGCATTTATTTCCAGACATAGGTGTATTAACTTTTTAAACATAAGTACTTACAGTAAGGTACTTGCAGTAGAGCAATACTAACCACTTCAGTTGAAACCAAGCTGAAATACTAACTCTACCAACACACATCCCCTTTTTTTTTTTTAAATAAAAATATTGCTTCAAGATTAATTTGCCAAGATTACTCTGCAAATAAAGTTTTAATAAGTAGCTAGCGTGGAAGTGCTCTGCGTCAATGTGAAGTATTTTTTTTTCCCAGCTACACACATGAATGAGGCTATATATGACTACAGTTGCTAAGTAAATCAGATCATTTACATAGCCCCTTTTGTATTAAGATGTTAAATTCTGGCCTTGCACTTAATTACCTTCCATTTCATCTTTATTTGACTGTATTCGCATTGCATTTAGTTTTCCAAATGGATACGCACTCTAAGTGCACAATTACCTATAAAGTGCAAAGACCAGGAAGAGAGAGAAGTTGCTGAAAACAGTCATTTTCAGCGACTTTTCTGGAGTGTAGCCTCACCATGTTTATACAATAGAACACTAAGCCTTCCATTGTGAATTTCATATGCTGGCCAAGACTACTTTTCTGAAGTATCCCTTATGGACATGCACAGTAGTCTTCAAGTCACTAGTTTAAAAAACAATGACTTGATATCAGACAAAAAAGTTTGATCTTGAGGAAAAGAGAGTTAAGGATTGGAAGATACTCAGGAAAAGGGTCGAGAACGAATTGCAGTATCAAACATTTAAGAAAAAGAAAAAAGAGCATTGAAAAGAAATCTGCAGAAAGCCCTTAAAGAAACACTTAAACTGCTGGTGAATAGTAGGGAAAATAATAATGCAGTACCTATTTTTAAATAATGCTGCTAAAAAAGAACCTAGAATTTAGAGCCTGGTGAGATTTGTCCCATTACTGAGTAAACTGATAGAGAATCTAATTAAAGATAGGATGGCAGAACAGTTGGATAAATATAACTTGATAGACTCAAGCCAGCATGGCTCCAGTAAGGGGAGGAGGGGGACAGGGAAAATAATCTCAGGCCTTTAACCCCATAGAGGTACTCTTTGCAAACACACACAAACAGGGAGGGGGAGTAGATGAAGGTGGGCTTAATTAACTTCAATTGAAAAAAAAAATAAGTCTTTCCTAAAGGACTATTAATTTTTTTAATTACACATAAGAATATTAATTATTTAGCTTTATGTCACCAGCTGTGTACTATGCAGTTTTCTAAGGGGCAAATATCTTGATTTAGAAACTAATTAAGCAATCGGAAATAAGGTTTAAAGTTATTCCTCAAAACAGACACAGATATTTTTAACTAGAAAAATCTCATGGGTCTGTGCAGTTAATGATTTGGAAAAGGAAATAGCTAGCAAATGGATGACATTTTCCAGTGACACCACACTGTTTCTGTTATAAGACATTATAGTGATCTGGGAAAAACCCAAGATAGAATTGCCTGCTTATACCTGGGGACTAAGCAAGATGACGGCAGATAAAACGTAATTTGTCTATTACCAAGAGCGAAGGTATTCCCAGTGGAACAGAGGATTAGAAACCCCGAGAAGGATTTTTTTTTTTTTTTTTTAAAAAAAACACATGAGACTTGGAGTTCACCATAAACTTGATGAGGTTAGCTGCTGGATATTAGGAATGCAAACAGAATGCTTGGCTACACTGAAAAGGTTAGTTCTACACAGAGACAAACTAGAAGAAATAGGCAAACATTAGCAAAAGAAAGTGGCAGAACAACTGTCTGATAAATTCCAGTTGTTATGTGAAATAGATAGAATATCAAGGTGGAGACTGCTAAGCTTTCAGTTCTTTGGATGTCTAGTTTCCATATGTTCAATAAGAATGGTTATCTTACTTTCAAAATCATAAATTAAAGTTATTATCTCAAGTCTCCTCCTCCTGTATTGACATCTAAGTAATTTTTGAGCACAGCCAGAAATGCAGCATATTGGAGGACACAGTAGAATGGTTTACCATTGCTAGGTGTGTCAGTTTGCTAAACTTTAATCTAGCTCAGATATGCCTGAACTACATTATTATAATCATAGGAGGACAGAGGAGAAGTCTGGAGCAAAGAGAAAGCCATTTGTTGGTCTTAAAACATTTATTTCTTATAAATAAATAGTTCAACTGCACATAGAGCAACATTTTAAACCTAAAGCTTGCACACATGGAAGCAGTAACAAAGATTATTCTTCCAAAAATTCTGTAGAGATTGGTGAGGTAAAACAAAGGAGAGAAAACTACCGGGTAAAGGCTCCAAATAATCTGGAGATGTTGCCACTGCCAACCAAGTAGTTTGGGTATTAGAGTAATTCCTCTCCTGTACATCCAAAGAAAGCAGGAAAGCAGCAGAGACTCTGGCTGACAAGGTTTTGGGGGTAGTGAGGGAGCAGGAAGGGTAACCCTTCGTAAGAGCCACAAGCCTAACCAGATTTGGAGAAATAACCAACCAAAAGTAGAAACGTCAGCTAAGGTTCGGCAGAATATCCTGAATAGTTAGAGGAACATGGGGGGGAACCACAAACACGTTCAGCAGACAACAGTTACCAGTGTCTCCCACCAAACATAGGTGACACCTTGCAAAGAATTTGGCAGCACCGAGCAGCCAGCAACCCAGAGGGTCAGGCTCGGTCTGGTATCCTACTGCATTCAAGCAATGGGTGCAAGGACCTTCACAGTGCTGTTTGAATGGTTGCATCCACAAGCACATTTTGCACAGCACTCACTGGGATGTCACCCTTCTTCCAGACCTCAGCAAAATCCCTTCTCACAATTCATAAGCTCCCACTCCCCAGGATCTTATCCAGTCGTAAGAGCTCTGCCTCAAACCCCTCCCCAACTCTGGCCCAGACAGTCACAGGGAGCTTAAAGAGGAAAGTGGAGTAGAATCTGCTCCTGTTCTCAGATTCCTGGGACACCATCTCTCTGGATACCTTTGGGATCACAGGGTACTGCTCAGGAAGCTCTGCTTACTCCTCCTTCAGTTTACTTACTCCAAGTTCCCGGTATTTTAAGACTCACACCCATTCTTCTTTGTCCCTTTTTTTTTTTAAATTTATTTAAAAGAAAGGTCTCTGACTGAGGGGAGTAGAGGCTGATGCCACCCGGAAAGCCAGAAAAGCACTATCCACAAAGATACATAGGGATGAGCAAGTACAGGGCAAGTAAATGGTGAAAATCTAAAAAGTAAAGAGACAGGAACTGACATTCGTAGCTCCAAAGAAGGACTTGCTCTACAAGACATATCAGAATCATAATGAAAGGAAAGAAAAACAAAACCAGGATAAGCAAGTTCCCAGCAAATCTAAAATAGCTTGTGCTGGAAGCGAAGAAATGTTGAACGTTCAAATAAGCTTGGAACTGAATTAAGATTAAACAAGCTATCTGTGTCAACAACTAGCACTGAGAACACACATCAAAATTCAATAACAAGGAGTGAATAATTAGGAAATTGAGTCTTCATTACCAATTGCCTAAAGGTTGTCAGGGAATGCCCAAACATTCACAGTTCTACTTTTCCCTGCATGTTTGTGCCTCTGGGCAGACCGTGGCAGCTTCTTGGATGCCTTCAGCAAGTACTGGAGGTTTTTAGGTCTGGTTTGTTTGTTCCCCCCCCCCCATCTGGTTACCTTAGTCAGAGGTTTTTTAGATTGATGGGTTTTCTGGTTTTTTTGGGTTCTTCTTGTTGGTTGGTTTTGTTTTTTAAAGCTTTGGACATGCTCTTCTCCCTATTTCCTCTCACCCCACCTTTCTACCCCCAGTGTATCTTCTGTAATATTTGTTTCTTGGGTTTCTGTAATCTCAGAAGGAATTTCCTTTTTTTTTTTTTTTTACATCACAGGATCCACCTGGTCTGACTGAGGACCTGGACAGGTATACCAAAGAGTACTATGTCCTCAAGAAAAGAGGCTTGGGAACACCCCTTTCTGAGATACATTAACCTAAAGTTTCTGGACTTTTTAAACTACAGTTAGTGTCTTCATCTTGGTGTTTGATAGCTCTTGCAGAACTTATTTCATGAATTTGTCTAATCACAGAATGATTAGATTTTGTTATACTTCACCCTTCCACGATGACTGGCAAGAAGATCCCACAGTTCAATTGTACTTTGTGTGACAGATACATCTTTCTGTTTGTTCTATACCTGCTGCTTGTTTTTTTTTTTCATATCCTTCATTCTTGTATCATGAGACATGAAAAAGGGATATAAAGTGATTAATGCAGGTCCATTCATCATTTTATAAGGTATTAGCACATTTGTCTCTTCCCCAAGTTAAAGATTTAGTTATTTAATCTTCCCTCATACTGAAGTTATTGAAAAAAACTCCAATTATCCTTGCTGTTGCTATCAATAGCTAGGGGACTGAATGATAAGCTCACTGGCAAACATTAGCTTCATATTTCTTTTGCTTGTACGAGGGAGAAAAGTAGTTTTAAACTCCAGTTAGACACAAGTTACTATTCTTAACAAAAAGCTAACTCAAATTAGCCAACGCAAGTCAACAGCACATTGTTTCGCAGTACAGACGTGTTCTAGGAAGCAAACTCTTCTGTTGTTCTGAAAACTTTTAAAAGCATTCCATTTTAAAGGATCACAGCAGCTATATTTTTTTTAAATAGAAATTACAATATTAATGTGTTGCAAAAAACATATTTTTTTAAACAGTGTCACCGAGTAAACCCACTTTAATTCTACACTTATAATGATCATGGTTTATACATAAACAGTACAATTTCAAACAATCCACAGTTTACCATATAGATTAGGTAACTTCCAGATGGAAACTCCCGTTAGTAACAAGATTTATGAGCAGACCAATGAAAGATGAACTGAACTGACCTATACTACAACAAACCTCAGCTGAGCTGAAACCAGCAGTCAGCTCTCATATTTCCCACCATTTCCTTAATTTCAAGTCAATTAAAAAGGCTAGCATTTGGTTTTGGTTGGTTTTTTTTCCCCCTTCTGTGTATGTGACTAGATTCTTCTTTTTCTTATAAAACCTCATTGATTTGTCTGGGAAATAATATGTATCATTTAGTAACGTTTGCATTTTATGTATAAACCAGTGAACTGAATTCTATTTAATGATCTAAAACATCTGTAGTGTCAGACCATAATGCACTTCTAACCATCAGAAAACTATTTTGCTTTACTTAATGTTGAAATTTTTTATTTTTATTATTGAATAGCCAACTCTGCATTTCCAAAAGCCTGTTAATCTATTCCATTTCAAGTGCAAGACTAAGTCACTGGGGGTGGGGTGGGGTGTGCCTTCATGCCCCATGAGAGTACAGAAACCCAAGAAACTTTTACTGCAGAAAACAAACTGGGAGGGGAAAAAATGAGGGGAGAGAGAAGAGTGTGTCGAAAGTTTGCAGAACTCTGAATGAGGCAGCCAGATAGGGGAACTAAAAGAGACCAGACCTAAGAGCCTCCAGCACTTGCTGAAGGTGTCCAAGAATGATGCCTTCAGATCACCCACAACCTGAAAAGTTGAATACAACTGCCTCTTTGCTGTCTCCTTCCAAATTACGAAGCTGCTTCACTTTTTTAAAATCACTAGATAATTCTGAAAAAAAGAAGAGATAAATAAGTCTGCATAAGGAGAGTAAAGTCTAATCCCCACCTCCCAAAACAAATCCACCATTATCACAGCACTAATCTAATAAAGAAGCTAAATGGATGAGATCAGCGGAACCTTCCTTCCCTTAAGCTGGAAATCCCAGTTTGGTAGAGGTGAGGGGAATACTTGTAATTAACATGACACAGTGTCATGGGTTAACCCCAGCCAACAACTAGAACCCCGTAGCCGCTCGCTCACCCTTCCACACACCTTTCCCCCTGCCCAGAAGGGTAGGAGGAAGATAAAAAAAAAGGAAAGGGAGAAGAAAAACACTTGCGGGTTGAGATAAAGACAGTTTAATAGGAACAATAACAGAAAAGGAAAAATAATAATAATAACAATGACACAGGTCATTCTCATTGCCCAGTTAATTGGCACTGTCTGGAGCAGTGGTCACAGATTCCCACCCCCCCAACTAGCTCCCATTTATATACCAAGAATGATGTGTATGGTATGCAATATTTAATTGGCCATTCCATTGTTCTGTCTATACTTCTACGGGAAGCTGAAAGAAGTCCTTAAATAGTGTAAACATCACTTTGCAACAGCTAAACCCAGTAGGTTATTGACATTCCTTTCACAACAATCACTAGAAAAAAGTTAACTTTTCCAGCCGAAGCCGGGACACAGTCATTGCTACATTGAGCCTGAAGGTTTCTACAAGGCTGACAGCTTCACCCAAACTGTTGACTGAATAGAAGTGGAAAGACAACTGCTTTCTTGCATCTCTCATTCCCCTAGTTAGCCTCCTCTGATCCTAAGTAGGGTAAATAAGCATGTTAAAAAAAATTCAATGTTGCTTTGTCACTTTCGATACATTTTACATCCTCTTCAAAATTGTTCATATTCATGGTGATAGAACAGAAGCTCTATAAGTTTTCTTTGTTTGATGCAGTGCTTATTACTTCATATATGCAATCAGTTAGAGCCCATATTGAATGGAAGGAAGATTCAAGTGTTTTTAATGGGGCTGCAGAATACATAGAAAGCACGTCTGCAGTACTCCCTGGAGTGGAATACGGAACATTGAATGCAGTCATTCAGCAGCAACTGTAATGAAAGGCCTATAGCTGTAGCGGCATCGTATTCTGATTATGCAGCATCACACAGTACAACAACAGCAGTTAAGGGTGCAGCTGATATAACTATGTGCTGTGACATTGAAAATGTATAAGCATCAGCAGGATCTTATGTCTCTTATTTTGGAAGTGTTGGAATTCTATCGCAGCATGCTGTGCATCAACACCATCCCAAGGAATCTGATTACAGGTGAAACACAGAAAAAAATAGTTGTGTGTGTCCCTTGCATTTCTCTGGAATAGGAATTTCAATAGGAAAGATTAAGTCATTTGAAAACCTTAAGAAGCACAGGTATAACACCACATACTACCTTCTCAGGCTGCGGCACCTGAGGCAGACAACAAAAACATTAAACAACTGAATTGTCTAGAAATACAAGTCAAACACTGTGTATTTTAGCTTCGACAAGCCTCCAAAAAATTAGGTATAGTCTAAACTTATAGTTTCCTTTAACGTTAAAGTACAGCAGACTAATGTTAAAGCATGTCTTGGAACTGCACTAGAAGGTGCTCAGGAGAACCTCTTAATGGCTCCCCTTCTGAAAGACGCAGGTCTCAAACACAGAAGTCAATCAGCAAGAAATGCCACAAAGCTTATGGATAATGACGACAGATAGATGTTGTCCCAAATGTAAGTTAGTCAGCTAGGTGGCCAGATTAATTAAGGCTTAATGACTCACACACGTCTCTGCTTCCCTTTCCATTCACAAAGTATCTGAAAGTGTGACTTGGTACCTACTTCGAACTACATTTATAGGTTCCACAACACACAAGAACGCCCTGTACTTGTCCTCTGGAATTGTTTCTTTTACATACAAACGGGGTCCATGTTTGTTAGAAGATGAAAACTTAGGATATCTAATGAAATTATGTCTCTTATCTGTCCTAATTACTCCTTTACAGGTATTACTCAGCATGGATGGAATATAGTAAAGCTTGAACAAAGCACATCCTTTTCTGTTTATGGACAATTCTAAAGCTTGGTTCCTATCACATACTAATTTATCTGTCTGTATCAAAGCCCAGCTGACTGTATAATTGGATCAGACACTCCAAGGAAACATAAATTAAGTAAAAACCACTAAATCCTAGCAGAAGAACTGAAAGAATTTATTGGGCACAAGCAAAAAAAAAAATCTTGTACTGCTAATTGTCCATAATTACCCAGAAAAGATGCTGCTTCTGAAACACAAAGAAAAAGAGGGAAGGCACAGAAGAGGGCGAAAAAGCCCACAGTGATCAGAAGAAACACAATCATATTTCACAATAGCTACCTTGAAAATTGTTTGGAAGCAAAACCAGTCATTTTAGATCCTTTCTAGTAGTTAAAATGTGTTTGGTTTGTTTTTTTTTTTTTTTTTTTTTTTTTTTTTTTACACCCCACCCCCCAAAGGTGTTCATGTACTTGCAACTAAGTTTCCCTTCTTTACTTCCCAGAGACCCGAAAGGGAGCGATGACAATTACCATCTGACTTCCTAAAAATATTTATACAGCTTTAGGGTCTCAGACACTTCATATATGGTCACTTAATTTTTATTTTAGAAAGTACTTATGATAGGATACATCTTTTAGATTTTTGTTTATCCTACAAGTTCTTATCTACAGCTCAAGTCTTCAGCTGGGGAAAAAAAAAATCCAGTTAAGTCAAAGACTATCATGTGAGCACAGCTTAATACCCTGCAGGACTAAACTGTCATTAATTAATTAAACACACTTGTAAGAGGGCCTGTTCTCTTCCAGTAGCATTCCCAATTGAGATAGTTTGGTTACGTGACCAGCAACAAGAACTGGACCATGTTTTGTTCATAACTGTGTAACACGAAAAAGGATTAACAATAAAAACAATAATTAGTTCACAAGAGCTGCACATGATACCATCACAAAGAAAAATCATTTTGTTTCTTTAATTAGCATCCGAGGTTTTAAGAAGTTTTGATTTAAAAATGGTAGTCTTTTGACCCGAGATGAAATTATGACAGTATCACAAGGAATAGCATGTGGATAAAAAAACCTCCAAGATGTGCCAGTGTTAGTATAAATTGGATATATATTTATGAATTCAGCAATACATGAACATGAGAGAAGTAATAAAAATGAGAACAGAGTAACTTGGCTACATTTTTGTTTACAAATTGAAATTAAATGCAAGAACTGAGAATATAGCATATGGATATTATGGCCAATATTATAGCTTGGATTATTTTTTTTTAACACAAAGTGGAAAAAAAAAAGGTCAGAATATTGCTGGTTTTGATATGTTCTTGCAGGCACTGAAAGCACACCAGAAAAAACAATTATGAAATTACTTAAAAGAATCCCTAATGCATTTCTCACTCAGAATGCTTAAGTTTTAAAACACCAGTTTTTCCCTGTGAACCGCCTTTTCAGAAATGAACGGTGAACTCTAAAACCACGCATACAACAGAAGCCTGACTCTTCAGAAAAAGCTAACATTTTTTCCCAGAATATCCACTAGGATGACATGAAAGTGTTTCCCAGAATTAAGCCACAAAAGCCCAAGAATGCAATTGAATACCTCACTCATGCAAGAAGCATTAAGGACACAGACAGGCACATAGACAGAGGCTTGACTTTTAAAGTACCATCCTATTAATGATATCAAACGACTAACAATTAGACAGATTTTCCTTTTTAAAAAAAGCTTTAGTAATCAAGCTACTTAGGTATATGTTTACTTTTGAAATGAACAGGATTTAATCACACACTTAAATATTTGGTTGAATTATCATTCCTTCATAACAAGAATTCTATACAGGCTCCTTAGAAACAGAAGTCAGAAACCTTGCATTAAATCTCAGGGGTTTTGTCAGTATTTTGTTAAAAGAAAAGGCTATATTTTGTTGTTGTGTTGTGTTTGGTTTTTTTTAACCAGCATTTTCCAAAACAAAAATAGTCAAATATCAAACAACTACTTATTCACTTAACAGTAGGCCCACACCTATAACTTCTTCTTCATTTTTATACCTATAGGAATTAAATACAAGCAGATAAAAGAACCTGTTGCTGGTAGAAAAACATCTCAATACAATTAATGCCCTAAACACAACCATCAACCACCTCATATGAACTAAACACAAGGTTTTTTGAAACCTTTGCTCATAGCCTTCACCCAGAAGCTTAAAGAAACAAATTCTCACAGAAATCTTTCCTAAGCTCTCCTGCAAGCCTGCCAAACAAAGACAGCTACATTCAAGCTGTTCCGTAATAACATTCTGGCTGCTCTGATGTACTTCACCACCACCCTCGCACCAAAACCTCAGACACACAGAAACCAAGTAACCCCAACTTCTTCTAGCAGCCCAACCGCTCCCACTGCACAAGACAAAGGACTTTAGAAACAATTACACAGAGCTGATTACCACCCCAACTCACCACAGAAATGCTCGGCAACGTACAGAAAAATCCCACGAGACTCCACAACTGTCTCCACCAGCTCCAGACCTCCCCTAAACCACCTACCTACCACTTCCTCACCTAGTGTTACCTCTTATATTGCTCCCAGCTGTTTCCCGCTCTGCAGGTTAAAAGAACAGACAAGAAGTAATTGCTTTTCTCTGATCTAGCACATCAGGTGTCCTGCTTTAATTCATTAGTCTCCATAGTGAAAGCTTTCTGCTATGCTTATTCCACCTGATTTTCAGTAAAATGAAGGTATCCAAGAAGGAGTAAAAGGCGTTACAGTTTAAATTGTCCCTGGGAGTATGACCGTTTGCCCTTGTTCTCTGTGATGTTGTCTGTTTATAAGAATTTTAGTTAAGATGAAAAAACAGAAACAGTGAATTAATATTTGGAAAGTTAAAGAAAGTTTTTTTTTTTTTTTTTTTTTTTTTTTCTTGGGGGGGGGAGGTTGAAGGGACATGAGGAACAAAAATTTGGTCAAAGGGAAAAATTAATTGTCCTCATTAGATTGGAGACTATACTAAGGAAAATTTACATTGGGTGAAGTCCAAATCAGAATTTCTTTTGTCTAAATAAAGAAAAGCAGTATTTGTAGTAAGATATAAGACAAATACGTAGTTTAAATAAGATGGTGTGAAAGTATAATTTAGGTAGGTCGACATCTGTTAGAAATAGTTCCTTTCAATCCCCCCCCCCAAAATAATTAGAGAAGGCTTAAATAAACAATACTTAATGTCACTCTGATATGTGTATGAATGAAGTTATAATACCTAATAAAATACAATATTCATGCTTTCTATGGGCTATAGCTACACCATATGAATACATAGAGTAAAATGGGATAACAGGTATGAAAGAAAAGCTGTCAATCAACATCACTTTCCATCCTGTTTATTGTTCACCAGACACCTGCTGTGCTTGAGTTGTGGATATAATACCTACCACTGTTAAAATGGACTTTAATTCCTCTAGTAAAGATAGTAATTTTATAATAAACTTAGTATACATATGTATGTGTAGAAAGAGAGTATTATATTTTAAATAGTCATATATTATAGCGAAGACCTATCAAGTCTGTTTTACTTGGGTCAGGATTAAAGGGATGGCAGGGACAGGTGATGTTACAGTGGGGGTCTGCTACAGGCCACCTGACCAGGAAGACGGAGCTGATGAGACCCTCTATAGACAGATAGGAGCAGCCTCACATTCACAAGCCCTGGTCCTCATGGGGGACTTCCACCACCCCAATATCTGTTGGAAGGACAACACAGCAGGGCATAAGCAATCCAGAAAATTCCTGAAATGCATCAATAACTTTCTTCTCCAAGTGATAGAGGAGCCAACAAGGAGAGGTGCCATGCTGGGTCTTATTCTCACCAACAAGGAGGGGCTGGTGGGGAATGTGAATCTCAAAGGCAACCTTGGCTGCAGCGACTATGAGATGGTGGAATTCAAGATCCTTAGGGCAGTGAGGAGCGTGCATAATAAGCTTGCTACCCTGGACTTCAGGAGAGCAGACTTTGGCCTCTTCAGGGATCTGCTTTGTAGACCACCATGGGATAAAGCCCTGGAGGAAAGAGGGGCCCAAGAAAGCTGGCTAATATTCAAGGATCAGGCTCCAAGCTCATGAGTGATGCATTCCAACAAAGAGGAAGTCAGGCAAAACCACCAGGTGGCCTGTATGGATGAACAAGGAGCTTCTGGACAAACTCAAACACAGGAAGGGAGCCTACAGAGGATGGAAGCAAGGACAGGTAGCCTGGGAGGAATACACAGAAATTGTCCGAGCAGACAGGAATCAGGTTAGGAAAGCTAAAGCTCAGATAGAATGATATCTGGGCAGGGACATAAAGGGCAACAAGCAAAGCTTCTATAGGTACGTCAGTGACAAAAGGAAGTGACAAAAAGAAAATGTGGGCCCTCTCCAGAAGGAAACGGGAGATCTAGTCACCTGGGACATGGACAGGGCTGAGATACTCGATGACTATTTTGCTTTAGTCTTCACTGCCAAGTGCTGTAGCCACAGCGCCCAAGTTACAGAAGGCAAAGACAGCGCCCAAGTTTCAGAAGACAAAGAACTGCCCACTGTAGGAGAAGATCAGGTTGAAGACCATCTGAGGAACCACCTGAAGGTGCACAAGTGCATGGGACCTGATGAAATGAATGCATAGGTCCTGAGGGAACTGGCGGATGAAGTTGCCAAGCCACTATCCATCACATTTGAGAAGTCATGGCAATCCAGTGAAGTTTCCAGAAAAGAGGAAACATAACACCCATTTTTAAAAAGGTAAAAAAGGAAGACCCGGGGACAGTCATTCTTACCTCTGTGCCCAGCAAGATCATGGAGCAGAGCCTCCTGGAAACTATGCAAAGACACATGGAAAATCAGTCGGTGGTCGGTGACAGCCAAAATGGCTTCACCAAGGGCAGATCATACCTGACAAATTCGGTGGCCTTCTACGACGGGGTTACAGCATTGGTGGTAAGGGGAGAGCAACTGACATCATCTACCTGGATTTGTGCAGGGCATTTGACACTGTCCCACATGACATCCTTGGCTGTAAATTGGAGAGTTATGGATTTGACGGATGGACCACTTGGTGGATAAGGAATTGGCTGCATAGTCACACTCGAAGAGTTGCGGTCAATGGCTCAATTTCCAAGTGGAGACCAGAGACAAATTCTTCAGGGGTCGGTACTGGAACCAATGCTGTTTAGCATCTTTGTTGGCAACATGGACAGTGGGATTGAGTGCACCCTCAGTAATTTTGCCAACAGCAGCTGTGTGGAGTGGTCGTCACGCTGGAGAGAAGGAATGCCATCCAGAGGAATCAGGACAGGCTTGAGAGGTGGGCCCATGCAAACCTCATGAAATTCCACAAGGCCAAGTGCAAGGTCCTGCA
>VYZM01021317.1:11905-31144 GCA_013398915.1 Dromas ardeola | reverse complement strand
GTGGTCCCTCGCTCACCCCTCTCCGCTTTAGGCTCCCAGGAGTGCCAGGAACAAGCCGTGTCTGCCGGCGGAGAGCTGTGGCTGCTGCCGGAGAAACCCCCGCAGGGGTGGGAAAAACTTGAATGGAGAGTGAGACTGGATACAGGAGTCCGGCACCGGATCCTGATGGCTGCTAGGAATAAAGATCCCCAATTCTCAGACAGCCCTTTTTCTGGGAGAACCCTTTTCCAGCGGGAGAGCCTGTCCCTGCGGATCAGCCGGGTCAGCACGGCAGACAGCGGGGTGTACCGGGCAGATTTTGAGGATGCAGCAGGAGTTCTTACTCCCCTGTGTTTCCGCGTGCGGGTGTGGGGTGAGTAGCCGGGTGTGGGGTGAGTAGCCGGGCGCCCGTCCCCCCGTCCCTCTGTCCCTTCTCACCGCCTCTGTCCCCGCAGAGCCCGTCCCCCAGCCGCACCTGGAGACGCGCGTCCTGCAGTGGGAGCAGGACCGCTGCAACCTCTCCCTGCTCTGCACCGTGCCCGGCGCCGACGCCGACGTCTCCTACAGCTGGTCCTGCACCGGGGATCCCCTGGGAGCCCTGGAGCACCAGCCCCGGCTGCACCTGCAGGTCCTTGGGGACGCCGACCCCACCGTCTGCCGCTGCAACGCCAGCAACCCGGCGAGCTGGGGCACGGCCAGCGCCGACCTGGCAGCAGCCTGCCGCCCTGCCGCCCCGGGTAATTTGCCCTCAGCTCCATAAAAAGCAGGATTTATTGGGTGTGCAAGCCACACCGCTTCTAGTGTCCTCTCTCAGGGCCCTTCTTGGGCCAGTGAAACCGCGGAGGACGTTGCGGGCCAAAACGTGCCCTGCGGGGGAAGGAAGCGTGAGAGCTGAGCAGGGCGATGTAACTCGGGCTGCGATGGACACCGTGTTCCGCAATGGCTCCTGATGTCGAAGGTCTCCCGTTTTTCCTCTCCTTCCTCCCCAGGGCTCTTCAGCATCGTCCCATGGTGGGCAGTGGCCATGTCCCTGCTGCTGGCACTGGCCATCTCCGTTGCCATACTTGTCGCCTGCTACAGGTGGAGGAATCGAAGAAAGGGCCGTCTGGCAGGTTTATCCCTGGGGCTGGGGTGGTAGCTGGCGGGACGGCATTTGGCTGTGCGACCCTGCCCTCCTCTTCACTGCTGTCATGCTCCTGACGCTCTCTGTGCTGGCCCTGGGCTTTCCCTCCTCCTGGGGCTGATGTGGGACAAGCCACAGGCGCTGTCACCCCCCTGCCAGGCGCTGCCCGGGGCACGACATCTGTGCCCATCCCTGCTGATGCCGAGTGGTCCAGCTTGATTTGCTAAACGGAGCATCCCAAACATTGGTACCCAAACCTGGAGGCTTCCCCCCATGGGGTCTAGAGGGCTGTTTGGGTTTGGATATTCATTTTATTCGGAGCTGGAGCATCCTACCCTGGGGTCAGCAAAGTCAAACCTCCCAGTTGCCAAGGGACCTCTTTCTCCCTCTGCTTTGCTTTGCTTGAGGGTTGAACCCCCCCCAAGTCTGGGGGCTCCAACACGTCAGCTGTCTTTCACTGGCCCTTCAAGCTCCCCCAGGACGTGTTGAGCAGAGTATGACCGTCTACGAGGAGGTGGGCAAAGCCCAAACCGGCCAAGGCCCTGTGAGTGCTGGGGTGTCCCTGGGTGTCCCCTCCCCGCACTGCCTGGAGGGACAGGACTCCTGGAGATGTCTGGGTTGTATCCTTTAACCTGCCTGGGGTTGCTTTCAGCCCCGGAATGGGACCAGTGAGGCCGCTGTGGGAGGAAACACCATCTACGCCGTCGTCACCAAAGTGCAGGTAGGGTCAGTCCTGTGCTGGTGGTGGGGGGCTGGAGCTGCCCCATGGGCTGGGCTGTGCAGCCCCCGGGCTGGATGCATCCATGGCAGCTTCTGAGACCACCCTTTTTGCCCCACATTTGAGGGCTTTATTTGCACGTCTCGGCACAAGAAGGACACGGAGCTGTTGGAGTGGGGCCAGAGGAGACCCCGGAGATGCTGGGAGGGCTGGAGCCCCGCTGCTATGGGGACAGGCTGAGAGAGCTGGGGGGGTTCAGCCTGGAGAAGAGAAGGCTCTGGGGAGACCTTGGAGCCCCTTCCAGTCCCTCAAGGGGCTCCAGGAAAGCTGGGGAGGGACTCTGGAGCAGGGAGGGGAGACGTGGGACGAGGGGGAAGGGTTTTACACTGAAAGAGGGGAGATCTAGATTAAAAATAAGTAAGAAATGCTTCATTGTGAAGCTGATGAGCCCCTGTCCCAGGCTGCCCAGAGAAGCTGTGGCTGCCCCATCCCTGGAGGTGTCCAGTGCCAGGCTGGACGGGGCTTGGAGCAACCTGGGCTGGTGGGAGGTGTCCCTGCCCGGGGCAGGGGGGTGGAACCAGCTGATCTTCAAGGTCCCTTCCCACCCAAACCATTCTATGACTGTTTTTTCCCCTGGCAGGGACCCAGCCGCCCTCCGGAGCCCGAAAGCTGCACCATCTACTCCGTGATTCAGCCCACCAGGAAGGTGAGGTTGCCCCACTGTGAGCGTGGCCCCTCGGTTCATCAACCGTCTCGCTCCCGTGTTGCTTGACGGCAGGTTCTTGCTCTGCTCCACAGTCTCCTTCCCTCAAGAAGAAGAGGCTGGACCCAGCTTTGGTTTCCACTGCCTACGTAGAGGTAACAGGCACCAGACCAGTGCGAAGATGAGCCCTGGCTATCTCCAAAACTCACCAGTTTTTTTGGTGTGCTGAACCTCACCCATTTCCTTGCAGGCTACGGGGGGTTTTAGACGCTGGTGCCCCCCGTTGCAGACCTCCCCACCGGCTCCTGTTGACCACCACCTCTCCTAGCGCCCCAGCCACCACAGCAAGACCTGTCCTGGTTTCAGCTGGGATGGAGTTAATTTTCCGTTAGCGGCTGCTGTGTCTCAGATTTGGTATGAAAGGAATGTCAGTAATGCGTATTGGTTTAGTTGTTGCTAGGTGATGTTTATATTAGGCAAGGACTTTTTTCAGCTTCCCAGAGAAGCTGGGAAGGAGCAGAGACGGGACAGGTTGGCCAAGGGAATGTTCCACATGGTAGATGTCATGGGCAGTGTATAAATGGGGGTTGGCCTGGGGACAGGGATCCGCAATCGCTGCTTGGGATGAGCTGGGCAACCAATCTCCAGGTGGTGGGAGTGCCTTGTGTTGTATTACTTTATTTAGTACATTCTTTTACCATTATTATTATTGTCGTTATTTTCCTTTTCCGTTGTTGTTCTATTAAACTGTCTTTATCTCAACCCACGAGTTTGGTGGGTTTTTTTTCCTCCATTCTCCTCCTTTTCTCCTCCTTCTGGGGCGGATGGGGAGAATTGAGTGAGTGGCTGCGTGGTCCCAGTTTCCAGCTGGGGTTAAAACCACGATGGAGCCTCTTCTCCTGGAGAACCCAGAGACCTCCAGCACCCACCAGGACCCCCACCCAGCAAAGCCAGGGGCTCTTTTGGGATGGAAACGGTCAGATATGGGTTTCCGCAAGGATGCGAACCCCCATTGCACCTTGGAAGCTTCCCTGCGAGGGAAAGAGGGAAAGACTCGGTGATGGAAACCCATCTTCAGAGGAGATGGAGGGGGAATTGCACATGGATCCTGGGGGAAGGGGATAGGTGTGATGTGCATGTGGTTAGCATCATCTTGGGGGTTTTTTCACACCTTGGCAGGTTCGATACACCTCGGGGAATTTATTTTTAGGTGCGAATAAAAGCTGAACTGCATGAGGCAATTGTGGTGCTGGTTTAATTAGCTTAATTGGCTATTTATAGCCTGAGACGTACCTTGGGCACAGGAAGGGAGCGGGAATTGCCTTGTTTGTGGCTTGGGAGCCTCTGAAGCGAACCGGGGTCTCACGCGGAGATGCGCTTGGCAAAGTTTCAGGTAGGGGAGAGGTGGCCATGGGCATCGGCTTCGGGCAGGACGGTCCCTGCACTGGGTGGGCTGGGTGCCCCAGGGTGACCTGAGACCGGAGATGCCACCAAGTCCTTTCCCAGGAGTGGCCCTGGGAGAAGAAAGTGGAGAAAGAGGTGGCTCCAGCTTCAAAGATCTTCCCCCATGGCAAGATCAAGGGCTTTTCTTTGGGAGGAAAATGGAAGGTGGCACTTTTGATGGCAGCTCGGGGAGCGGCGGCTCCGCAACCCTCCCCTCCCGCGCCGGTCCCCAGATCAAAATGCTGCTCCCTGTGAGACGAGCGTTAATTGGGCTCATTAACCGGGAGCTGTGCTGGGAGGCTGGCATGGGGAAGGAGGGGATGTCTGGCTGCTGGGACGAGGGAATTTAGTGGACTGGGCTGGCACGGATGGGGGCTCAGGCACAATGTGCCCCAAAGCTGGGCTCGTTTGTACCACCCTGAGCCCCATCCTCTGCTTTCCACGACGTGCAGGTCGGAGTCAAAGACTTCTTGCACCGTAACGGTATTGGCATTGGTCATAGAGTAGAATCATAAAATCGTTTTGGTTGGAAGAGACCTTTAAGATAGTCAAGTCCAACTGTTAACCCAGCACTGCCAAGTTATCATTAAACCGTGGAATGGTTTGGGTTGGAAGGGACCTTAAAGATCATCCTGTTCCACCCCTTGCCCTGGGCAGGGACACCTCTCACCAGCCCAGGTTGCTCCAAGCCCCGTCCAACCTGGCCTTGAACCCCTCCAGGGATGGGGCAGCCACAGCTTCTCTGGGCAACCTGGGACAGGGGCTCACCGCCCTCACAGAAAAGAATTTCTGCCTCAGATCTCATCCAAATCTCCCCTCTTTCAGCGTAAAACCCTTCCCCCTGGTCCCATGGCTCCCCTCCCTGCTCCAGAGTCCCTCCCCAGCTTTCCTGGAGCCCCTTGAGGGACTGGAAGGGGCTCGAAAGTCTCCCCGGAGCCTTCTCTTCTCCAGGCTGACCAGCCTGGCTGGAGCTGTGTGGGTACAATGCTCAGGGCCACGCTTTACTGGTGGTCTTCGTAGAATCATGGAATCGTCTGGGTTGGAAGAGACCTTTCAGATCATCGAGTCCAACCATTAACCCAGCCCTGCCCCAAACCCCCACTAACCCACGTCCCTCAGCACCGCGTCTGCCCAGCTTTTAAATCCCTCCAGGGATGGAGACGCCCCCACTCCCCTTGGCAGACAATTCCGATGTTTGACAACCCTGTCGGGGAAGAAATTTTTCCCAATATCCATCCTAAACCTCCCCCCGGCGCAACTTGAAGCTGTTCCCTCTGATCCTATCGCCTGTTCCTTGGGAGAAGAGACCGACCCCCCTCCTCGCTACAACCTTTTGGGTGACGATGGAGAGCTGGCGGCCCGTGGCTGGCTGGATTCAGTGGGAAAAGTTCAGGTAGGATGGAGGGGATGGAAATCCTTCGGTGCAGGCACCGGGGATGCGGGGATGGTCCCTGCTGGGCTGTGGCTGCTGCCAGGGAGCGGGGGCTACAGCAGGAGCTGCATCTCAGCCCCTTTGCAGCCCAAAAAACTGCGTTCCGACAAGCAGAAATGTCTGAAGGCGACAGTGTGGAGCCTGGGGGCTGCCGCATCCATCAGCGCGTCGCCTCCCACCGAAGCCGCGCTCCATCACTGCGCCGTAATTTATGCTAATGACCCGCTTTTGCATATGGGAGATGATAATTTGCAGGGCTGGCTGCGAGTGCTGAGGCAGCACTTTTGTTCCCTGCCAGGGAAGTTTTGCTTTTCCCACCTCCGTTGGGCGCGGGGACATGCCGTCGGGTGCTCGGCACCGCGGTGCCACCGGATGGGTGCCAGGGATCCGGCCGCAGCACCACGGCATGGCTCGTATGAAAATTGCCCTGCGCTGACATCCGATCTCCCACCGCCCCCGATGGATGGGGATGGCTCAGGGCTGAAATTAAACTGGGTCAGGGCTCAGCGGGTGCCGCCGTCTCCCTTTGTTCGCGGCCGGGCTTGGCCCCAGGGGTCCTCGCTCTCCCCCACCCCCGGCATCCCGAACAAAGCTCCTGAAATGTCGTCTTTCAGGAAGGAATCCAGGCCATAATTAAAATCTGTTGTTTGAAGCATCTGCCCTGGTCTGAGGCCAGCGCGATGGGGCCCCAGCACGTGCTCTTCCATCAGCGAGGCGTCCCTACCGTCTCCTTCCCACCACAAACTGGGGACACGAGGACACCCTGAAGGCTGGCGCTGGTGGTGTCTGCTCAAGCTGGGGTTGCTCCGTGAATGGGGCTATGGAGATGTTCAGGTGAGTGGAGCATCCCTTTGCTGGGAAAGGGCTGAGCGCCCTGGGGCTGTTCAGCTGGAGAAGACCGAGGGGATCTCATCAATGCTCAGCAATAGCTAAAGGGCGGGGGGCAAGAGGATGGGGCCAGGCTCTTCTCAGTGGTGCCCGGGGACAGGACAAGGGGCAACGGGCACAAACTGGAACCCAGGAGGTTCCATCTGAACATGAGGGTGGCAGAGCCCTGGCACAGGGTGCCCAGAGAGGCTGTGGAGTCTCCTCCTCTGGAGAGATTCCAAACCCGCCTGGACGCCACCCTGTGTGACCTGGCTTGGGTGACCATGGTTTGGCAGAGGATTAGGACAAGATGATCTCCAGAGGTCCCTTCCAACCCCCACCAGTCTGCGGCGGCACATCTTGGGGCCAGACCTTGTCGGGGATACAGAGCTGGGTTGGCAGGTGGAGAAAAGGGACCCCTGTGGGTTGGTTCCAGCAGCTGTAAAGGGGAGATGTAACCCCTGGGGTCTGCGTTTCAGGATGTTGGGGTGACTCTGATGGGGGCGTCAGTGGCCCATGGGGTGTAGTGCCCCCGGGGAGCCGCGGGGCTTCCGCCTCTTCTTGGTGGCAAACCATAGAGTGACGTTGGTCCGGTGACTTTCTCGTCAGACCCCGGAAAGGAAAGGGGAAATGGTGGGTTCATGATTCCTGTTCATGCTGAGAGATCTTGCGGCTGCCCTGCCAACCCCTTTCCTGCAGAGTCCCCCCGGGTTTAGACACGGTGGCGGGGGGCTGCAGGCTCGGGGGGGTCCTTGGTGAGCAGCTGCCCAGCGAGGGGGACTTCCACCCCAGTGTTTGGGTGCGGACGCGGAGAGAAGATGGCGGCGAGGCTTACAACGGTTGTCATCTTCTCCCTCTTCATCACGCATGGTACGGCGATGGGTTCCCCCGGGGTGAGGGTGCTGGGCTGGGGGGAGATGGCGTTGGGGATGGTGGGGGAGCCTTGGGGAGGTGCCTGTGGGTATAAACTCACCCCATCCCGGTGCTGTCCCCGAGGTGTGACCCACCGTGGTGCTCCCTTCCCGTGGGAGCCCCTGCCATCACCATCACCAAACTGGGGGTGAGGGCCTGCTCTGGGTGAGCCTGGAGGGGAGGGAGGACCCCAGAAATGAAAGCAAAGGGGAAAAAAAAGACTTCACTGGGGGATCTGGCTGGGGAGTGCTCAGGGTGGGGAGGTGGAAATCACGCCACCAGCTATAGGGGTTGTCCCTGCTACATGCCTCCAAGGGCGAGAGAGGGCAAAGGCATTAGGAATTAGTGAGCAAATGGGTTATTTGCGTTACCAGAGAATGGTTTGGGTGGGAAGGGACCTTGAAGACCATCCCGTTCCAACCCCTGCCCCGGGCAGGGACACCTCCCACCAGCCCAGGTTGCTCCAAGCCCCGTCCAACCTGGCCTTGAACCCCTCCAGGGTTGGGGCAGCCACAGCTTCTCTGCGCCAGGGGCTCACCGCCCTCACAGCAAAGAATTTCTTCCCAATATCTCATCTCAATCTCTCCTCTTCCAGTGTAAAACCCTTCCCCCTGGTCCCATGGCTCCCCTCCCAGCTCCAGAGTCCCTCCCCAGCTTTCCTGGAGCCCCTTGAGGGACTGGAAGGGGCTCCAAGGTCTCCCCGGAGCCTTCTCTTCTCCCGGCTGAACACCCCCAACTCTTACCCCAGTTTTCTACGTGTCTGGGAGGAATCAAGGTCCCCGAGTGGGGACGAGCCCCGGGGAGGGGTGGGTTGTGTCCAACTGGCCAAGCAGCACCGGTCTCTGCTTTCTCGACAGCCTGGGCACACCGTGGTCTGTTGGAGGTGGTGGGGGTTGTTGATGGAGTGGCGTATCTCAGCCCCAGCCTGCAAGACGGATACCCCCAAATCCATTGGCGGCGTGACAACACTCTGAAAATTGCCAGCTGGGAGAATGGGCAGAATGTCCAGTACCCCAACACCATCTACAAGGAACGCCTGGAGCTCTTCCTCAACTACACCCTCAAGATCAGCCACCTGCAGAAAAGTGACAGCAGCGTGTACCAGGTCTACCTGGAGGACAGGAATGGCAAGGAGCACATTGAAAGCATCATCCTGAAGGTTTACGGTGAGCTGGGAGGACGGGAAGGGTGGTCCCAGCGCCCCGTGGGGGGACGGAGAGGCTCTGACGCCCCACTGCCTCTTGCAGATCTGGTCCCAAAGCCCACTGTGAAGGCCAAAGTGATCAGGGATGAGCCGGCGTTGTGCAAAGTCACCCTGGAGTGCTCGGTGGGGCTCGAAGAGGTGACCTACGAGTGGATCCTCCCCAGCAAGCACCCGCTGAATGGTTCGGGTGGCTCTGAGCAGCTTGTCTCCTTCAACCCCTCGATGGAAACCTACATCTGCAAAGTCAGCAACCCCGTCTCCTCCAACCACGCCTCGCTGACCCACAAGCACCCCTGCTCCTGGATAGGTATCCCCCCCGCTCCACCTCCGCGGTGCTCACAGGAGATGGCAAAACTCGAGTGGGGTGGGATGGTCTGCAAGGGTGGCCTTGGCTTTGGAGTGTCCCCAGAGCAGTGGCCCTGAGGACAGCGGGTCCCTGCAAGGCTGGAGGTGGCCAATGGGTCAGGAGTGGTGGGTTGCACTGTGGGCTGGTGGGCGGCAGGAGCCTACCTGGGGAGGGGGTCGGGGGTCCCCTGCCAGGGCAGCCCACAGCCCTCCCCACGCCCCGGGTCTCTTCTGCCTCCAGGTGAGTCCTTGGCTGCTGCATCCCGCACCACCACCAGCGTGCTGGTGGCACTGGGCCACCTCATCCTCCTCCTCGCTCTGGCTTGAGGACGCTCTGCAGTTGACATCTCTCCTCGTCTCATCACCCCCCACTGCAGGACCAGCGCCTGGATGCGGCCCCCAAACCGGCTGGATGAAGAAAGATGTGGTCGCTCAAGGGACCCATCACAACCAGTGTCCTTCACACCAGCACCCACTGGGTCTCATCCACAGCCACCTGCTTCCCACCAGCCCAGTCCCTGGCCCCTGCCTTCAGAGTGGCTCCGTGCCTCAGTTTCCCTCCTCACCTTTTCTGCTTGGCTTTAATCAGAAGTCATGTTCTCTGGATCTACACAAAGCCGGGATGAAGTTTGTTGCAATGGTATTTTGAGAACCCCGACATTTTAAATTGCTAAATTAATGGTTAACTGCTTGGAAATCCTCCTCTCTCTGGCCCTCAGGTCTGTGGGGAGACCCAATCTGAGCCTTTCCTGGGGCTCCCCGTGGATCCGGGGGTGTCCTCGGCTGTCGCCTGCTGGCAGGGATGCCCTCTATGGGTCTGATGAGCAGTGCAGGACGTTGCACAACATGTTTAGCCTGAAACCAGTTACACCAGCATGGGTGCAACTGGGTACTGCTCAGCCTCCAGGTCAGAGCTGGCATGGCACTTTTGGCTTTCTCTGCAGGGGAGAGTTTTGCAGGGCGAGTACGGTCTCTTCCTTCAGAATTGTCGATGTTTACATTAAATTAATTTTAACCTCAAATCCCACATATTTAGGTGCCTGTTCCGCATTCTCCTCTGGGCTGGGGTGGGCCGCAGTGGGTGCTGGGGGACCGGTGGGGTGATGGAGGAAGCCACATGTCCCCCCCCAGCACCCTCGCTGGGGACAAGAGCCCTTCCACAGTTGTCCCCCACAGGAGGAGCCAGCTCCGGGTGGTGGGACATGGGCCATGGGGGTGGGAGGATGTGTCTTGTGCGGGATGGAGATGGTCCCTCAGCCTGCAGGGAGGGGTGGGGACAAGTGTCAGGGCCACCGCAGCCCTAGGACGCTGTCAGCCTCCAGCAAACCATCCTGAGAAAGGGGAGAACCGGGCTCTACCCTCTGTAAAACCTAAAAAGCATCACTTTTTGGAGCCGTCTTTAAGCAAAGACCCCCCAAGGCCAAATTCATCAGAGGGTCAACGGGGACCTTGCCAGCTCATTTGAAAATCAGTAACGAGCAGGAGTCGTTCCAGCTTCGGGGGCTAATGAGCGGCTCAGGGTAATTCCTGCTGGGTGGCTGATGGTTTTAGCACCGATGGATATTTTTGCAGAGATTGAAAATATTTGCTTGGGTCTCGATCCGTTCCCGCGTGGAGGTTTGGGGCTCTTCCGCCTCTGACAAAACCCAGGATGACCACTGAGCACCACCATCATCATAAAACCTCCTGCCATGGATAAATATGGAGCCCGGGGCCGTGCCTCCATCACCTTTCCATCAGGGAGACTTCAGCCTGAGCTGATAGGGGAAGTAAAGACGTTTTGGATCATTATTTTCAGTTAAAGGAGGTTTTTCTGTGACTGCTTCTATGTTTTTCATGCCTCCGGGTTCTTCCTGGAAGGACTTTTTTTTTTTTCTTCATGGTTTTGCTCGTTAAATCATTTTTCCCATCCCTCCTGGTTGGTGCCAGCCCAGCCCTGGGTCATGCTGCTGCTGTAGTGTCCCACAGGTTGTACAGGGTTTTTTATGGCTTTCCTGGGCCAGTTTGCGGTCAATGGTCTTCTCCATGATGGCACATCTGTGGCAAGGGGAGGGCTGGGGACCATCCTGCTGCCATGATGGGGGCTGAGCTGGTGGAGCCCATCCATTGGAGACCCTCCTTCCTCACCACTGGCTTTTGGGTGGGATTTGTGCCGGGGCAACTTGCCGCGCTGCAAAATACCCCAAGTTGATGGCTTCAACCCTCCATCATCTGCCCAAGAGCTCAGTCCTGGAGCCTCCGGTAGGAACCGCTGCCGTGTTCCAGCCAAGCCAAAGCTCCTGGTGTGTGCATGTGCATCAAGAAAAGGAGCCGGGTCCTGTCGCATCCCACCCTCAGGAAAGAGGTGGAGTAAGCGACTTCAGATTCGTAAATTCCCAACAGCGCTAAGGTGAGATAAATCTCAAGGTCCATATCGAAACATTGATTAGCTTCCCCAAATGATTAGTAAAAGTCTTAATGAGTCCATGAAAATTAGTCAGGTATATAATAAATTACGGCAAGCGGTGAGGTATGTGTTGTGTTACTTAACAACAGGTATGTGATGACTTATGGCAAGCGGTACTTAAGGTCATTACTTAACGACTCTAACGGTTCCTTAATAACTCTAAGAGAAAAATGAAACTGAGGGATGGAGAAAGGAAAAGACAGAGAAAAAGACAGAGATAAAGAGATCACTGGTCCTGGTTCCAGAGTCTTTTTCAGGGAATCTTCCCAGACATGATCTTCTTTCTTGGAAAAATCTTCCCAGGTACGGTCTTCTTTCTTGGGAAGAATCTTCCAGGAAGAATCTTCCAGTTCCCAGGCATTATCTTCTTTTGTCTCTTCTTTGTTCCCCTTCAGGGACCCTTATTGTCACCTTTTCTGTTTGCTGAATTAGCACCGTCCACCCCCCATTGCTGAGGACAGCCTTGTCTCTGGTTTCTCCCTTCTCCCAGGTGACGTGGAACACGATTTGGGTGGCGAGACGCATGCCATAGTCACACGTTTAGCATGATCTTCATAATCTTCATTAGGGGGTGCGCTTTCGTATGCATTTCACGGATAATGAAGCAAAGATCACCCATCGGCCACAATGGCCTCGAGAGCTGAGAAACGAGCAAGCTCGCCACACGAGTGGCAGAGCTATCTTGTCTCCCCGAGACAGTTCTCCCACGTTTTTGGACGCCAGAAGCGTGAGCCTTATCAGGTCTTTGGAGGCCAGGCCTGCGTTATTTATTTCCTTGTGAGTGTTTGAGGTGTTCCATCAAAGGCTTGGAGGGCCTCCTGCCCCTCCTCAGGGAATTTACGGTCTGTCTCTTACAGGTCCCCCCGTCCTGCTCTTACTCATCCTCTCTTTTTTATGCCTCTGCCGAACTCTTCCCTTCCATGAACTGATTAATGGGCAATGGCTTGTTTGGTGTTTTGGTTTTTTTTTTCCCCTCAGTCAGACGTTTTCCGAAAAGGAAGGAGCAGCCTAACAGGATGCCGGAGTGGTTTAGTGCGGTTTTAGGCTTTTTATCGTTAGAAATAACTTACTGGCGACGAAACTCATGGAGGTCTCGGATCTGGGCTCCACTGGAGAGCAGTGGGATGCCAGTTCACCCTTTATTCCCTTGCGGCGCTCACGTTTGGTTTAAAACAGTGGCAGAATTCCTGCTTTGCGCTGTCGCCTCTGCTCTCCTCTGAAAACCAGAAGAAAAGCCACGAAAGCGTGAAGAAAGCAAGAGGAAAAAAACCCAACCACTTCTCCCATTTTTCAAGCTGCGCGGGCCGAGCATCGGAGGAGGTGAATAATTAATTCATTACGCTGAAAACACACAAACAAGGGAGCTTTTCTCGCCCCTTTTCCAGCAGCGGAACAAGCCAGCGGTGTTATCCCCGCTGCGCGTGGGAGGCTGCGGTCCCCGCTCCATCCCCACCCGGGGGGACACCTGACGGAGGGGGGGACACCGTCCCCATCCCCGAGCACACTGTGGGGATGGCGTTCCATAGGCGCAAATTCAAATCCAGGTCCCTTTTCTCAGGGCTCAGCCCCAGGACGAGGATTGGGCTTTTCCTTGGTGGGATTCTAAAGACCCCCCATCCTCCTCCCTGCGCATCCCATGGATGGAGTGGCAGCGGTTGAGATGCTGCCACACCAGGGGACAGTCACCCACCGCTGTCCCCTCGAGGGTGGCAGGGTCGGGAAGGCCCTGTACAGCCCCTGGAAGCTCTTACTGGAAGCCAAATGATTTTCTCCTCGTTTCCTCTTCTTTTGGGCTCGGGTTAAGGACCCGTGGCGGGGGGGATGATGCAGTTCTGGTACAAACTCTGAATTGATGCTCTGCTTCCTTCTGCAGGTCTCTTTGGGCTGTCTCCGGCGAGGCGTTCAGCAGCGCGGCTCGGTGCTTTGAATACTTTCCACTCAAGAAAAAAAAAAATAAAAAAGAAAGAAAAAAAAAAAAAAAGAGTTATTCAGCCAAAAACAGGAAACACATGGCCCAGGGCAGGGCCTCTGATTTGAGTACACCTGTTCTTATAATGAGCCCAGCAGCAGATATTAATTCCACTGCAAGGAAGGCTCTGTGAAGTGAGGGATGGGTTGCAGCGTGTGTCTCTGGCTGCTGATATCTCTCGCCTGTGTTTGGGGTACGTACCTTTCCCTCCCCACCAAATACTCGCTTCGGCTTGTTTGGGGATTTTTTGGGGGGGCAGATATTAAGACTTTTAGAAATCACGAGCAGTGTGCCAGGCGGGTCGAGTATAAATATTCCTATAGAAGATAAATGGCTCACGACTCCGAGCTGGATGCGTGGCGCATCCCTGATATGCTCCTGCTAGTGTGGCTGAGGGAGGAGAGAGTTAAAGATGATGAACGAGCAAAGATGATGATGGACAAGGTGTAGCTGCAATAGTGAAGCGCTCTACCCGCTGTTTTAATGGGGTATTAATAGCACCGAGCAAATAATTCAGTACCAGATGTGAATTGGGGTGCTTGGGATGAAGGTCCTGGTCTGTGATACTGGGATCAAGAGGTGCCGGTGGGATGGGAGATGGTTCCCAAGCAATAAAATGAGTCTAAGGCGAGTGGAAAGGGACCGGCAGCGGGGCAAAGCCTGGTTTCTGGGTGCCCGAAGAGCCCTGGATGGTGTCCTGGGGACAATGGTGTCCTGGGGACGGCGGTGTCCTGGATGAGTCCGGACCAGGGAGTGACCCCCGGACCCCCAGGGCTCCTGGGTCCTCTCCTCCCAGCCCATCGGCCGTTATGGGTGGCTGTTGTAAGATGGGGTTTGGTGGCCCGGAGCCCGCACTGAAGTGCCCCCGAGCAGGGCAAAGGGAGCTGTGACTAATCCTGACCCTCCTCTCGGTGCCGGCCTGAGATCCGTACCCCTTCCCTGGGGACACCGTGGAGTCCCAGGAGCTCTCTGCCACCGCATCTGGGTAATTACCCGCTGTAAAACGAAGGGCTTGGCCAGGAAACCGGGGACCTTGGCCGAGCTGGAGTTTCTCCTTGGCTCTGCTGGCTCACTCTTACTAGAATACCTTTAAAATCCCCCCTGGTGGTTTCTGCCCGGACACCGAAAGTCCCACCAGCCCCATACCTGATGTTTGGGGCCTCTCCAGACCTAGAGCTGGGCCAGTGTGAGTTGCTTGCCTTCCTCCAGCCCCTCCAAACTGGGTTTTGGCTGGTTTCAGACCACTTTCCATCCCTCCTCCCGCAGCCTTGCTCCAGCTGAGTCGTCTTCCCTGCGAAGGAGGGATGCTCCTCGCCTGGGGCCGAGGGGTTTTTCTAAGGTGATGTCAAAAGGGCTTTTCCAGATGGTAATTCATGAGGAACCTCACCGCGGCATGTCAAAAAACATAAAAAATAAACACACGGTGCTGAGGAAATGTGACATCCGCCTGCGTGCTGAGCTTTTACAGTAAATGCATCAGCAAAAAATGCGCGAGGTGGCGGGGTTTCTGCAGGATGACGGCCGTGTCCGCATGGCTGCTTCGATGCCGAGGGGACCAAGTCTGCAGGGACAGCCCAGAAACCGCTGTGCTTCGTGCCACAGAGACGGGGGGGCAAAAACAAGCTACAACACCAGCTTGGGATGGCAGCAGGGAGAGCGTTTGCTGGGTGGTTTTTACTACAACCATAGGAAGGAGAGGCGGATACTGGGCTCATCTGGGCCTCCCCAGCCCTGGTCTTCTGGGGTATTCCCCCTATTTTCTTTTTCCCCTCTGGGGTAAAGCCTTGCTCCGATGGAAAGAAGTCAGTAGGAAACACGGGGGTGAGACAGTGGGGTTCCTTCCACGCTGCCACCGCTGGCGCCTGGCGACAACGATGAGCTGGCACCATGTTGTTTCCTACAAAAACAAACTTGTTTGCCCCGGGGCTGCGGGCAAATATGAATCACTGCCTTGTAGCCAAAGATGGGAAAAGATCTGGGAGGGGGGAGGGAGATCCTACCGCGTGCTCTCCAGGAAATCTGGGTGGTCGAGATACTCTGGGACTCGTGGGAGATGCTCACACCCTTCTACGTAAGGGCACTTTTCCGTGGCCACCAAGAAACACACATGGGACCACCTCAACCAGGAGAAGGACAGCCTGGGGTTTTACGCCTCCAGGAGGCTGCGCTTCCTGCAGTTTCTACAAGAAAAGTCCCACTGAAGGTTTCTGGAGCTGAGGCACTCGAGGGAGGTGGGTGCACCCATGACGTGCACCCAACTGCAGGCTTTGGCCAAGACCCACCAAGCATCGCTTCCCTCTGGAATGCTCTGGGGTCACTGAGACTTCTCCGGGCTGGTCCCACCGCTGCCAGGACCCTTCTCCCACGACCAGCATCTCCACCGGATTGGGACCGCAAGCCCTGCTGGAGGCAGCTCTGCCTTATGGGGTGATGTTTCACTGTGCTGGCTGGTTTCATCGTGCCAACAGAAAGCCCAGGAGCCTTAAATCAGGATTTGGCCATCGCACATGGTGGTACCTGGTGTGGGAGGATGCTGAGGCCGATGCAAAGACTTTCTCGCCTTGCTTCGGGAAGGCAGGAGTGGGGATGAAGAGCAGAGGAAGACGACGCTTCCCCTCTGGCTCCTGAGCCCTCAACCTGCATCCTTCAGGGTCAAGGATGTGGGGCCAGGGGTCTCTCCTTTGGTTCTGGGGATGGTGCTGTGGGGCGGGCATGGGGCAGAGGTGGCACTGCGCAGCCCCCACGTGCAGCGGCAACTCTTGTTCCCACCTGCCAGCGATGGTTGGTGCAGGATGTGGTGGATAATCCGGCGCTCGAGTGCATGGTTAGATAATCTTTTCAATTTTCCACCCCTTTATCTCACACAACCTCAGCCGTCCTCAATCTGCGGATTACCGGGGTGGGTCCAACGCTGCGTCCGGCTACTGCAGCTCCGCGGGCATCCGCCCTCCACGGGCAGAGCCGGGATGGGGGGGATGATGGTCTCTTGGAGCCCCCACCCCGTGTCTCCCTGTCTGTCTCAACTCTTCTCTCTGCTCTCCTCCCAGGGATGTGCCGCGGCGCCAGGGAGACAGTGCTGGGCACCCTGGGGAAGGCGACGAGATTGCGGATCCCTCCGGATCTCCGGAACCTCACCCAGCTCTTCGGGGAGGCCGTCTGGAAGCGGGACACGGAGGATCCGCAGAGGAAGCTGGTCCTGCTCAAGTACGTGGACGGCAACTACACCAACTACATGCAGGAACGAGCTCGCTTCCATGTGGTGGACTTCTCCCTGGAGATCCTAAACACCAGCCGGGAGGACAGGCAGCTCCACGAGTACATCGTCAGCAAGGGGCCGGAGGAGAAAGTCTGGCAGATCCAGTTGGAGGTGTATGGTGAGACCCGCCACCCTGAGAGGACTGGGATGGGAGGTGGGTGGTGGTCGAGGAGGGTGGGAGATGCCCACCCTGATGTCAAGGTGCTGCAGTGAGTCCAGGACCTTCTTGCAGCCCCATCTGGGTACCTCCAAGAGCTTTTGGGTTCCTGCAGACCACATCCCTCTCTAATGCGTTTGCAGTGGGGTTGGGCTAGACCGGTTCTTCCCCATCTCCCAGGGGTTTAGGAGAACCAGCAGGGTTTCCCAGGCAGGGGCCAAGGTGATGTTTGCATCCTCCTCAGATGCAAACCCTTGTCCCCTCTCTCCAGAACCGGTGTCCCATCCCAGCATCCAGGTCCTCGGCTGGGCCTTGGCCAACGGCAGCTGCGCCATCACCCTCAACTGCACGGCGGAGCGAGGGGACAACGTCTCCTACAGCTGGGGCAGCCAGGACACCAGCACCCTGGGGCTCTGCTCCCACAACGGCAGCCTCCTGCACCTCTCCTACCCCCTGCAGAACGCCAGCATCGCCTGCGCCTGCACGGCCAGCAACCCCGTCAGCAGCCGGGTCGTCGCCTTCAACTCCTCCAAGTGCAGCTACGAGCAAGGGGGTAAGTGTCCCCAGTTGCCCACCCGGCTCTTCCCAGCCTCCCAGTCCCCACTAGTGCTTTGCAGGAGACATTTTTGCGCTGCTTTAGGCAACCTCAAAGGAGCATTTCGCAAGAAAAACGGCCACCGTGTCACTCGCTGAGGTCCTTGCCCAGTCCTTCCAGTAAACTCCGGCCATGGAGCCACCAGTCCCATCTGCTTCCCCAGCCAACGCGCTCTGGTGCCCCGGGCTCGTTTTAAATGTGTATCATTTATACGCTGGGTGGTTTTGGGAGGAGAAAAACCTCGGTGACAACTTCCCCTTCGCAGGCTCTTGGGGGCCAAGGTCACGCTCTCTCTCGCTGGGGTTTTCTAGCACGCCCTCGTGACGTGGGGGGACTTTCGCCGTGGCTGGGTTGGCGTGGTGGCCGCCCCTCTCCCTGGGGACCTGGACGAGAAGTCACACCTCTGCTGGACCTCTTGCCGTGACCTGTGCTGAGAAAATATCCCCACAGGGGAAAAAAACCAGTCAGGACTCTTGCTTAAGAAAGGGAGATGCTGAAATGAGATGCTCCAGGGGTGGTGGTTTGAGCTTGTTTCTCACCCCCTTGCTCCCAAACCCCCTTGCACGGTGGGACACCCCTGCGTGGTGGCACAGTTAGTGGTCCAGGAGCGGGGCCACTGCGGTGGGAGCCCGGCTGGAGCTGCAGAGCTGCGTCCCAGGGCCCTTTTCTCACACACCTGCGATGCCAAGGCCTCTTACAACCTCCCTGCAGGCCTCCAGAAAGCCACCAGAGAACTTTTGAGGGTTTTATCTGACCCCCATCTGGCCCCCAGCAGGTTTTTCTCAGGCTGCGGCAGCCTGCAGGCGGATTAGAAGAGAGAAGCATTTCCTGCCCTTTGTTTCCTGTTCTGCTGACATTATCAGTCTCAAGTTAGGTGATGAGACGGAGAAAGGTTTTAGTAGTCTGTTGGGCTCAGCTCTGGGTGATTTGGGGCCCCAGGGCTGNCCCCCGCCTCCAATCCCAGACAGCGCCGGGCTGAGGACGGAGCATCTCGTGCTGATGGTGGTGGTCCCCATCGCCGCCGTGGTGATGCTCACCGGGGTCTTCGCGGCCACCCATTTGCCCATGGCCATTGGTGAGTGCCCTGAGGGGAGGGCGTTTGGTGGCCCATGGGTGGGGTAAATGTTGCAGGGGGACAGAAGGGGCCCCCAGCCAGCCCCAGAGGAACGGGCTGAGAGGCTGATCCCCATGAGCAACCTCGTCTTAGGGGTTTTGCTCCTTGGGAAGGAGCAAAGTGGGTTTTTCTTGAAGCAAAATGTGTTTTCTTGAAGAAAACCAGCTTAAAAAAACCCCCCAAACAAACAAACAAACAAAAAAACCCCAAAACAAAAGAGAAAGAAATGTACCTGCACGTGATCTCCAACGCTTTATCCCCATGACAATGACAGGCTCCTGAGGTCGTATTGCATTGTGTCATGGGGAACTGAGTGATCCCAGCCCAAATTAGAGTGAGCATCAGCTCTCCCAGGCAGGATGTGGCTTGGAAAGCGCTGGGGTACCCCCTGGTCCCCTCACAGGTGACTTTCTTGTCCCCCTGCAGCCGTCCGGGAGCAGCAGCACCCGCCGCTGGCTGAGGAAAACGCGGTGCACACCATCTACTCCCAAGTGCAGCGGGTGGAGGTGAGCCATGACCAGCACCCCCCCCATGGGGGGAAAAACGCTCCTTTAATGGTGGAATTGCTGCTGCCCAGAGACGCTGGGGCTGCCCCGTCCCTGGAGGTGTCCAGACGAGATGGTCTTTAAGGGTCCCTTCCCACCCAAACCATTCCATGACGCTATGGGTGCTCCTGGACCCCGAGCATGGGCACGACCCTGCCAGGGTTTCTTGGGTGGGTGTCTCGGATGGCAGCAGCTTCCCCTCAAAGCCCTGGGTGGCACCTGGGTGCCTCCTCGCTGGTCTGCGGCACCCTCCGTGATGGGCTTTGGCCACTGGGTGTCAACCCAGCCCCGCGGCTGGCGAGGGAGAGGGGGAAACTGGGGCTAGGGGGGGGACTGGGGTGGCTGTGGTCTCCCCGGCTTTGCTCATCCCTGCCATTCCAGGAGTCAGCCTGACCGCTGGGCATTCGGGAATCGCTGGGAATAAGGCTGCT
>VYZM01021317.1:0-11208 GCA_013398915.1 Dromas ardeola | reverse complement strand
GATGGCGGGGTTGAAACAAGGCAAGAATCTCCCCGGACCGTGGCGAAGGGCGGCCGGGAAGATGCTGAAGCACCGGGAAAGGGAGGGCGGGGGGGCTCTGGTTACAACACCGCAGGGAGCATCGGCACCTCGGGAGGGAAGGCACCGCCGAGCAGCACCTGGAAGCGCGGCCAGAGCTGGTTTGCACCCTGAACTCATCCCTGCCCCAGGGATTTTCACCCCACGGCCTCATTCTCCAGCCCCGGCTTCACTAGAGGGAGCCCCTGGCTCGTGGCAGCCGGTGACACCGGTGACACCGCAGCGTGGTGGTGGTGGGGGAACCATAAGCGATATATGTTTTATTTTGTTTTCTTTCGACCTCTGCCCTGTAAGTGGTTACAAAACAGGCCTCTTCGGGCTGACGTGATGAAGAAAATTTTTCGCAAACCCCTGGCTGCCGAGCCCTGCCCGGTGCCCAACAGCCCCCACCCTGCACCAGGGCCGGGGGGAAGAACCCGCGTCCCACCGCACTTTTCTGTCCCCCTCCTTTCCCACCCCTGACTCTGGGAACAGGGGAGGATCTTCCAGGTGGACTATTTAAAGCTGGATTTCTGGCTGAGAGTGGGGGGGACGTGGCTTGGCCACCCTCTGCCAGCACCTCTCCACTTCCCTGCAGGAACACCCACACTGGGAATGCTGGAAGTGGCCTGGGGGGGATGACCAGGGCTGGAAAATCCTTCTAATCTCCCCCCACCCAGCCCCGGTCTGAGCTGTTTTATAATCCCGACATAACTCAGCTCGTACGGCAGGTCTGATCTCGTGTGCCGCTGCTAAGGGAAAGGATAATAAATTTATAGCAAAGCCTTTTGGAAAAGTCTGCTGGAGAAATGTGTCAGAGACTGGATCAGGCTTTGGCGTGGGGTGCAGGGGCGGGGGCAGAGAAATCACTGTTTGCGCACCTCCTCAGCTTCCCTCTTTCGTTACAACGGAAAATCATCTGAGCTTCTTCCTTGGAAGAGTCTGCCCGCAAAGCAACCACTTCCCCCGGGAGCAGGGGCAGCTCTGGGGATGTTCAAGGTCACGCTTGCCCTCCTGCCTCTAAAACGGTGTAAAAAAAACCCCAAATTCTGTGCCTGGCACTTGGTGCAGGATGGAGCCCGGTGGTACCCGTGTCGGTCCTCGCAGGATGATGGGGCGCACTGCGATGTGTGTACCCCGTGGTCCCAGCCTGCCCCACGGCCCCGAGGGGACCTCGGGTGCCCAGGACGGGGAAAGGGTCAAGGAAAAAGGTGAATTGCAGAGGAGCACCGAGCCAGGATGCTGCAGCAACCCCCCTGCCCCCAGGGGTTGATCAGAGGAGGTAAAAGGGGTTAGGGGGTGGCTCATCCTCCCGGTTGTCTCTTTGTGACAGTCATTTTACCCGCCCTCGCCAGGGTGTTGTGAAAGAGAGGGGCTGGTTTTAGCCCTGCGGGGCTACCGAAGCCAGCAGTTCGGTTCAGCTTTTGTTTGGTCTTGAGCTTCTGCTTTGGGATTGAGCAATGATGACATAGAAGGGCATGGTGCGAGTTGGGAGGGACCTTAAAGGCCATCCCATCCCACCCCCCTGCCCTGGGCAGGGACACCAACCACCAGCCCAGGTTGCTCCAAGCCCCGTCCAACCTGGCCTTGAACCCCTCCAGGGATGGGGCAGCCACAGCTTCTCTGGGCAACCTGGGCCAGGGGCTCACCACCCTCACAGCAAAGAATTTCTTCCCAATATCTCATCTAAATCTCCCCTCTTTCAGCTTAAAACCCTTCCCCCTCGTCCTGTGTCTCCCCTCCCTGCTCCAGAGTCCCTCCCCAGCTTTCCTGGAGCCCCTTGAGGCACTGGGAGGATGCTCTCCCTGTACCAACGCATCCCATCGCCCGGCAGCACGGTGTCGGGGCGGCGCTGAAAGGCGACAGCAGCCCCCGCTCCATCCCTGGGGTAGAGGAACCGGGGCTATTTTAAAGCCTGACATCCACGGCTGGGCCCGGCACGCTTCCCCCACCTGAATTTCAGTATGACGCTGGCATCACGCTACTTTCCAGAATCAGCTGAAATTAGGGAAGCAGCTGCTTTCCCTGTGGTTGTCATTCGACTGCCTCATCCAGGGGGAGAGTTTGGATCTCGGCATCCTTAGAATCATGGAATCCTAGAATTGCCGAGGTTGGAAGGGACCTTTCAGATCATCGAGTCCAACCAACAACCGAACTCTGACAAAAAACATCACTGGACCATATCTCGAAGCACTGTGTCTACCCGTCTTTTAAATCCCTCCAGGGATGGTGCCCCCACCACTTCCCTGGGCAGCCTGTTCCAAAGCTTAATAACCCTTTTGGTGTAAATTTTTCCTAATATCCAGCCTAAACCTCCCCTGGTACATCTTGAGGCTGTTTCCTCTTGTCCCATGGCCTGTTCCTTAGGAGAAGAGCCCGACCACCCCCCTGGCTACCCCCTCCTTTCAGGGAGTTGTAGAGAGCGAGAAGGTCTCCCCTCAGCCTCCTTTTCTCCAGGCTGAACACCTCCAGCTCCCTCAGCTGCTCTTCACAGGACTCCTGCTCCAGACCCCTCACCAGCTCCGTTGACCCTTCTCTGGACACGCTCCAGCCCCTCAATGTCTTTCTTGTCATGAGGGGCCCAAAACTGGACACAGCCCTTGAGGTGGGGCATCCCCAGTGCCGAGTTCAGGGGGACCATCACTGCCTCAGTCTTGCTGGCCACACTGCTCCTGACACAGGCCAGGGTGCTGTTGGCCTTCTTGGCCACCTGGGCACACTGCTGGCTCATATTTAGCCAGCAGTCGACCAACACCCCCAATGTTCCTTCCAAAGGATGCCCCAGTGACATCGGTCCATGGACCACCAGCGTGCCCCCGGGCACTGACCCCCCGATGGTCCCCATGATGCCCCTCTCTTAGGGCTGGTTTCCACGGAGGAGCTGGGACACTCGTCACACACGGCCGCGATGATGCTCTTTGCCCCAGCTGCCACACTCCTCTTTGCTTGGAAATGGAGTTTTGCAGTTCGTGTTTTCACTGTGGGATTGTGTGTGCATGTGGGATTTTTCTCCTTGTCCTACCTGGGGAGACCTTGGAGCCCCTTCCAGTCCCTCAAGGGGCTCCAGGAAAGCTGGGGAGGGACTCTGGAGCGGGGAGGGGAGCCATGGGATGAGGGGGGATGGTTTTAAACCGGAAGGTGGGAGATTTAGATGAGATCTGAGGGGGAAACTGTTTAAAATGAGGGTGGTGAGCCCCTGTCCCAGGTTGCCCAGAGAAGCTGTGGCTGCCCCATCCCCGGAGGGGTTCAAGGCCAGGTTGGACGGGGCTTGGAGCAGCTTGGGTCTAGTGGGTGGAACTAGATAGTCTTTAAGGTCCCTTCCAACCCAAACCATCCTCTGATTCTACCCCTTCTAGTGCGAGTCTGGTGTCAGCCCTTGTGATGAGGAACCAGCCATTGGATGGAGCACAGTTATCTCCACCCATCCGGCCGTGGGAGGGAACGCTACGGATGACTCCGTAGCCACTTGCTCCTTCCTCTTCTCACCCGGCTGCTGAGAGCCCCTCTCTGTGCATCCATGGACATGCTTTGGTGCCTGCCGCTCGCCCTCCTCCTCCTCCACCAAGCAGGTAAGCACGAGGTGCTCCTTTTCCCTCGGTGGTGGAAGGGAAGGAGCCCACGGGGGGCTCAGGGGGGGTTTAGGGACTTCCTGGAGAGCGGGGACAGGGCTGGCACGTGCGGGACGAGTGGTGCATCCCCACGGGGATGGACTTTATCCCCAGGATGTTGGGCAAACCAGGGTGCGAGATGCCCAGCGTGACCCGGTGTTGTCCTCTCGCTCTCCTGCGGTTCCCCCTCTCTGCTGATGAGTGAATACATCAGGTCTCAGCTCCAGCCCGGGCTCCAGCCAGCTTGTTGACACACATTTGCTGTCCTGTGCCGGGCTCAGTATCTGCTGCCCCACGTGTCGCCTTTGAGTTTTTCTGTGCCACGGTTTCATTGGCGGGTATTTTGGTGCTGTCTGGAGACCAGGAGATATTTTCTGCCACGTTTCAGGCCAGGGGAAACAGGCAGAGGCCACGGCTCTGGGGCCCTTCGAGTTTATCTCCCCGGCCAGTTTTCCTTCCTTACCGTCGGAGATGCCCGTTGGCGGTGTCCCGGCGATGTCCCTTTGGGGACCAGGAATGGCGAGCCCCAGGGAGAGGTGGCAGCCTTGGGGTCCGGCTGCCCAGCCGAGCCAGGATCCATCCCCTTGCCAGGAACAGGGGAAAAACCCCTCCGTCCCCAGCCCATACTGGTCAGCACTGATTTCTTAAAACAGGAATAGACAAAACAAGAGGGAAATATCTTCTTCCTTCTCGGAAAAGGGGAGAAGCAGCTGCACATTTGGGGAAGAAGCCACCTGTTTTCTTGCGTGCTCGTGTTGGCCTTTCAGTCTGGAGATGAGAGGAAACCTGCCTGACATTTGAGTCCTTGCAAACTCCTCCTTGCGATTTCAATTTGCGCCTCAAGGCTCTGCACCTTTCCCACTTTTTCCCCTTTTCCCTTCCTCTTTGCCGGTGGGAAGCAGCGTGGGGTGTCCTGTAGCCGTGGGAGAACCTGGAATGAGCCCTTGGGGGGATGCGAAAGCACCGGTCCTCCTGCAGGACCTCAGCCCAGAGCCTCAAAGGCAATTAGTTTATTTAAAATAAAAAGGAATCTCCAAATTTCTGCAATCACCCCGAGATGGGGGGATTTCTCAGTGCTCTCCACATCCAGGGTCGTGTCCGTCCTTGTCCCCAGGGATGCCCCAGAGGGTTTTGGTGATGTGGCAATGTGCACCAGCAGCCCAGAACCCTCTGCACCTCGGGCTGCATCCCCAGCAGCGTGGGCAGCAGGGCCAGGGGGGGGATTCGGTCCCTCTGCTCCGCTCAGGGGAGAGCCCACCTGGAGAACTGTGTCCAGCTCTGGGGCCACCAACAGCAGAAGGAGATGGAGCTGTTGGAGCGAGGCCAGAGGAGGCCCCGGAGATGCTGGGAGGGCTGGAGCCCCTCTGCTGGGAGGACAGGCTGAGAGAGCTGGGGGGGTTCAGCCTGGAGAAGAGAAGGCTCCGGGGAGACCTTGGAGCCCCTTCCAGTCCCTCAAGGGGCTCCAGGAAAGCTGGGGAGGGACTCTGGAGCGGGGAGGGGAGCCATGGGACGAGGGGGAAGGGTTTTACACTGAACGAGGGGAGATTTAGATTAAAAATAAGTAAGAAATTCTTCATTAAGAAGCTGATGAGCCCCTGTCCCAGGTTGCCCAGAGAAGCTGTGGCTGCCCCATCCCTGGAGGGGTTCAAGGCCAGGTTGGACGGGGCTTGGAGCAACCTGGGCTGGTGGTTGGTGTCCCTGCCCAGGGCAAGGGGGGTTGGAAGGAGATGATCTTCAAGGTCCCTTCCCACCCAAACCATTCTCTGATTCTCTCCCCAGCATGTGCCAGTGACTGGGTGGAAGTGGTGGGGGCTGTGGGCAGGTCCATCACCTTCTTCCTCCAGAACGTGGACACCGCCATAGCCTGGACCTTTCACGGCGAAGTCATGGTGACCGTGAAATTTGGCAATCCTCCCGAAGTCACGTTTTTTGACGATAACTACAAGTCGCGCTTGGCCTTCCCCAAGAATGGCAGCGCCCTCACCATCTCCCAGCTGAGGATGGATGACGCTGGGACCTACACTGCGAAGCACAAGGGGGCAAAAACCTACTTCGCCTTACGTGTGTACAGTAAGTGCCTTTTAGTATCAGTGGGTTGGATTTTTTCCCCCCTTTTTGGGGGGGGTTGGGGATTTCCTGACAGCCCACGGCTTCCCACCACAGGGGAGCTGGCGGTGCCGACGGTGACCTGCATGGCACAGAACTGCTCGGCCGACGGCTGCCACTACACCCTGCGCTGCACCGCATCGGGCTCCGGCTCCGGCAACGTCTCCTACGGCTGGAGCGCTGGGGGGTGGCCGCTGAGTGAAGGGCCCATGGTGTTGGTGGTGGAGACACCCCCGGATGAGCCACCTCTCACGTGCACGGCACGAAACCCCGTCAGCAGCCGCAATGCCACGGTCATCTCGCCCGCTGCCCTCTGTGCAGGTAAAAGGCATGGAAAGTCATAGAATCATGGAATGGTTTGGGTGGGAAGGGACCTTGAAGATCATCTCCTTCCAACCCCCCTTGCCCTGGGCAGGGACACCAACCACCAGCCCAGGTTGCTCCAAGCCCCGTCCAACCTGGCCTTGAACCCCTCCAGGGATGGGGCAGCCACAGCTTCTCTGGGCAACCTGGGACAGGGGCTCATCAGCTTCTTAATGAAGAATTTCTTACTTATTTTTAATCTAAATCTCCCCTCGTTCAGTGTAAAACCCTCCCCCCTCGTCCCATGGCTCCCCTCCCTGCTCCAGAGTCCCTCCCCAGTTTTCCGGAGCCCCTTGAGGGACTGGAAGGGGCTCCAAGGTCTCCCGGGAGCCTTTTCTTCTCCAGGCTGAACCCCCCCAGCTCTCTCAGCCTGTCCTCACAGCAGAGGGGCTCCAGCCCTCCCAGCATCTCCGTGTTGCAGTTTAACCCCTGCCAACATCTGGGACCACACACAGCCTTTCACTGGCCACCACCGTTCCTCCCCCATAAGGGTGGGGAAAAGAGGGAGAAAAGGAGGGGAAAGGGAAAAAGAGGGAGAAAAGGAGGAGTAAGGGAAAAAAACCCCTCATGGTTTGAGATAAAGGCAGTTTAATAGAACAATAATGGAAATGGAAAATAACAACAATGATAATAATAATGGTAAAAGAATATATGAGACACAAATCACTCTCACTGCCCGGTGAATTGGTTGCCTGGCCTGACCTGAGCAGCGATTGCGGATTTATTCCCCCCACCCCTGGCCACCCCCATTTATATATTGAGCATGACGTCTATGGTATAGAATATTCCCTTGGCCAGCTTGTTCTGTCTCTGCTCCTTCCCAGCATCTATGGGAAGCTGAAAAAAGTCCTTGAATAGTATAAGCATCGCTTAGCAATAACTAAAACAATATGCATTACCGACATTCCTTTTGTACCCAAGCTGAAAATGCAGCAACCACTAGAAAGCAAATTATGCCAGCTTGAAACCAGGTCAGGAAGGTGTGTGGAGGGGTGGTGGGGATGGGTCATATCCTGCTCCTGGTGGCTCCAGCTTTCCCCCGAGCTGTGCCTCCACGTGCAAAGAGAGAAACACGGACCTGCAGCAGGGCCACTTACCTCTCTCCCTGTTCTCTCCCCTCGCTGTGCTGCCTGTGCCACCAAGAAAACACAACCCGCCCTCCCACCACTGGTGAGCTGCTGAACCGCCCATCCCCACTCTTCCCTGTCTGAGTGTGCCCAAGCTCGCTACCAGCCCCCGGCCGCCCTGGGCCCCCCTACCGGGGCAGGGGGAGATGGGGAGCCTGAGGACAGCGCGGTCCGTCTCCTCCCAAAAAAGAGCCCGCAGGGGGATATCCAGGCTTTCCAGGCATCTGTGTGCTCTTGGTATCCGTGTGCTGCCTTTGTCACCTGGGGAAGTCGGGAAGGTGGGGTCCACATTTCGAGACTGTCCCCCCCAAAAGTCCCAACTTGGGATGGGAGCATCAAATCGATGAGCGTAACCGAGAGGGAGAGCCAAGGAGGGGCTGGAGGTGGGAGCCTGGCTCCATGTCCACCTGCTGCCCCAAGACCACGTGGGGCTTCCCCCCCCCAAAAAACAAGCCACCCATGAAGTTCCCCGGCATGCAAACGGACATCAATGGGGGCGGCCATGGCCATGGAGGGACTGGGGTGGGATTCTCCCGGCCGTCGCTCTGTCTGCAAAGCCGCTCGTCCTCGTGCAGTGCGTCGCCTCTGTTTGTGTTGGACCCTGTCGGGGTGAAATCAGGGTCCCTGCGAAGAGGGAAAGGGCTCAGCGGGGCATCGGAGTGGAGACGTGGCCTTTCCCCCCCCGACTCTGACACTGGGAAGAGGCAGCTTCGTTTTGGGATGTTGTTACCGGACCCTCTTCTCTTTCAAGGCGCCTACTCCAGCAGCCAGGCTGGAATCGTGGTCGCATGTGTGACGGGAGTCGCAGTGGTCTTAGGAGTACTTGTCTTCTTGATCTACTGTAAATCCAAAGGTGAGTGGCATCCCCTCCGCAGGCAACCGGGCCCGTAGGAGGCAGGACCCGGGAGGGGACACCGGAGCCAGCCCTGGTGTCGGGGCACCCGGGGTGCTGCAGTGGCTGGAGCCAGGGATGCTGCGGTGGCCACTTTGGCCATCACTGCTGACGGGAGCCCCCATGTCGCTTCTCCCCCCAGGCTGGAGCGTCTTCCATTTGCCCGTAGCTGAGGCCATGAGCACAGGTAGGACTTTGGGGGGTCCCCCAGGCATTTCCCTCCCTCCCCCCACCTTTTTCCCGATGGGAACAACCTGGTCGCATTTAAGATCAGGAGGGAAATCATCCACCGCCGGGGGCTTGGTGGCGGAGCGTACCCCGGCCGGCAGGACCCCGACACCTCCCTGTGCCCCCCACCCTGCACACGTGGAGGCAAGTGGAAGGGGATGAGCCCAGGCGACGTCACGGTGGCTGAAGCCTTGCTCCTCCCCAGTCTTTTGCTGGAAAACTTCGTGCCAGCCCACCAAGAAGGAGCCAGGAGCGCAGCCATGAGACCCCCAGAGCAAGGAAGGGTTGTGAGCCCCATGGCCAGAAATATCCCCTCACGGCACCACACGCGGCTCCAGCAACCGCCGCCGGCAATCGCTGCCTGAACCCGCCGCCGCCGCCAGCCCTTGGGGACAGAGATGCGAAGCTCCTGGAGCAGCGGGATGGTGACACCGGGAGCAAAGGCCCCCCTCAGCATCGCTTTGGGATCGACTCCACAAAACTCAGGGGTCCAGGGTGTGAATCCAGCCGAGAAAGACCAGACGCCCTGACCAGTCCCATCTCCTCTCCCTCCATTCAGGGCCGTTCTGTGGTGGGCCGTGCTGGGCCCATCACTGACAAAACCGCGCCAGTCAGTGCTCAGCGGAGACCTCACTGACTTTTTACTTTTTTTTTTTTAATGTCTGCATTTTGTTGTTTTCGTTATCTGAAATAAAGCTAACGCGACTGGGGGAATTCCTGCCTCCTGTTTTGCATTCGCCCGTGTCCAGGCGGGATGTCGGGGGCGCAGCCAAGCACCAGGACCACGGGCTCCTCCCGGCCGATGATTCGGATCCAGTTCTCCCGTTGGGAACCACGGGCAAAACCTCTCCCCAAAGCCCTCCTCTCCGCACGGGCTGACGGAGCTGTTCCTCTGCAGGGCTTGGCAGCAGCGCTTCAACCGAGAGGCACTGAAATTTTCACCCCAAATCTGGGATTATGAAGGATTTAGATCCTCTCTCCCCTCCTCTGTTTGACGAGCCAAAGAATGAGTCGCGGCAACGCTTGCTGCGATGATGGCGACACGGGAAGGAGAGACAAACGCGTATCGCCCTCCAAAAGCAGCCGACCGTCTTGTATTTAAATAAATTTTTAAAAAAAGATGATTTTCACTAGCAAGTCCCTTCAACTGCTGTTCTTTGAGCTGGAAGCAAGCGTCCCTGCTCCCGCCATGTCCGGGAGGGACGGTGGGATGAGAAGCAATGCTCAACCTTGACTCAGACCCCCCCCTTCCAGCAGCTCCGAGGGGCTGCCGCGTGCCAGGAGCATCCTGGGGGACCCACCACGGCCCCTTCCCGGCTGCTCCCTCGCTGACCTTCCTCCTTTCTTCCCCTTGCAGAGGCAGGAGCAGAGTACATGACGGTGTACGCCCAAGTTGGACCCTACCAGCAGGTGAGTTTGTGTGGGCTCAGCCCTCGGTTCCGGGGAGTCCCTGCACGGGATGGGGACGGTCCCAGGGGCCACATGGTGGGGACGGGGAGGAAGGAGGGCAGCTGGACACTCCACATCTTCATCAATCACTTCCTCCTGGAAGCCTGAAGGGGGACAGGCCAGGGCTGGGGCTGGCCCAGGAGGATCTGCCACGGCCACCTGCCTGCACTTCCCGGTGCATCCCCGGCATCCCCATCCCCGGTCCCAGCAAACTTGGCTCCTTTGCCTCGCCCAGGCTTTGAGATCCCTTTGCCACCTCTGGAAACACTTTTAAAAACCTTTTTCCCCAGGTGCACCAGCAGAGTTTCCCCAGTGCAGAGCAAGATCACCCAAAGAAGATGCCGTCCACCGATGAGGAGACCTCCAAAACCATCTACTTCACCATCCAGGCTACGGCCCAGGTGAGCTGGGGCCCGTGGCCACCATCCCCAGCGGGGGTCCAGCCCCAAGCAAGGCGATGGGCAAGACCCCGGAGCAAGGGGCACTGACAGATGGGTCTTCACTGGGTTTTCTTGGAGCCCAGAGCTTCCAGCCAAGCCTGTGGGTCCCCTCTTTCTCACCAACGGGAGGGATCGACTCCCACAAACCCAAGCAAAGCTTTTGTCCCTTTGCGATTGCAGACGGATGACGAGAAGATGGGCAACAGCATGCCAGGGTGCCGGGAGCAGGCTGAGAAAACCCTCTGCCCGGTGGGGAAGCCAGAACCCCTGGAAGAGCCCCGGCTTGGCTCTGGTGTGCCCATGAACCTGCTCTGAGCGCGGTGCTCCTCTCCGTCCGGCTCAGCATCCCCCACCTTCCCTCCCATCGCTGCCACCTCCGATGCCAGCTGCGGTGCCTGGCCATCCATCTGGATGTAAATGTCCCGGAGACGGGAGGAATAAGTGCCCTGGAAGCTCCGGCTTGTCTGGCACAGGAGCTCTGCCCGGGTTTTGGGATCCACGTGGGATTTGGGCTCCTTTTTCTGCCCTCTCTGAGCAGACCAAGGGACATGGACCAAAACCGTGGCTGCAAACCCAGCGCAAGGACATGAGCTGATGCTCCTGGGATTCACCCTGCAGCCCCCACAGTGCGGAGCCTCGGGACGAGAGGACGGGAAAACTTGAGGACCCTCTTAAAACCCTTTTAAATCTTTTTTTCTTTTTATTTTTTTTTTCTTTTGGCTATACTTTTAAACTTGGCAAACACGTCGTTGGGTTGCTAAACCCCAAGAGAAAGCAAAAATAACACTTGGTGACAGAGAGACGGATCTGGAACCACACGTGCCTCTGCCCAGGCCCACCCCCCAGGCGGCTGCGGTTTGGGTGCAGGCTCCTTCCTCAGCGCTCACGGCGCCTGGGCCTCCCGGGGACCTTCCTGAGCTCAGAGCTCAGAGGGTCGT
>VYZM01021316.1:784-13244 GCA_013398915.1 Dromas ardeola | reverse complement strand
CTGGTGTGTCACTCCCTGTTTGGTCACCCTTTTCACCAGCTGGTGCATAATGCTAATGCACCAACGGCATTCTTTGCTGTATTTTGACTCAAAATGTGCTAATCCATCCAGAAAGGCATAGAATAGAATAGAATAGAATAGAATAGAATAGAATAGAATAGAATAGAATAGAATAGAATAGAATAGAATAGAATAGAATAGGAAGGACTATTAAGACTGTTGCAGATACAGTTTCAAGAACCATTTGCTGCCTGCAGCTGGCCTTGCTTGGCTAAAGTGGGAATTCCCAGCCCTCCCAGGTGGCTTGTCTTTCAAAGCCATCTATTTCTTCATGGAGCTCCTTCTTTCCAGTATAACAACTCAGTACCCTTGGGAACGTCATCATCTGTGTTCTGCAAGCAAGTAACTGCTCGCAGCACACTCAGAAGCCACTGTAACTCTCTTTGTTAATGCAGAATTCTTTTCTGCTAACACGAAACTGGTTGCACACATACCATCTGGCTACCAAGTCACCTTTGTCTGCTCAACAGACCTGTATTATGCCCAATTCATAAACCAAGATAAGGGCTCTCTTTTTCATGAGTGTTTTTAATGCCCATAATTTTCCAGTTTGCATCAAAAACATCTTCTCTGAAAGACAAGAAATCATTCTCAGATATGTCTTATTTGTTGTTTAAGGATACTGCAGTTTTCATCACATTTACAGCTGGAATATTAAGGATGCTTAAGAAATTTTGAACTAAAATCAACATTTAAAAAAACAAGAAATTGGAAACTCTAGTTATGTCTTTTTAAAATCCTTCTGAGTAGGCATACCTCATTTCTAAGTAAAATGTGTAAGGGCCAGATCTGATCACTAGGGCAGCTGGTGCAAATTAGTTCAGTTGATTCACGTCATCTGAAGATCAGCCCCTCATTCACGGCCGTTGCAGTTCCATGAAACATAAATATAAAAGGTGCAAGACTTCATGGAGATTAACCTTGCAATCTACTTTATAACCCTGATCTTGTCCAAATCTGCGCTTACTGATTGTCTGAGATGAAAACAATGAGAGATTTCAGCACTTTTTAGAATCAAACCCAAATTCAGGGTTGCCTCTGGTTTTCCCCAGCTCATCAAAGGGAAGTTTCCCTTTGCCACTCCAATGATCATCACCATTCCCTCTGACGAAGCTCCTCAACTTTTCCCCTCCCTTCCCACAAAGCCCTTTTCTCTAGCCTCTATTATTCAAGATTCATATATTAGACCCCGTACCAAAATTCAGCTGCCCAAAAAAGATCCCCAATAGTTGTCATCCCTAATTTTCATGATGAGCTAAGTTCAGTCTTCCACAAGACCCCATTTTCCTAAACACGATACAAACACCATTAGAACCAGACCCTGACTCTAAAAATTTTATAATTGTAGAGAGGAAGGTGAAGGTGTCATCTAGCTAACACGCTGCCATCCCGTCCTCTGAACTCCAATACCTTCTGTATCACGTCAGCTTTCCTCTTGCTTACAGCATTTTGGAGAACAGATGTGGATGGGCGGCAGGAGGCCAAGTCAGGAGCATTTTTCCTACTCAAGAACCGTAATAGTTTTTGGCTTTTCAGGGCTGTTTTTAGCAGTCAGGACAGCAGGTGTCTTTGAATGGCTCAGCACACCTTCTGCCATTTTCACAGGCTGTGTTCAACCGTAACATTGCCAAACCTGCAAATGAACTGCTGAAGTTGCTCCCGTACTTGTCTTTTTACTAGCTGTGCAAGGGAACACAAAGGCAAAAATTCATATATAAGGGAGAGAGAATGTAAACGGAGGGAACTCCTATCCTTATTATATTAGGGTTTTTTTCATATTGCAGAAGATGACAGAAAAGAACCGGATAATTCAGCTTTCAACCTTATGTAAAAAAAACAAAACGGTGCTTGCTGTTGAAAAGTTTGCCTGGAGGGATCATTTCAGAGCTGCTGAGAAGGTTTTCTCACCAATCCACAGCACAGAGGATACGATCAAGCTGTGTGACCACAGCTTACATATAGGCACACATGAGTTTTAGAGCAGTCTAATCAAGGACAGGTAATGAGGTAGCTGCTGTAACAGCTGCACATAAACAGCAAGGGCACCCAGCAAGGTGAATCAATAGATGTCAAACTTTGTGCTACCACAGAAGTACCTGAACTATTTAATGTAAGGTTAACTCTTGTGTCTATACTATATGAAGAGAGAATAATTCCCTTAATGCCAGCTTCGAAAAATTACATCTCATCTACTTTAATTACTAGACTTTTTGTCTTAATCCACTGAGAAGGACAGCACCCTAAAAAAGGTGAGTTGCCCAAAAGAAGTGGAATCGTTCTATGGAGGTACCACTGGGAGCTGAGGGTGTCAAGGGACCAGAGGTGAATCCTACCTCACAGTGACTATCTCATCACATAAACATATCCATAGGGTCTGATTCACACAGCTTGTCTTATTCCTACCAAGTTACCTGTACATTGTCTCATTAATTCACTATCCATCCTTCCCTCTGTGAGAAGAGAGATTGTGAGAAGACAGATATAAAGGTTGTGTTGCACATATTTATAAGTAACCCTATGTACGTCTCTGTGGTGAGCATTCATTTACAGGATAGGCATTCAGAATATTGGTATGCATTTAGGAAAAAAACCTGCGAATAATTTACATTGAGAATAATTTCCTTCATTCAACTGAAATACAAACCTTAGTAAGAGTTTTTGATAAGAAGATCTAAAGTTTAATATTGCAGTATGTAAAAAGTTTCTTTCATCACTTCGAAATAGGTGCTGCTATTCGCTTCCAATTATTTCTGCACTTCATTTCCTACAAAGAAAAAAGTAAATCACCGCACTCATTTTATCTTTTCTAAATAATATCTACTCAATTTTATTAATCATTATTATTCAACAGAGATATCTTAAAGGAACTTAGATTAAGCTCCATTATGCAAAGCATTATGAGACAATGCTTGCCTCAAAGAAGTTACAGCATAAATAGATAACAGACATGTTAAAGTTCTCATTTTACAGAATGGGAACTTATACAGCAAAACTGCACCGAATGCCCAAGGATGCAGACGATGGCCAGAGCAGCGCTGACTTCAAGCCCTAAGACCCTTAGGATATGTCTACTGGGTTGAAGGGACTGAGCTATCCATATGGTTTTATTTGTTTAAAGAGTATATTTTATTTGGAGAAAAGAGTAAACTCTTGAAGGACCTCAGACAGACACAACTGCTGGTGTGAGTGCCCCTCATCAGTTGTAGCAGAAGTCAAGGAGTGCATTCCTCCATCTGTGACCCATCCCTACCTGGTGGGGTGGCAATGGAAAGCTGAGAGGTGCCTGCCAGCTCCAAGGGACAATGTCAACAGTAGGAGCTCCTACCAGGTGAAAATCAAACACATGGGTACACAGCACCTTCTGTGGCTCCTTAATGTCGCCTGTTTAATTTTCCTGAAATGGTTGGCTGAGAGGTTTTTCTAAAACTCTGCCATTTCCTGGTTTCTAAAGGCATTGGAGAGTTAATGCCTGAGCTTCTGAACTTAGTTCAAGTGGTCCCCACTTCCATGAAACAACAAGTTTCATGTTGTGCCATGTAGTCCACTCCCTCTGTCATTCTCTTTAGTACCAAAAAGTCTCCCATATAGATACAAGATTATGGACAGTATCTGAAGACAGTTTTAAGCAGCACCTGTGGAAATACCCTTCAAGCCAGAAACATAACCATAGGACTATCCTTTCTCATTGCATCTGTCCTTTACAAGATGTCTATAAACTGCTTCGCATGCATCTGCACTAACCAGATTTTTGGGATATAGTCAAAACTATGCTGGGTCTCTCATAGTCTTCAGATGAGTTCAAGTTTGTGTTCCATAGAAAATATCTGTCCGGTTTTATCTTCTGTAACGCTGTGCCATCTGAAAGCTTCTCCCTTGGGCTTTTGACTAAACCTGTCAATGGAACACAAATATTTACATCATTTTTTTCTCTGCTGCCAAACAGCAGCAAAAAGAGAAACCTCATATATTTTTTTTCCCTTTTTAGGGGGACTTTAGTCTACTCAGGTTTGTGAGTTGCAGGTCATTAGAGCACAGTATTTTTTCCCCAGAGGCCTACAGCACAGGAAGAACAACTGTTTATTCCCTATTTTTCCTTCTTATAAAGCATCTTATAAATTTAAATAAAGTTGCAAGAAATTTTTTGATAACAATTGAGTCCTTCAAATTGCTAGATGACATTCCTGGGTTTTTTCAACCCTGAGATGTTCTTTCCTGCCACTGTGAGGAAATAGCCAATTTTAAGCAGCACAGTAAACCTTTCTCCTGATCTCGTAGAAATAACATACCGTGGAGACCATCTCAGTAGTGCCAGAGAGCAGCAAATACCGAGCACCTCTCAAAATTTGTATTTAAGCACAGGCCACACAATGAATGTTTTGAACTTCCATAAGGTCCTGTGAAGTTGTTGCTTAAGACACTCACCAGTAATGGAAGATGTTCCTTCAGCTCACAAGCTTTCCCCTTTTCTATAGGACATACTGTTTTATTTATGACCAATAAACAAGCATCGTGGCAGTTTTTGTTGTGTTTGCCACATTGTCATCATTGATGGCATCATCATTGCCTTTTCACAGCTATCACCCATGCCAGGGTACGCAGAAAGGAAAAGACAGTGACTGTGCTTTCCTGCTGAAACAGATCTAGTGCCACACAACAGCACAGGACTGTAATTTTCATACAATCATAGAATGGTTTGGGTTGTGAGGGGCTTTTGAAGATCATCTAGTCCAAACCCTCTGAAATGGGCAGGGACATCTTCAACTTGATCAGGTTGCTCAGAGTCCCATCTCAGCTGACCTTGAAAGTTTCCAGGGACAGGGTATCTACCACCTTTCTGGGCAACATGGGCCAGTGTCTCACCACCCTCATCCTAAAAAAATTATTCCTTATGTCCACTTAAAACTACTCTCTTTCAGTTTAAAACCATTGCCCCTTGTCCTGTCATTAATTTTCATGATTGTGACTGTCCAAGTAAGGGCAAGAAGATTAATTCAGCACCATGCAGTGAAAAATCTCAGTGTGAAGTAAATGCTAAACCTATAAGGAATATAGATACTACACAGATACAATGAAAACTGATGAAGTTGTATCTCACACAACTCAGAAAGCCACCTCAGAAGGATTTAATCAGTCTAGTCTTTTTTGGCTAAAACTGTAGTGGCTGCATGTAAAATAGGTAAAATGTTCTTTCTTTTATTGCTGAGGAACAAGACAAAGTGAGGGGAACATGCAAAAGTTACAAGAGAAATGAAGATATCTACTTGGTTAAATAATCCCTTCCTCATCAGTGCAGCTCTCAGTGCTCCTCCCTTTCCACAGCATTTTATTCAGTCCTCATCCACTGCCTATTTGACAGGACATCTACCATTTCCTTTACGCACTTAATCTGCAGTCAAAATATTCTCACCACGCAGGAGCTATTCACTGTATCTAAACAACATTGAAGAAGGATGTAAAAATGACCTTGGTTCCCATCTGACCTAGGAAGACAAAAACTGTTATCCTGCATCAAGATAAGGCACGCTTAATCCCAAATGCCGCCTCTGACAACGGCCATTGTCAGGGCCTGAAAAGGACGCGAGTACAGAGTCCTTCACCAGGCTGAAATGAGATGCTTCTGATCTAGTGCTGATTACATATTACCAATCCTGCAGCATGAGGTTTGACATCACTTCCTAGATGCCCAAAGCAATTTGAGAAGTATTCTTATTATCCATGTAACAGCAGTTCCATTTTTTCTTTAATTTATCACATTTTTAGTCTAAATTGCACACTATAGGAAACTACATTTATTTTTCTTGGTCATGAGTTCCCTCCCTCACACCTTTCAACTGTACGTAAATCTAGCACATCTAAACCTGGAAGATTTTGTACCACTTTCCAACCCAGAGTATGCAAGCACTTCTCAGTGGTCCAATAACTGAAGCAATCCATGTCTTCCACCCTCTTTTTGTAAACAGGTACATACAAGCAGTGAGGTTCTGGGTTCTGGGTGGTGATTTTTACAGTGGTTTCCTTGTTATGCACCAGGAAGAAGGGCGAGTTTGTGAACAGTGCCTGATATCTGCTCTACATCCCTAAGAATGCATGTGTATAGTTATTCCACATGATCTGGGTACCCATAATACCTTAAAAATTATTAACCATTCACGTGTCTCTGACCACATTCACATGGTTTTGGTTAACATTTCCCTCCCTTCCTATTGACCTTTGAACTGCTGCAGTCTAATCCCCTCACTTGTTGTCCTTACGTATTTTGGTGGGGCGGAGGATTAAGCCAAATACAAAGACCTCACTTACTTTGGCTGCTCTTTAAATTTCTTAAATTTCTTTAAATTTCTTCATATTTTTGTTTGTCCAGCAGATTCAGTGCCATTGCGATCAGAACCTCTCTGTCCTGCCTTTCTGCTCCTGTTTTGATTTTTTATGGTTCTCCGCTGAGGATCCAGCCCTCCTACCTGCATTCCCTTTTCTCAGTCACCATCAGCAGAACCTGTCCTGAGCTTCACACCATTCTACTTCCCCAAAGCATTTGTGCCAAACTGGCATGATTCAGAAAAAATTTCATGGAGATTCATCAAAAAGTATCCCAAGAGACAGACCCTGTAGGTTTACGAATTTAAAGACAGGAGCACAGATTCAGGACCATACCCTTCCACACCAGTGTCGGCAAAATTAAACTAGAGCAACACAGGAACAGCTGATTTGTAGAGGACTTTTGCTGGAGATTGAATCAGCTGCCCATACATAACATGTCAAGTCATTTGAGTTGTGCTAGGGTCCCACCTGGCCTTCAGAGGCCTTTGTATAGCAGCACAGGTCTCATATATGTCCTGTGTCATATCTACTACTCTCATATGGATATCTCAGGTATCTTGAAGTATATCAAAGGGCTGAAAATTCTTACAAGCAAGCCCTAGTGACCAGCAATGTGCTGACATATGGGATAGATCTGCTCATTACAAACGACACCTAAGCTCACCCCTAAAATCCAGTTGTTCAACTAGGGCATCAAGCAGCCCTTGGACATTACCTTTTCGAATTAAACTTCCATTCTGATGGTTTCACAGGTCATTAACAGCTCCCTGATCCAGCTGTAACTGAAAGCAATTAGACACTGTTGGAGGTGTAAAAACAGATTTGCCTCCTCAGGCATCTCATTTCTACTGACTGTTATGGGAGATTAGACACCTAGAACATATGTAGACACATACTTTATAGAGACCTAAATCTGAGTGTGTAAATCTGGATGCTTGTGGTAAGAAGGCCACCTTCAGGGCGCAAGCTCTATGTGGGCTAACAGCCCAATACATAGTTGAAAAGCATGCACCTGACAGATCTTGACTTGAAACTTTTAACATTACACTAAGCTTCTGCAAAATGTACAGGATGTTACCAGTAACTTTTATTTCATAGAATCACAGAATCATAGAATTGCCTAGGTTGGAAGGGACCTTTCAGATCATTCAGTCCAACCATCAACCTAACTTTGACAAAAACCATCACTAAACCATATCTCTAAGCACCATGTCTACCTGTCTTTTAAATACCTCCAGGGGTGGTGACTCAACCCCTTCCCTGGGCAACCTGTTCCAATGCTTGATAATGCTTTCAGTGTAAAAAATTCACCACAAAAAGCATCATGATTTTCAAATGTGCTGAGGGATGGTGATGATTAGCAATGAACATAGTGAACTCTAATGTTTCTGATACCTCAAAGAAAACACACTCCTGTTACTACATCTTTAAAGAATGATGAGGCACCAACAGGCAGCATTTCATCCAACAGTTCTGACATCAAGCATCCTGCTTTTCATCTTCTGAATGAAGGTCAGAAGTTATTAGATTTAAATCCATTTTAACTGAGAGTGACCAGAAATAACTGGTGAAAATAATACTAACTTTAAGGTTTTTAACACAGATCAGACAGAATACCTGTTGTCACGGATGGAGCGTTGCACTTCACTCATAAGAGAGAAGCAGCAATGTATTTATTGATACAAAACAATGATTTAACAAAGTTTGATAGTAAATGCGACAGTTTAACAAGATTCGATGGCAAGGTACACTTGTTTATTTACTGCATAGAGGACAGGGTCAGACAGAGCTGTCAGGGAGACCCTCCCGTTGAGTCACAAGGTTCAGAAAGAACCCTCTTGCTTTCTAAACTCCTTTTCAAAGAGAAGTCTAGGAGCAGCTGGATCCAATCCTAGTCCCAGAACTTCATTAACAGTTTATGCCTAAAGGGTTATTTATGTGCAATCAATACTTTATATCACTTCACTAAGATTTCAAAGTTTAGCATGCTATTAGTCACTACTCAAGGGGAGATCCTGGCGTGCAGCCTGCTGCTGCACAGGAGAGCTCAAAAGGCTCTTGTGCTGTTCACTATTTATGGGGGTAAGATGATTGATTGACTTATAGTCATATTTACATATTGACCACAGTACCAATGTTGTGGCTTGGTGGGTGCATTGTTCAAGTTAGCCCTTGGCTACTGTGTTGATATCTGTCTTCCTAAAACCGCTTCGAGATGAATACAGCCATCATGACTAGATGCACCAATTATGACCACTACAGGTCGTTATCGCTTGGGCAGTTATGGGAGATAAAGGTCAGGTTGGTGGTGGAGCACACCATCACACTTAGGGAGGACAAGTTGATAAGGACAAACCATTTGAGATTGAAAATATTATGTGGAGAGAAATAGGCTATGCTCTCTACCATCACAGCTTATAGCTATTATCAGCACAGCACAGAGATAGCGGCACCTACAGGGAGAGAGGGAGGCTTAAATTGCTGTAAAAGGAAAGAGTATTCCAGTTCTGAAAGCTCTGAGAACTACAGCCTTAGCAGATATATCCAACAGATATAAAACAGTTTTCCAAATCTAAGTTTAGTATCTTGGGCTAGCTCTGTTGTCAGTGGAGAAAACAAAGTGCATTAGGCAGCTCCAGTGGGTGATTCATTCCAGACACCTAACTAGGGTGAACAGAGTAATTCACAGCAGATGTCACAAATTATATCTATTCCCCTCCATGGACTGTAAGGAGATCTGAAGGTCTAGTTCAGATTTCAGTGACCAAATTCAGATGTCTCAGGGTGAGAGGAATCCCACCCAAGTTAGCCTTGTAAAAAATTCTCAGTTGATTAATCAAAGTATAAAGCACTTTGATTAAGTTAATTTACTGATGTCTAAACAACTCAGTTTGTACCATTTTCCTGTTGTTTTTTTTCCCCACAAAGTGTACTTGCAAACTAAAAAGCTCTAAAACCAGCCTCAGAAATATAAGAGCATTAAATGTTGCAGCATGAGCATTATTTAATGCTGCAATATTAATCAGGCAAAGGACCTCTGACTTTCAGAAACAAAGCTGTAAGTGGGTCACTTCCCACTTCTCTGCAGCAATCTCCTCTTGATTGCAGAGCATTTAATTTTGTTAACGGGTCACTATTTCAAATAGCTTCTGCGATTCAATATTTTCTAAGGATTCTTTGGAAAGAAACTCAACAGTCATCTTTCCATAGCACTTATGTATATCACATGGCTTCTTTCTATTTTAAAATTTCATATCAGTTAAGAGTTCCTCCTTTCTACTCTCAACAGGGTACCTAATAGCTATTTTTAATTTCTTTATGGCTGCCATTTACACTGTCCGTCATGGTACCATTTGCCATGTTAATCAATGTGGAATTACAAGAAGGAATAACCTGAAAAACCCTGATCCCATATTTACTTTTGGGACCTTGTCTGAGATCACTTCTGGTTGTGATCCAAATTTCACTGCTCTTGTAATTCTACTGAAAGGTATTGCTCAAGTATTCAGCACCTCCACCCTTGCTTCCATTATCAAGTTGGTCTGCTGGCAAATGTGATCTGTCAGTCAATGTTAATCACACCATCATCTTTCTGTAGTTTTAGATTGCAATGTATCAAATACTTACTCAAAAAAAGATAGATTACATCCACCATATGTGTTTCACCCACCCACTCAGTAATATCAAAAGAGGCCACAGTTTTTGTCAGACATGATTAATGTCTCAAACTCATGGTGCTTATTGCTCAGCAGGTTTATTTCCCCAAAATACTTATTTTCACAGTCCCCCGCTACCCATTCTAGCCTACTGAAGTCAAGCTAAGTGGTCACTGATTTCCCAGGTAGTCTTAAACATCCACTGCATTATTTTGCAGTCAAATAATTCCTCACTCATTTTCCAAGAGCATTTTTCTCCAATTTGTGCATTGCACTATATATGGCACTTTGCAGAATTAGGACACAATCACTGTGTTTTCCTCAAAGAGCTTAAAATTCAGAGGTTTCATCTGGTGAGTCAGTGGAAGTGTTCTGTAGCCAAATCTCTATCAGAAAGTTAGGGTAAATTATAGAAGGCAAGCTGGTGATTCAAATAAAGATGGAGAGAACTGAAGTCATTTGCAAATGAAAAGTGTTCCCAGTTTTAGAAACCAACAGAGTTTGAACAAGAGATTGAAAAAGCATATAAGATAGCAGATGCATGGGGAACAGCGTTGGAGTGGTAGGCGAAAGGAATGAATTTCATCTGGCATTCAGACTAAAATAACCTTCATCCCAGGAAGACGGGGAATATAGGAGGGAGGCCGACGGAGAAGATAGAGTGGAGGAGGGAGGCAGGAAAAAACTACATAATCATTAGTCAAAAAAATTGATGAACCAAGAGCCAGAAAACCAAATTAACTTAAGACAAAATCAGGCCTTAAGCTGTGCAGCATCCTTTACAGCAGGGAAGGAATTTAAATCTGAGAATGATAGATGCAGAAATGCACTTAAAGAAGCTGGAGGAGGAAGAGACAAATGGACAAACCAGTGAAAAGGAGTTTTACTGTTACTCTTGAACTAGAATGGAGAAAATTAGCCACAGAGGAAGAAGGAGGAAAAAAGAAAAGGTGGTAGCTGTGGTGCAAAGGAAAGCATGGATCTCAAAATTATCAAGGCAAACATTTCATAATATGGAAATGACCTGAGCATGATTTAGCATTCTGTATTGCAGTCTCCTCTTTTTCTCACACTCCATCTCTATTCCCCAAATAATCTGTATTATTGGCAGGATCCACCAGTTTGTCTGCACCCAACCTCATGGGTAGTCACTAGGCTTAACACACTGCTCAGGTCAGCTGTCCAAGGGCTGTCCATGGGGTGGCTCCATGGCTGGAAGGTTAAAGTATACTCCCACCTTGCAACCACCTATCCATGCCACTGCCTGCCTGCAAAACAAAGCTCCATGTGTCCACCTGCAAGACAAAGCTCCTGGGGACACACGGACACCAGGGTGTCACAGCCTGGAGAACAGGCTCCCACCATGCCTGACCAATATGAAGAGTATCAACAAGGAGCTTAGGTGTACCTGGGACTCTGCCTTGTGAATATCCATCAGTAAATTAATGTTGAAGCCAAGGGGCTACATCATCTTACTCCAGTTCGGACCTCCAGACAGAGCGCAACAATTTTGGTTCCTGTTGTTTCTATGTGTCCATGGGGGGCCCATTTTTTTTCTGAATAAAATACTGTGCCTCTTCCCTTTTTATATCCATTCTTTCAGACAAATAAAGACTATAAGTAAACAACAGGAAAACATAGTCAAGTATGCTCCTGAATAGCAAAGAGCAGCTTTGCCGGTTCTAATTACACTTTGTCTATAAACTTATTTTCCTTTATTGCTGGATCATGCCTTTCTTTGTTAAGGACCTGCAGTGATTTGAGAGTTAGTGAGCCATTACCACACTGTGAAGAGGAAGATTTTTGTTTCCCAGAGCTTTGCAAACAGGTAAGCAGAGAGAGCAATAGATCTTTGCCTAAGGAGCAGGATGAGAGCTATGGATGCAAAGAGGTATCAGCAGGTAGCAGATAACTAGCAGATAACAGATAGACTTGGAGAAAGTAACAGGGAAAGAGGAAGACTTTCCCTGGGTTGAGGGGGATCAAGTGAGGGACCAGTTAGGTCAATTAGATATTTACAAGTCTATGGGCCCTGATAGGATGCACCCGAGAGTGCTGAGGGAGCTGGCAGAAGTCATTGCTGGGCCGCTCTCCACCATCTTTGAAAGGTCCTGGAGAACAGGCGAGGTGCCTGAAGATTGGAGGAAAGCCAACGTCACTCCAGTCTTCAAAAAGGGCAAGAAGGAGGACCCGGGGAACTACAGGCCGGTCAGCCTCACCTCCATCCCTGGAAAGATGATGGAACAGCTTGTTCTGGGCGTCATCTCAAGGCATGTGGAGGAAAAGAGGGCTATCAGAAGCACTCAGCATGGATTCACCAAGGTGAAATCATGCCTGACCAATCTGATATCCTTCTATGAAGGCGTGACTGGATGGATAGATGAGGGGAGAGCGGTAGATGTGGTCTACCTTGACTTCAGCAAGGC
>VYZM01021315.1:314801-329093 GCA_013398915.1 Dromas ardeola | reverse complement strand
GAGGCCGGCCCCTTGCGTTCTCGGGGTTTCGCTTTTCCGGGCCTCCCATCACGTCGGTAACCGGAGGGGGGGGCTCTGCAGCAGCGCCGGGGCTGGCCCGGCCTTGCCGAGCGTTGTGTAAGTGCTGGTACCCGGTGTCTGCGCCTTGTTTTGGCCGTTGGGAACGCAGGGCTGCTTTCCCCCTGTGGGACCCCACTCCGGTCCGGGCAGTCGTCCCCCTTCAGCCCGTGGAGATCGTCTGCGTTCTCCGCACATGGGTGGGTGCTGTGCTCGGGTGCTCGTCAGTGAGAACTGTTCCAGGCGCTGTTTTTAGCCGTGGAAGTAAATAAAAACCCACTCGCAGCCGGTCAGGTGGATGTTCCGTGGCGGTACAGTTTGAAGTATGGTTTGTTAAGCCCCCGTGCTCTGAGCTTGTGTTTCTGCCCTTCAAAGTGTAACTGATGCCGCGAGTTAACATTTTGTGGTTTTGAAAATAGAATTGTTTGATAATATTTGCAGCTATTGTCCGCTGTACACTTGAACAGTGTAAATACCGGGGTATTTGCCAGTAAATCTTAGAAGAGAAGCCTGCAATGTGTGCTGCTTCCTTCATTCTACTCCTTAAGTTCTTTGTGTGTGAACAGGAGTTTTTTTCTTCCATAGGCTTTGTCTCCTCCTTCCCAAGGCTTCGGTATGTGACAGCCCAGTGTCTGTGTGTCGCAGGGGATAGGGAACCGCCAGCTGAGCGGAGCTGGTTTCTGTTCATGTGCAAATAACTTTGCTTGCACAAGGGGTGGGAAAGGAAATAAAAGGAAATTGTCGTCACTGTGTGAGCATTAGAAGCTTTAACGTTACCAGGAACTTGAGGGGTTTAGAGGGGAGTTGGAAATCTGTTGTAGGCTGTTACAGCTTGTTTTCATCCAAAAAGTGTTTTAAAAGGGTACTTTGAGAAGGGACAGCATCCACCCCTTGACCTACTTAGCATCTGTGCGTGAGCAGCCTGCTGTCCTGCTGTCTCCCATTCAGACGCCGGAGAAAGCGGTGCTTCCAGCCAGGCTCTCACGCGCAGCAGGGCGCAGGGAGAGGGCTGGAGCAGCGCCGAGACGCTGGAGGTGCCACGTGGGCAGAGGAACGCACTCCCCAAGTTGCTGCCGGGAGAGCGTGGCATTGAGAAACAGCTGTTTCTCCATCAGGATGCTTTTAATTCCTCCCACCTCAAATCCTATTCGGACACGTCGCTTATCAAGCGAATCCTGTTCGGATCCCAAGAGTAGTTGGATCTGTTGGAAAAGCTTTTAGGTAGAGGCAGTGTTTGTGGCCTCATCCTGTGCTCCAGCCCTGTGGCTGCTCAGCAAAGCCTCCTTAGTGGAAACTTCTCCAATGTGGGATATCAGATGGCTCTCGGCCTCCTCTCTTCTTCCTCGCATGAGGCAGCGGTGACAAATACCACGATGCAGTGTGACATAGTGTCCCTTCTAGGCTCCCCGGGAAGCGCTCTCATGTCCTGTAAGTGCAATTAACCCATCTGAAACCAGAGCACTGTGCACTTTGTATGTTACTCCCTTCCCTACCTGTCCCCAAGTTCATGTGCTCCACAAAACAATGGTATTTATTTAATACTGGCTAACCTGTGCATATACTAATAGCTGGCAAGTTTGTGTTTGTTGGGAGAGAAGTCGATATGCTTGTGATTTGTTAACTCTGGTGTAATTATGTCCTTTCTTGTGACTGTTGCTGTTGGTGGAAATGCGCACACTTCTCCCTAGGATGGCTGCATCCAGGAGCCGCTGCCTAGCTGGGAGTTGGTAGGAACATGAAGTCCTGGTCTTAGGAAACACTTGACACCTGAGCTGGCAGCTGTGTCAGAGAGCAAACAGTTGCAGTATGGCTTTGCACGACCGTCACGGTCCTGAATGGAGCCGTGATCTGTTGGGGAGTATGAGAGCCGAGGGCGAGGGATCTGCTCGGGCAGCGGTGGTGGCTCCAGTGTCAGGAGGAGAAGCAGTTGCCCCCCAGGGTGGGAGAGACGTGTGGCAGCACATGTGCTGACTGTCCGGTGTCATCTCCCTTGTTGTGTGTGTGACACCGCTTGAGTGGATTTTTCCCTCCTTGATCTGAGTTGCTGCCCGCCGTGTGCTGGCGTTGCCTATCAGCTTGTCTCTTTGTGGTCTTCTTACAGACTTTGATTCTAAGAAGAAAAGAAAAGTGACAGAAATTTTTCAGGCTCTGAACAGCGACCCCATCGACGTGGCTGCGCTCAGGCGGATGGCGATCAGCGAGGGGGGGCTCTTGACAGATGAGATTCGTTGCAAAGTGTGGCCGAAGCTGCTAAGTGTTAATACAGATGACCTGCCCCCTCTTCCAGGTATGGAACAGCCTGGGCTTGGGTGCTTTTTAAGAACGGCTCGGTGATCTCTGCGCGCGCTAGAGGAAGGATCCCAGAGGTTGAAGCACGTGCTTTCTGACCTACCTTCTTTCTGTGTACGCTGGTGTGTTTCCCACCAAGCTCGTGTGTAAAGGGGACACGCGCTGCAGCATGAACGCTGTAGCTTCATGCGCTGTATTGTACATAAATGGCAGATTTGGAAGTACACGGCTTCCTAAAAACAACATTTCCGTTGTGCTGTGAGGGTGTTGTTATCTTTAGTGACAGTGGTGGAAATTAGTTCTCTTTGGATGTGGTTGGTGTGGCCCTGAGCAGTGTAATGGCATGCTGGCATGTGTAAGTTCATCTGCAGCAGAAAGTATCAAAATTTTTCTTGCTGCCATGGAGAGGTGGCTGTGCTGAGCCCTGGCTTGGTCGAAATTCTTCCAAGGTGTCTCTGCCAGGTGTAGCAGAAGCAGTTTGTTGCATGAAGCGCATGTGGTGTTTAGTCAGAGCAGAAGCAGGGAAAATGACCTTCCTAATGAGATACCTGCATGTTTTTTAAACCTTAGCAATGCAGAAGCTCCAAGTCCTGTAGCTTTTGCCGTCACTGTCCCCCAGACAGATTTTATTGTTGTTCCTGAATCTGTGGCCATTTGGAAGTGTGCATCCCCCCAAGTCAGTCAAGAGCCGGATTATGTGAGGTGATCAGAGCTGCTGGAAGACAACACTTAATTTCACATGATCACATAGATAGTTCAGTGTGCCAGCAAATTCTTTTCTCTTTTGTTTTAACTATTTTAGCTACCCGTGGGTGGGGTTTTCTTCTGAATTATTTCTAGTTAATAAACTACTCTTTGTGGTCTCCAGAGCGTATCATGCCTTGCTGCTGCTGCTGAGTACGCTTTCAATTCCACAGCAAAATTGTGGAGCAAAGATGTTTCCAGAAGTGCTGAGAGTGGTGTCAGTTTAAGCATTTTAACATATTAAGAAATAAGTCTTGTATCCTCACACTGAAGTGTCGTTAGTGTCAGAATGTGCAGCAGTACAAGTAGGGGGACAGGGTTGATGTGTGATGTACAAAAAGGGGACGTACGACAGTGGTGTGTCTCTGTGTGCAGCCTCACCCGCCTGCCTTCAGCAGGGTTTCTCCTGTCTCCCTCGCCCAGCTCTTCCCGGTACCTTTGTGCTACTCAGTCTTAATCATATTCCTCTTTTTCTCAGCAGGAAAGGAGCTGCGAGAGGACAACAAAGATTACCAGCAAGTGTTACTGGACGTGCGGCGGTCCCTGCGCCGTTTCCCACCAGGTGAGAGGGGATTCTCCTCTTCCCACTCTGCAGGGGGGAAGGTCCGTGCCGTGGGGCTCCTCCTGGCTCAGACCTTACTCGTGGGGTTGCAGTAGGCCACGCTCCATTGCTCCGAGAGCCTGACTTCTAGAAAGCCTTTTCCTTGTGAGCTTAACAGCTGCTTCTTCGTTCAGTGGAGCCATTCTGTGGCTATCGGTTTCCTTCAGCTGCCCGTGCTACGGCTGGGTTTTGATGTGGGTCTTCCAAGGTTACTCTTCCCCCTGCCCTGCTGAGTCCCTCTGCCAGCAGGCTGGTACTGCTGGAACAGCTGAGCACAGAGAGGCCCAGATCCTGTGGGATCCTCACCTGTTGTGAACAGGGGTGAGATTAGGATAGATGGAGCGCTTGAGAAATGCACCATTTGCTTCAGTTTATTTTAGACTGCGATCTAGCTCGGGGGCGTGGCGGGCAGGTTTGTCGGTGGTTGGAACAAATTCTGGTGTAAAACTGTCTCAAAGTTGGGTTCATGCACCAAATTTAAGAGAACTTTGAACCTTTAGAAGCAAAATGTTTTTGCAGTTGTTCTGTTCTGATGGGTGGCTGGTGCCTTGTTGTGCTATTTATAAAACATTTAATCCAACAGCTATTTAACTGCAGAGCAGTCGTTATTTCTGGCCAGAATCTGTTCCCCTCTTCTGCTGCTTTTATTTTGCGTAAACAGTTGATTCACTCTGATTCTCTTTTGAGTGTGGATACTGTGTGCAAGCCTGATTCCTAAGGGTCTGCTAGTACGGATTTTTTTTGCCCTTGAATGGCAGTCTCCTGCCTATTTTTAGACGCATTAGTGAAGCAGGGGAAAAGGAGAACTTTGTCATTGCAGGATCTCTGCTGGGACTTTCTACTTGGCCTTTGGGCATTTTATCTGTTGACAAGGACTGCCAGAAACTGGCTGCAGCTGTGCATGGCAGGAACAATGTTTTTCCTGTGACATCCTGTCCCTAAACACGTGTTGTTAGCAGGGGACCGATACAAAGTTTTGGCGATGGTGGCCTTGCAATCTGATGCAGTTGGCGCAGTTTCTGTGAAAATGGGTCCTGTTTAATTTTTTCTAGAACCCCTGGGAAATTAAAAATGATTAAAATGTCCTTAGCAGTGCTGGTTGTGCAGTGCAATTCATTCTTCGCAGCACTGTACAAACCTCAGTAAACCCTGCTCCCCTCCTCCACGGTGACTTCCTCGCAGGTAGGGGCACTGCAGCTCCAAAGATTAAACAACCTAACAACTGGCCGGCTTCCCCTGGGCCATCAGAGTTTTGGGGGACAGGATTAGGGCTTAGGATATTTTTTTCTGCTAGTTTTATCTCCCTCCCCTTTGCATCACATCCCTTGGGATCAGGTGGGTTGGTAAGTGCACGGGTCTTCTTGCATACCGTGCTCGCTCCTGCAGCAGGCACCAGTAGGTGACACAGCCCGTCCCACCACTGCCTGGTGCTGTCCCCACAGGGATGCCGGATGACCAGAGGGAAGGCTTGCAGGAGGAGCTCATTGATATTATCCTCCATGTCCTCAAGCGCAACCCCCAGCTGCACTACTACCAGGGCTACCATGACATCGTGGTCACCTTCCTGCTGGTGGTGGGGGACAGACTGGCCACGGCTCTGGTGGAAAAGCTCTCCACGCATCATCTCAGGTACTTAGCGGGCTCAGCTGGGAGGGAGGAGCTGCCTGCATGGCCTCAAGCTGTGGGGACACCTGTGCAGATGGGGCTGGCCTGAAAGGCAGAGCCTTGGGTTAAGGCCGGCTGCCTGTCATGTCTGTACCCAGAGGGCTGCTGTGAGAGAGCAGCGTGACCACACGATAGCACGTGGCTTTGCAGGGAGTTGTGCTCTGGGGAAGGGATAATTGAAGGCTGTCAGTTAATTTGTAGCATCTTTGGAAGTTGAAAAAGCCGACATGCATGCATTATTCATAGTTCTCTGGCCCTCTCTGCTGTCAGGGCTTCTGTGGCTCCTGCGGGCTGGCTCAGCACAGTGCCTCCCACTTAGCCTCACACAGCCCTGAGCAGCGTGGTCTGTACCGCCAGTGTCCTGAGCCCCAAGTCCAATGACTCTCCTGTTTGTGCACTGAAGTGAGAATAAGCCTTCAGCTGGGGAGTGGTTTGGAGGGATTCTCCCTCCTCTCCCAGACGGGGAGTTAGGTTTTGGGTGCTGGAAAGGCTTTACGGTTCATGCATGAACTGCAGCAAAATAAGAAGTGTCAGCTGACACCAGCATGATTGCCTGGGTCCCGGTTTTTCTGTGCAGATCAGCCCTGTGTGTCCCAGATAGGTAGGAAGGGGGCTGTCCCAAATAGACAGAATTCCCTGGGGCTGGGGGCCACCCTGTCAGCAAAGCTGTTTATTGCAAGTATGTTTATTTACCTTCTGGTTGCCTCCCTGGAGGGAGAGCTCACTGACGTGACTGCTTGACAGAGTTTCTTTTAAATCTTTCCTCAGGGATTTTATGGACCCAACGATGGATAATACCAAGCACATTTTAAATTACCTGATGCCCATCATAGACCAGGTGAACCCTGAGGTGCATGACTTCATGCAGAGGTACGCAGATGTTCCCCTTGGAGCCTCATAGCTCTCCTCTGCCAGTCTCATGTTCATGGGGCCGTTTGCACCAGCATGTCCCCAGCACCACAGTGGCTTTTTCACAGTGAGTCAACACAGCCCACAGCTAACGGTGACAGTCCAAAGCCATGTGGAACTCTGCTTCTGAGCAGACCCAAACCTATGTTGCCTCTCTTGAGGGGTTTTAAACGGTGTCATCTTCACCCCAGTGGTCTGCGGTCCATATTGGACAGGCTGGGGGATTGCAGTCGGTGTCATGCGAAGCTGTCACAGCTGCTTCACCTGCCCAGTTTTGTGGCTGGTGTTGCCTTGCTGTAGTTTGTTGCTAGTTCTGGGGATAATTCCCAGGTTGTGCAATAGGGACGCAGAAGCGTAGTCCGGGCAGAATAAAGCAGAATCAGGAAGGTAAGTGGGAAGGTTCAGTCCAAAGCCCTTTTCTGGGCAAGTGTGTCTGTTAGATTTCATGGCCAGGGCGTCTTTGGATGCCGATCATGATTGCAATCTTGATTACAAACTTCCAGATGTTAATAAGCTTTTATGGTTGAAAAGTTATCTGAAAAGTTGAATGTGCTGCAGGACTTCAGGTGTCCTCAGGTCAGTGTGTCAGTGACACGGTACATCACATGTTCAGGTTCTCCTGAAAGCAGACCATTTAGACGTCTACTGTGGACCCTAGTGGATGGAGAGGAATAGTACTTTATCTTGGGGTTGTAGCAGAGGTGTGGTTCATGGATCTGGACTGAGCTCTGAATGCTCTGCCAATAGCCAGTTCTATCTCCCCTCCCAGGCGTGGAGGTGTGGTGCAGGCATCGCCCAGGAGCATTTCAGCGCTGTTTCCAAGCTGCTGGCAGCGGCTGACCTAACAGTACTTTCTCTCTGTGCAGTGCGGAGGTGGGAACCATCTTTGCTCTCAGTTGGCTGATCACCTGGTTTGGGCACGTTTTGTCTGACTTCAGGCACGTTGTGCGATTATATGACTTCTTCCTGGCTTGCCATCCACTGATGCCCATTTATTTTGCTGCTGTGGTAGGTATTGGCCAGAGTGGTAAGGGGGGTAAACTAAACCATTGCGAGGTGGCGGTAGTTTGGGGCTGCAGAGGGGAGCTGGCAAGCCCGGTGCTGCTGGGCTTGGCTGCACCCTGCTGCGCACAAGGTCAGCAATCCTGGGATCCAGGATTGCTTGGGGAAGCCTAAGGGTATCCGGATCTGCAGGCTGTTCCAGTTCAGTGCCGTGGAGGCAGCGCGACCTGGTGTTTTTCTTTGCTTTCATGTGCTGGCCCTGCTGCTGGGCACTTGCTCGGGTCCTGGGGAGCCTGGCTGAGGACAGCCCTGCGCTGTGTGTCCATCTGCCCTTTGTCCTATGGGGGTCCAACAAATCTCTGTTTGGGGGCAAGCTGCAGAGTCAAGCCCTGCTGAGGTTCTGCCCACGTCTCTGACCTGCCAGTAGCAGGCTCTGCTCAGAAGACAGACATAACTACCCAGGAAGGGGCTTTACGAGGCCTCAGAGTCTCGGGAAGGGTTTGGCTTTTCTCTTCCCAGTCAGGGAATTCTCCACTGCAGTGTGTCCCCTTGAGGAAAGGCAGGTCTTTCAGCCAGAAGCGAAATGTTTTTCTCTTCTGGCTCTGAAGTGAGTGCTGGTGAGTGACAAGGAGTCGTCCCTGCGTCCCCAGCTGTCCTCAGCGCTCTTGCTCCTCTCTGCAGATCGTGCTGTACCGGGAGCAGGAAGTTCTGGACTGCGAGTGCGACATGGCGTCTGTCCACCACCTCCTGTCCCAGATCCCACAGGACCTTCCTTATGAGACTCTGATCAGCAGAGCTGGGGACCTTTTTGTCCAGTTCCCACCTTCCGAACTTGCCAGGGAGGCAGCACAGCAGCAGGCTGAACGGTGAGTGCAGGGCAGCCCATGTGCCCACGTGTTCTGTACATCCCCTTGCCAGGTCTTGCTTCCTCACGAATATCTTCCTCCCTGGCAGGAGGCTGGTCCCAAAGGCGAGCCAGGGACTCTTCTTGACCAGTTTCTTCTCTTGCAGAACCGCGGCTTCCACTTTTAAGGACTTTGAGTTGGCGTCAGTGCAGCAGAGACCAGACACTGTGTTGAGGCAGCGCTTCAGGGAGCGGCTCCGAGGGGAGGAGCGGACAAAATCCATCTTGACAAAGCCAAGGACCAACCGCTTTGTCAAGCTGGCGGTGATGGGGCTGACGGTCGCGCTGGGAGCAGCTGCCCTGGCCGTGGTGAAGAGCGCGCTGGAGTGGGCACCCAAGTTTGAACTGCAGATTTTTCCCTGAAGCCAGAGGAGGGGCCTTCCCTGTCACCACATCCTTCCCTGGCGGGAAGGGTGATTTTTTGATGAGAGGACATGTTCGGAAACAATCTCTCTGAAGATTATTTTTTATTCTTGCTGCGTCCTGTGACGCCTTTGGCCTTTGCGACAGAGACTAATAGGAACCAGCCCAGCAGGATTGTTCCCCACACCAACGCTCACCTTGTTCTCTCCTCCCCGTGCAGGGGTGAGCAAACGGGCCGCCATCTCGTGAGGAACTGGAGGTACGGACGAGTCAAGCTCCTCAAGCTGCGCACAGGTGACTGTACGAGTGGAGAGCTGTGCGTGGGTTATGCTGAAACGATCCCGTGTTCTCTGTTAGGGATAATTAGTGTGAGCGAGGGCAACTCCTTGTCTGGAGGAGAGCGTCACGGCAGGTTTTGGCCTGGATGCGTGTGTGTGTGTGTGTGTGTGGGGGCGAGGGGCTGTTACACTCCTGAGGAGCGGGGGAGCCCCCTGGCTCTGCACCGCTCCTGTCTGCAGGCTGCCAGCACACCCTGCCGTCTGCTTTCAGCTTTACCGGTGGTCCAGCCCTTCCCTTTCCTATAGGCAACCTCTGGGTAGAGCCAAACCTTTCACAAACTCCTGCCAGCGCCCTGCCATGAGGTTGTCTGCAGCGTATAACACTCCTTTTGCTTCCTCATCCTTGCGGCCTGGTCTGTTCATGGGAGAAGGGCAGGGGACAGGAGCAGACCCACGGGACTGACAGAGGGAGCTTAGCTCTTGGTTGCTGGGGCTCCTTCGCTGCCAGTAGCACAATTGTGTCTTGGGTCAGTGAGGTGAGAGACGAGTGTCACTCGCCCTGCCTGAGGTATGTGTTGTCATGTGCCGGATCGCGTCACCTCAAGAGTTAGTGGCACCAGAAACACCCATTGCAGACTTCTACAGCTCCGGAAGCAGGCTCTAAAGCAGAGAAGGGCTTTTTCCACCTTGTGAAACAGCTTGCACAGGACGGTAGTCGTTGTGGTAGGAAGTCTGTCTTAAATCTCCCCCACGAGCTGATCAGACTTCAGTGTCATTCCTTGGAGTAACGCAAGTGAGGGATTTTTCTGGAAAGGCCACCCCTGACCCCTGCATAGCTCCCGTTTCCTCACCCAGTCCTGTTATCAGTCGTAATGCTCCCCGCCCTTCAAGCTAAGCAGCAAATCCTTCTAGACAACTCGGTGTCCCACTGAGACGAAGCCAATAGACACTATATGCCTCTACCTCTCCCCTGAGCTGCTAAACCTCCCGCAAGTGCCCTTACCTGTCCCTTACAGCTCCCACCCAGCTCCCCTGCTGTTGCTGTGTTGTGCCCAAAGCCATCTGTGCCGTGCCCAGGGGCCGCACACCTGAAAATTAGGTGTTGGTTGAAGAGTTACGGATTTCAGGATAGAGAAGAAAACTTACGCCCTGCAAAGCTCAGCCCCCTCCTGTCCCAACCCCCTGCCTGGCAGTTCTTAACCACGTCCTGGGTAGGTTCTAGGTTGCCCCGTGGGCCCTTGGTTTTGGAGGAGCCATGCCTTTCTAACCATCAGGCTGGCCAGAGGGCATGCGGGCAGTCGTCACACCTGACCCACGTTTCCATAACGCTCTGAGCAGAAGATTTTCCTTTGCCTTTGCAGGCTGAAAGCCAGAGTGTGTGAATCTGCTCTCGCAGAGGCAGGGCAGTGAGACCTGTTCCCTCTGCTGCTTGCTGGTGCCAGCGGCTGGCTTGTGCCAGGGCTGTCCACGCCTCTGGTGAGAGCCAGGGGCTGCTCAGGGGTCTCCTCTCCCAGCGCGGTTAAAGGCAGAACGAGTTTCTGGGCCCTCAGCACCTCTCCAGGGCAGCAGCAGTGTGGGATGAAGGGCTGTGGGCGACTTAGCACTTTAGAAACTTGTGGTGCAGGAGAGTCTGTGGTGGCTGCGGTCACCTGTGGCTGCTGCCAGAGGTGCTGGGAGGCTCTGTACACTCCCCCACTGCCCCGAAGGAGGGGATGGCTGGAGCCCCCTGCTGGGGGGAAGCCCCTGTGGCCCCCTCGACTCTCTGGCTGTGATGCACTTTAGTTCTTGCGTTGTTCCCGGGGGAGGAAGGGCCTGGGAGGAGTTGGTCGCTGTGGGTGCTTCAGTTACTCTGTACAAAGACTTATACTTACCCATGTAAATGCAGATTTGTACAAACCCTATAACTGTAAAATAAACAGTTACTTAACACACTTCCCTCCCTCCCCCTGTGCCGGCAGGGGCTGTGGCGTGGGGCTGCGGATGCCAGATCTGCTCTCGTGACACGCCATGGCCTGGCACTGGCACATCCCTGCAGCAGCTAAGCCGGCTCTGTGGTCACTGACCTGCGTGGCCTCGTCCCTGGCAGCCCCGTGGGAAGAGGAGCAGGAGCGGAGCCAAACGGTGCTTGCGTGCCCCGGTTGCTTTCTCCTTCCATCTGCCCGCCTCTGCTTAAACGCCAGGACTTGCACATGCTGTTGGTTCTCCGTGGCGTCCCCCCGCCATCGGAGCCATGGTGGGCAGAGCGGGGCTGTAAATAGCCTGACCTCCCGGCCCCTTTTGCACCCCGGGCCGCGTGCCCGGCTACGGCAGGAGATCCCGGGCACAGCCAGGGCACGGTGCCCATCGGCGAAGGCCCGGCCATCTCCGCATCCCCCATGCAGCCTCCAGTGGCCGGGCACGCTCTGCTGAGCCAAGTTGACGCAGCCGCTTTCCCTGGCCTGGGAACGGGCTTTGCTCGGCAGCACGGGGCGGGCGGCTGTGTTTACCGGATCGGGCCAGGGCTATTTTTAGTTTCCTGTGGCTTCCTCGCTGGGAGCGATTTGCTCAAAGCCCTTTGGGAGGAACACGCAGGCAGAGGCCTGCAGGGTTTGTGGGGCTGCTGGGGGCTCAGTGGGGCGGAGGGTGGGCAGGGCTGGGGTTTTACAGCGGAAGGAAGCCCAGAGAGCCAGGACTGCACCGTTCCTTGCAGCATGTGCTTTTTGATGACATGATGCCCACCTCCGGCATGCTGCCAGGGTGTGTGCCCTGCCCAGAGCCTAGACAGCGAGGCCAGCGCCAGCCCAGGGGTTAAACCACCCGTCAGAGTCCCTCATCTGCTGGCACAGAGGTACGTCCAGACCCATTTGCGATTCTGCAGCGAGAACAGCCCACAGGGAAATGTCACACGTCTTTTATTTACCCCAAAAGGGCAATAAACAGGGGAATGGTGGTGTGTGCAAATACCCAGGTCCCTCCCAGGTGCTGCAGTGTGGGTGCAGCCTGGCACAGGGGGCATGTGCAGGCTGGGCACGGCTTGGCACAGCTCAGCACCAGGCCGTGCATGGCTCCAGCAGGACGTACAGCCCGATCCACCGTGGCCGGCAGGCCGGGGTCACCGCGCACAGGGATGGCACACGGGGCTGGGGGCGCGAGGGGGCTTCGGCCTCACCAGCTCAGGGCTGTCCTGGGCCCCCTCCAGGCGCTTCCTCTGGGCTGGATCCAGGCAGGGCTTTGTGCCTGCCCGCTCCCAGCCTGTCCTGTCCTGTCCTGCTGCGGCTGATGCCACTGTGAGCCCAATTGCAACATCCCGGCCTGGCCCAGCTCCCTTCCCTGCCTCCCTTCCCACCTGCCCTGCCCCACCACCCTCCCCGTGCATGATCAGTACCAGCACCCCACAAGGGGTTGATGTGGGGTGATGCAGAGCCCCAGGGGGTCCCAGCCTTGGGGAGATGTGGCACAGGAGCCTTACGGCACCGGGGAGCGTGGGCAGCCCCTGGGCGAGTGGCAGGGATGGGTCCAAGTGGTCCCTGCTCCCAGAGTGATGCTGGTCCTCAAGCATGGCCCAACATGCAGTGAGGACCCACCTGCCAAGACGCAGCAGCACCCCGGGATGCAGGGGTGTCCCAGGGGAGCTGAGATGTTGGTGGCCAAGGCAGGTGGTGCACAGGACTGCGCCGGGCTGGCAGGAGAGTGCACGTGGCTCCATGAGCCCTGCGTGTGCCCCCATACCCTATGCCCCCTCTGCCCCACACCGTGCTCAGCCACCAGCAATGGCTTCAGCAGCCTCCAACAGGGAAACTGGGCCCAAATTTCGTTCCTGGGTTCTGATCTGATTATGCACCGAATTGAAGGAGGTGCTGCCGGCAGCGGGGGGTGGTGATGGTCACCATGCGAAACCTGGCGCTCACAGGGTTTCTGACACAGACACAGCAACAGCCACCGAGCCACCAGCGAAGGGATCCCTCAGCATTTTTACTGACTGGCAGAAGCGGGGCTGCAGGGGACAGTGGGACATGGCGGCCGTACCGGGACTGAGCCGGATGCTCCACAGTGCTCACCACAAACCAGCTCCAGGTGATCCATCCAGTTCCCAGGGTGCAACACGGCTTGGCCCCGTGCCGGGCATCACCCGTCATCTCCCAGGCCTCAGGTGTCCCACGGGGGTTGTACGCCGTGAACGTGGGAGATGCCGAAGGGCACCGCCGTCCCCGCCGTGGTGAAGGAGGCGGGGTGCCGCGGCGGGGGGCTGCCACGTAGGATGGGCGAGAGCTGCTGCTCCTCTTCCCGGGGACGGCGCAGGGCCAGTGCGCAGGAGAGGAGTCCAACGGCGCCCAGCGCCCCGGCCGCCGCGCACAGCGCCAAGCCCACCAGGCGGCACGTCCCCAGCGCGTGGTTGTACCGCACCGCCTGCACATCTAGCACCACGAACTCCTCCTCCCCGATCCCCTCCAGCTTCGGGGGCACCAGGGAGCCAGTGGCCAGTGCTGCGGCCCCCACAAGCAAGAACAGGGTGCCCGTGGAGAGGCTCACCTGGGGATAAGGGTGCAGGGCTCAAGGTCAGCACCAGCCCCACTGTGTCCCTCAAATGCCATGGCGGGATGCAGGCGGGGGGATGCATCTCTGGGGGAAGTAGGGGTTTTGGGGTCTCTTACCTTCCAGATAAGGGGGGCCCAGGCTCCATGTGGCGAGGACTCATCCCTGTCCCCGTCAGGGCTGGCCCCAGTGCAGTCCTCGTAGAAGAGGTGGAGGTAGGAGCGGACCCCGTACCACTTCCCCTGTGCCACGCTGGGCCCGCGGCCGCAGCTGCAATCCGGCTCACGGGCGGGCATCGGGCCTGGGGGGCACAGGGGGCCAGGATGGGCTGTGGGGAGGGCGACAAGACCCACAGCAAGCCCCTCCCGCAGCACCCGTGGGGCTGAGCCAGTTCCTACCCCTGCCCCAGGGTGCAGGGCAGGGATCGGGGCACCGGTGCTGGGTGCACCCCCCATGCAGGGGCCATTGCCTGCTTTGGGGAGCACCAAGAGGGACCCCAAGAGCTTCCCCCCCTCAACCCAGATGGGGTGACAAGGCTGAGGCCACATCCTTGGGGTGACCGAGGGCATCACTGCCTTCATCCCAATGGGGCATCCAAATGGGATGGAGGAAAGGACACCCCCACCCTGCATCGCGGGAACCTGCCTGTCCTGGGCTGGATCCAGACCCGGCACAGCCCCTGCACGGCCCCGCCGCCGTGTTGGCAGGATCAGGCCCAACATCAGGCCATCCGCAGCCACCCAATCGCCGGCGATGGGGAAGGAGGGGCGGTGGTGGGGAGGGATGCAGGGCCGCTGGCTTGCGGGGACACTGGGACACGGCCACCACATTGCAGGGAACGGGCCACCGTGTCCCCTCCCTGCTACCTGCCCAGGGATGGGGCATTGCCATGGGAACTGCCTACTCAGCCCTGGCCAGGGCAGCCCCACAGCCTGGCGGGTGTGGGGCAGGGGGGAGGAAGGGGCGGG
>VYZM01021315.1:272792-290625 GCA_013398915.1 Dromas ardeola | reverse complement strand
CACCCCGGGTGTCCCGTCCAGCAGCCGGCCCGGCCCCCCGCCGCGCTCCCTGTCCCTGGAGGGGCAGAGACCCGCGCCCCGGCGGAGCAGGGGACGCCGGAGGGAGATCTGGCTTCCCCCGGGGTCTTCTCCAGACCCGTCCCCACTTTCCCGACAAATTCAAGCGCTGCAAAAGTCGTGACCGCCCCCTGTACCCCCGCAAGAGAGGCAGTGTTGGGGGAACTCGTGTGTGGCTGTGTTCCCCCCGCCCCGCAGCACTGGGGCTGGTCCCCAGGATGCTGCCGCGCTTTCCTGCCTGCACACCCTCTGCTGTCCCTGCAGCCCATCGTGCTGCTCTCCGCATCTCACAGCTGGCCTCGGGCAGCAGCTGGGACTTAAATCCCAACGCTTCATATCCTGAAGCTCAGGAGAAAGGACTGTTTTACACAATCTGATTTATTACTGTTTTTCAAAGCCCCTTGTGTCTTACTTCAGGGGTTTCAGCTGATTTTAGTGGGCTTCCTGGCAGCCCAGGCAACTGAGGTCTGCGAGCAGGGCCTGGCTGTGGTTCTGGGGGGGATTTCTCATCACTCACGCCGCAGGGAGCCAGCGGCGCTTTGGGCACTTGCTTCTGCGCCGCCGAGTGCTGTGTGGCAGCAGCTGTGCCCGGGATAAGCTGTTGTTCTTCCGTAGGCTTGCTTTGCATAAGGGCTTCTGCCAATATGCACTCTGTCCGGCGCTGGCCGCAGGTGTTTGCCTGAGAGATTAGATCTCCGAGCAGCAGCCAGCTGGGCAGGGGAGCAGGCAGACAGGCAGCCCACTGCCTCTCCTCTGAAAGCTGAAGGCCTCTCGTGGGAAATGGCTTGAAAAGGGGCTGGTTCAGCTGGTGTAAAGATGTCTCAGAAGGCGAAAGGGTTTTATAAATCTGGGGCTTTTGAGCACAAGGAGCGTCCCAAGAGCGAAATGAGGGATAAAAAGGTGATTGGAGGGAAACGTCATTCAGAGGGTGATGGACATATGGTGCGCGCAGATGGGGAGGCTGTCGGGGACGGCCGGGCGTGAGTGGCGAGGGAGCCCAGCTCCCCTCTGGGCATGGGGAGAAAGGAACAACGCCAGCGCAGCAGGCAGAATTGGTTTGTTTTGTTTTTTTTCCCTTCTCCAAGAGGAAAAAAGCAGTAAATTGTGGCAGCCCTTGGAAAGGCGAGTGCGGGGCTTGCTTTTTCCATCTCACGCCTGCCTGTGACCACAGCCCCAGCTCTTGGAACGACGGGGGGCCAGTGGGTGCCCTGCCCCTCTCAAAGCCACCACGGAGCCCCACTCATTGCGTCTGTTCATCTCCTGCTGAGATAGAAAACCAGAGCAGGGGCTGATCCACTCCTGTCCTCCTCTTCCCTCCCCAGAACTCCTCGGAGATGCCGGAGACCATTACCAGCCGAGATGCTGCTCGTTTTCCCATTGTTGCCAGTTGCACCCTTCTGGGGCTCTACCTCTTCTTTAAAGTAAGTGAGCGATGCTGGCAGGCGCTGGAGCTAGTGCCTGCCATCCTCCCCGCCTGGTCAGGAGCTCCTGAAACAGGGCTGACTTGCTTTTTGGCTTACCCTACTTGGAGGCCCTTGGTGTTGGGACAGAAAGTGTGTAAGGCTACATGGCTCGAGCTCTTCAGTATCACCACGCAGGAGGACATCAGTTCTCGCCTGAATTGTAACAGTTTCGGGTAATTCAGAGCTTGTTTGTGCATGGAGTGATTCTGGAGAGCTGCTGAGGGGTGAGTTCACCCCTGAGCTCTGCCTGTCTCTGTGGACTGACCTAACGATGCACGGACTGAAACCAGAGGGTGCCAGGGCCTGCTGAGTTGCAAATGCTGCTGTTTTTGTGTTGTGTTCCGTGCTGAGCTTCTGAAGCCGTCCCGGCTGCAGGCCTGGGGGATTGTTAGCTCATGGGTGAGCCCGTGTGTGTTCAGGTGGAGTCTTTTAGACGTGCAGAGCCAACAAGCAGAGTTAGATGACCATTCCTGAGTCACAGATAGGAGATCCCAGCAGTGGGTGCTTATGGCTGTGTGGAGAAGGTGTCTTTTCTTGAAGCACCCTTGGCTGCCCGTGCATATCTGGTGCGCGGCTGAGCTTCTGAAGGGGCCTGACAAGCCATGGGGCCACCAGTGCAGAGCCATCCTCTCGGCACGGCAGCGTCCAGCCCTGTTGTCCTGGGCTGCCTGCGAGGTGGCAGGGTGCTGCCGGCTGGCCAGGTGAGGTTTAAGGTGCAAAGTTGGGAACATTGTAGTTTAAAGTCCCTTCTCTGCCCATTGCAGTTACCACACAGCAGCCAACTGGTGCTGCAGGCTCCTACCCTGGGTTCATGGCTGCACCGTGCGGGTCCTTATCCCGGCATGGGCCTGGGCGCCAGTCCGTGCTGTGCCTGCACTGGGAAGGCGAGTGTGTGCTGCAGCCTGTGTGTCCGCAAAGGTCAGCTCTGCAGCAGCAGACAGGATTGGGCCTCCCTAGCAATATTCCCCACTCTCCTGGCTATGAAGTTTAGCCTGTGTGCTCACTGGGGCTGCAGCTTTTCTTGTACGTCACCAGTAGTAAAGCTGAGCATCTGCTGTGCCTTTCCTGATGGTGGGGTATGGAGCAGCCACCAGAATCTGTTGCTGGGCCCCTCTGGCCACTGAAAGGACCCCCTGCTCATGTCTCTGGGTGGTACTCCACCTCCTCAGGCGTATTTTCTGCCTCTTGCTCCTGACTGGGATGGAGGTGCCAGGAAAAGAAGTACTGATGTCACTACATGATCAGCGGCTCTTCCTTCTAATATCTGCAACCTGCCATGAGCTCTCATATTCCATTATCCCCCCTCCAGGAGAGCATGGATGCCACTGGGTCGTCCCCCACCCTGGGCTGTAGGGGCGTGATTCGGCAGTAAGGCAGCATGTGTGTTGGAGGGCAGGATTTCTAATAATACCCCGTTTAATTAGGGCAGGACACGCTTGGCCTGCTGCAGTAGTGAAGCGGGGGTGCTGCTGCTTCCCTCTGCCGGGGCAGCCCCCAGGAGCAGCGTGGTGCCTTGCTCCCTGCTCGGGCTCGCTCTGCGGGAGACACGCAGGGGAAGCTCTGTCCTCCTTTCTGCAGCGCAGGAGTTATTTTTTGACCCAAGCAGCTTGTAGATGTGCGACAACTCGCAGGCCTGGTGTACTTGTTCTGTGAGCACACGGCTATTTCCAACATACTTCACATCAGCAGTGCAAGAATTTGGGTTATTCCAGCTATTCTTTTTGTCTCCCTGGAGCACTGGCACAGCAGCTGCCAATCGCAACATGAAGTGCTGTAGGTGGGGAGGACGCTGCAGTAACCAACCCCTCTCTGGATTTGTCTTGCAGATATTCTCTCAAGAGTACATCAATCTTCTGCTTTCCATGTATTTCTTTGTGCTGGGGATCCTAGCCCTGTCCCACACCATCAGGTACAGCGGAGGGAAGGGTGCAACTGGGGCAGGGGTGTCCAAGGCTGCCTGCTCTGCAAGGCAGCGGCGCGTCAAGTTTATTGGGGCGTTTCTAGAGCACCGTTGCCTTGCAGCATAGCCAAGTCCAAGCTCATAGGATGTTTTTCCTCAGTGGTGTGAAGGGCTCTCTGGGGACGCTGGCCCCTCAAGGGGCAGCCAAGGGCAGAACCAAAGTCTCAGGGGTCCCAGCAGTCTGATACCCCACGCAGCATCACTGGGAGAGCTCGTGGAGGTGTGGGTGGCCACTGTTGCAGGAGCTGCTGTGGGCTGGCACAGTCCTCGCTGCCCTGGGGAGGGGAATGCTCCTCGGCACCTCTCTTCCTCTTACTGCGACGGCTGAAAGAGGCAGCTGGAGCTCACGATAACGTCCCTGGCTTCTTGCGCCGATGCTTGGCGTGAGGTGTTGAAAACTCAGGCTGTTTCAGTAACTGAAAAAGTAAAACTGGTTTCCTGTTTCCTGAGCTCTAGGGTGTTGGGGACCTAATGCTTTCCCTAGACTGGAACTGTGGCAAGGGTTTCACCCCCCATTCCCAGCTCTGCAGGAGGGCTGTTCGGTGGTGGCAAAGTCAATTCTGGGTGGACCAGACCCATATGGTGCAAGGGGGCTGCTGGGGGCGGCACAGGGAACATGCTGGGGTCTGGGGTGGGTCGTGACTTCTTGTGCGTGATGCTCTGTGCCTGTTGTGCTAGAGCATTTTTGGGACTGTCACATACGGTCAGATCAGACCTCTGGGGCGGAGTAGATCCCATGTCTGTGGCTTGGTGACTGAAGCTGGTGCTCCTGCCAGTTCCTGATGTGGCGAAACTTGGCGTTTCCCCCTCTCAGGAGGGGGTGTGGGCCAGCGTCAGTGCTTTGACACCATCACCAGAGGTGCTGGGCAGCGCATCCTGCAGGGTTTCTGTCAGACTGCCCTTTTCTGCACCTCTTGTTTCAGCCCCATGATGAACAGATTCTTCCCTGCAAATTTCCCCAACAAACAGTACCAGCTTCTCTTCACCCAGGGCTCCGGGGAGAGCAAGGAAGGTATGTTGGCTCACTGGTCTCTCTGGAGGCCTATATGTTATCTGCCTTTACTGTTCTGTTTTTTGCCCACTTGATGTTTTGACATTCAGGCGATTGAAACAAAGACTCTTGCTCCCTGCTGTGCTTCTGTAGCCAGTGTGAGCCTCGAGTGTCCGTGCAGAGCTGGGGCTGCCTTGTACATCTTCTTGCACTGGCTGGCGCTCTCCCTCTTTGCTGCCTCTGGCTGGCAGCAAAACCTCAGAAAGAGATCACAGAGTGCTATAGAAATGGTGCGGTGGCTGCTGTTAAATGCACTGCCTTTATTTTAGCTCCTTGGACAGCATAGTACTGACTTTTTTGTTCTGCCTTAACTGATCTGATTCAAACCTTTGCATTGGTAGAAGATGCTTTGGTAAGTTTCCTGCCCAGTAGTGTTACTGGTAAGGGAATACTTCTAGTAATACCACCAGGAGTTAACTGGTGCAGGAAGAGGGAGATCTCCTTCTCCCTGCTTTAGGCAGTGCCTGAATCCAATTTCCTTATTGACAGAAGGATCGCAGATGCTGTCCATGTGGCAGAGTCTGGCTGAAGGGGAAGGTCCGGGCTTGCCAGGGCCGCCTGCTCACTTGCATGCAGTTTGCATGTGTTTACTGTGGACACGGCCATTTCTGTGGGTACAGTCCCCTTCTTTGGGATGTGAGTGCTGCAGTCTGTGTTATTTCCCTGCTATAAAGTCACTCGTCTCTGCCCTGCGGGGGAAGGGGAGTTGCCCAGGCTGCCCAGAATGTGACTTCTCTGTTTTATTGCAGAAATAGTGAATTACGAGTTTGACACCAAGGATCTTGTATGCCTGGCCCTGAGCAGTGTTGTGGGAGTCTGGTACCTGCTGAGAAAGGTAAGAGAGCCGCAGCCCTGTTACAGGAAGGCCAGGGACCAGGCTGGATCAGACCTGGGCCCCTTTCCACACAAGGCATCTGCAGACTGTGTCTCAGCACATGCAGTGGGACCCAAACCTCCTTTTTCTGTCGTTCTCAGCACTGGATTGCCAACAATCTCTTCGGGTTGGCGTTCTCCCTCAATGGGGTGGAGCTGCTGCACTTGAACAACGTCAGCACTGGCTGCATCTTGCTTGGGGGCCTCTTCATCTACGACGTCTTCTGGGTAAATGGGAGCATTCCCCGGGTCGGATGTGAGTTGCAGCCATTGGTGAAAGGCATGTGTGTGGCGTTATGCCTCTTCAGAGGCAGCACGCTGGCTGGACACACACATTTGCAGTCAGGATTTCCACTTTCTTAGCCCAAAGGGATGTGGTGGGAATGATGGCAGAATCAACCAGTGGCAGAACGTGGCTCAGGAAATTGTGGGGTACTGGTGTGTGTGGCTTAACCAGTTCTGGTGACCTGTATTCCCCAGTAAGGTCTTCCCAATGCCTGACAGTGCTGCTGGGTGGGCTGGAGGACAAGGCTGCTCTGGAGTGTGCTGATCCTGTTTATATGGGCTGTGCCTCAGCTCTGTCGTCTGCCGGCTTTGTTAGCGCCCTTCTGTTCTCTTGCACAGAGGACCAAACACTGGAATGCCTCCCGTCTCTTTCCCTCAGCCAGTGCAGTGCCCCAACAGCTTCATTTTGAGGGTCTGGATGCATGTTTCTCCTTTTAATGTCTGTATTTAGTCCTTCCTGCTGCCTCCACCTTCTTTACTGTGTTTCCAAATGTCCGAGAGCCTCATATACCTTGAGGTCTGTCCAGTAGCTCTGCAGCTGCCTGAGTAATCCTTCCCTATTTAAGCCTGGCTACTTTGTGTTATTTTGTACTTAGCTGGTGCTGCCCCTGTTTCATAGGCTCGTTAACAGTCTCATCTCTGTGGTTCGTTAGTCTGTGTGCTACTTCCTCCTCTGCTCTCAGCTGGAGAGGATTCAGCCTTCTGGCATAGCACACCCAGTGCCTCATGCCCTGCTCGGGGTGTAAGTGTCTTCATGGTGCTTTGGAGCCAGCGAGAGGACAGCCCTCGCTGCTCTTCGCTTGCCAGCTGTCTTCTGCCTCAGCTTGCCTGGCAGGTCAGCGTATCACTGGAGCCTCACAAAAAGGTCATCCTGAAGCGGAGGCCCTCTTACTGTGCCCCTCGCAGGGAGCAGTCACTTGGATCTTAGTAGGGATTTAATCCTGGTGAGATCCAAGGAGGCTTTCAAGGTGCAAGGAGACCTGCTCAGTGGATTGATGATATTGCCCCCTGCATAGTCTTGGGGTGAATTTGCATGTGAACCTTTTCCCTGGTCCCAGTGTGGAGTCTTGTCACTCCTTGGCAATGCCCAGAGCTTGCTGCACCTTACAGGAGTTAATCTGATGCCCAGTGCTTGCTTTAAGGTTTTTGTTTAATCCCTAGCTCTGGGATCTTGCTCACTCAGTGCTAACCAGCACCTGGTTTATGTGCCTGCTGGTGGTGTAGCCAAGGCTGGAGGCTTGGAGATGAAAAGGAACAGAAATAAGGGTGGTTGACCTATGTGTTTACAGTCCGTCCCCCAACCCATGCCAATATTTAAAGCTGATAGCGCAGTACAAATAAATGACCTCAGGGCAAAATGTAGCTGATCTGACAATTGCTCTGGCCCCTGTTGGAAGCTCATGGGCAGCAGTCTGGTGCTGGCTGGGACTCTGCTGGGAGTTCCTGCCCTCGGATCACATCCCGCGCATTGGTCAGGCTTCCCACCGAGTTGACTAAGTAGAGCTGAGCTGACCTGCCAGGGGTAGGTACTGGGGAGAGGCTGGGTGGTGGGCAGCACCATGGCTCTGCGATATGAGCGGTCTCCCTGGTGCTGCTCTGAAAGCAGCACAGCCGTGACGTGCTCACCTCCTCGAGCGCTGTCCTGTGCCTTCTTCCCTGGGCGGTGGGCTCACTTGCAGGACTCCTCTGCCCACAGTTTGGCAGCTCTTTGGCTATTTTTTGCCACTAAGTCCACTCCGGGGCCTGAGGTGAGGCTGTAGCTGAGCATGTGCATGTCCTTGTGCAGCTGTGGTCACCCCGGACTCCTCTGCTTGTCCCTAGGTCTTTGGCACCAATGTGATGGTGACAGTTGCCAAATCGTTCGAGGCCCCGATAAAATGTGAGTAGATCTTCCCCATGTGCTGGAGGAGGGGCTGTCTGTTCTGCTGCGGTCGCTCCCCATGACCCTCTGCCTTCTGGAGATGTCTCAGAAGGTGGGATGGGTGCAGGAAGGTTTCCTGCTAGTGACCCCTTAGATTGCTGCGTGGTGCCACTGACCTGGAGGGAGCCAGGCCAGGTCTCTGGAAAGGGATGGTTTGCAGACCCCGGAGCTGACTGGCTTAATCTGCACTCCCAGAGCGGGCAATTTCACCTGCTCATAAAAAAAAAAANGCCCCCCCCGAGGCGGAAAATTCACCGCCAAAAAAAAAAAAAAAAAAAAAAAAAAAAAAACCAACAAACAAAAAAAACCCCAAAAATCAAAACCTAAAAAAAATCATCAGGAGGGGTGAATTTCTGCTGTTGTGGAGTATGCAGTGGTTTGGGTCCTGGGAGCTGGGTTGGAACTGGCGCGTGGAGCTGGCCTCAGACCCCTCGGTTTCCATCCCAGGGAGGAGTAGCGGGGAGATGCAGGAGAGGAAGAGACCAAGGGCAGGGACAAGGTCTTGCCCTGCTCTGGTCCCTTTTCACAGAGTGCAGCGGTGCTGAGGTCTGCTCAGCACAGACATTCCCCTCACTGTGCCTCTCTGCTCCTTGTAGTGGTTTTCCCTCAGGACCTGCTGGAGAAGGGGCTGGAGGCTGACAACTTTGCCATGCTGGGTCTGGGAGACATTGTCATTCCAGGTAAGGACAGAAGAAGGGGGGCGTGACCGGGATCGCCTGTCTGAACGGGCTGCGGGCAGCTGAGCGGGTGCCTTGCTCTTCCTTTGGCCATGCCGGAGCCCTGCCGGGTCTGGGGGCTGCGTGGGCTGGGGGTCTCCCAGCGGGTCCGGATGCTATCCCGATGCCTTGTGCCGCAAGAGGGCACTGTCAGCCCAGGCACAGCACCCGGAGCTGCTGCGGGTCCTGCCCTGCCTCCTTCAGCCTTGCCTAAGAGCTCCGTCCCCTCATTGTCCCCTTCTCCCCGCAGGGATCTTCATTGCCTTGCTGCTGCGGTTTGACATCAGGTGAGTGGGCGGCAGGGAAGGGGCTCTGGCAGGTTGGGTCTTGCAGCATATTTGAGCTGTGTTTGTAGAGGAAAAGGGGAAGAGGAAGCCAGGAGCGCGGTCGTGTGCTCCCCTCCAGGCTTGGCGTGGGGGCCCGGGAGGGCGGCTGGGACAGGGGTGCAGTGCAAGGGGAAGTTCTTGGAAGAGCAGACGTGAGCGGGGTTGGCTTTTTGGGTAAGTCCTTTTTGGGTAAGTCCTGAGCACTGGGGGTGGGTTGTTTGGGCTCATGAGTGTTGCTGTACGCGTGGCAGGGCAGGCAGCACGTAACGGCCCCACAGAGCCTCACTGGCTCCCAGGCAGTGAGGAGGAGAGGGCAGCGCTGCCGTACTATGGCAGCAAGGGGAAACAGCGACAGCGTGGGAAAGAGCCGGGGGTGCTGGCACCCGGGAAGTGCTCGCGTGGATGCAAATCAGTACCTGGCAGTGCTGGCTACCTCTGGGTTGCCATTGACGTTGAGGGAAGCAGCTCCTTCCTACGCAGGGAAGCTGCACCTACTGCCGGGGTGTTGCTTTCAGCAGTTGCCCCACACCGAAAGTCTCCGTCTGGGAAGCTGCTGGGAATGGGCCGCTTTGTGTGACTGCGGTGGTGTGGTCCTGCTCCCGCTGCTGTTGCACAGATCTTTCAGTCTGTGCCAGCTCTTCCAGGTGTTTCCACCCACATCCTGCCTGCACCTGCTGGGAATCCCAGTTCCCGCAGCCTGCCCTGCAATAAAACAGCACATGTTGAGAGCAGGGTGCCAGGGACCGGCCGTGCCTCCCCCAAGAAGGTCCTCCCCCCAAGTAGCCATCCAGCAGCAGGATCGCGTTCCCCCTTCCCTTCCCCAGCCCCTCACCTGGGTGTCACCCCACCAAGTCCCACACCGCTCCCACAGGACCAGGGGCTGTGCTGGTGGCACTCTCTGTGCTGGCCCGAGAGCATGGGCAGAGCAACAGCTCCCCACACCCCAGCGTGGTGGGAGATGGCTGAGAACGCTGTGCCGGCTCTATTTTGGCCACTGGCATCCCAGACCTGAGGTCACTGGGCTCTGCTCCCTTTCCCTACAGCTTGAAGAAGAACACGCACACGTATTTCTACACCAGCTTTGTGGCCTACATCTTCGGGCTGGGCCTGACCATATTCATCATGCACATCTTCAAGCACGCCCAGGTGAGCTCCGCCGTGCTGCCTCCCGCAGATGCACGTCCCAAGCGGGACATGCCAGCTTGGCCACAAGGTTCCTGCGTTATGCCAGGAAAAAGTAGATGCATTCCTTCTCTTAGCTTTGCTTTTCCAGTGCCTGCCTGGACCTTTCCCTGCCCAAAGCTTGTGTGCCTGGCTGGAGCCGAGTCCTGTTTGGGGCAAGGCCGGTTCAGGCAGCTGCGTTTCCAACAACAGCACCCCAGCCGGGCTGCCCTGTGTTTTTGTGGCTCTTTGCAACCAAGCTGCCCTTGAAGCACCACTGCGGAGGGGCCTTGGGATCCCACATGCTATGGGTGCTGTCACTGGTCTGCACAGGGGCCCCCAGTGTGCTTGTGGCCCACTGGGACCTCATGGCAAGGGTTTTGTGCTGCCGCGGCTGTAACTTGGCGCTCAAAGCCGCTTTCTGGGTTTTTAACCTTCTGTGCAGTGCTGTGGCAGACACCATGGGTGCAGAGGGGACAGGGCCAGCTCGCCTCATGCTTTTCCTGAGGGGTTATTTGTGGTTTGCTTTAACAGTTGTTTTTCTTCCTGACAGCCTGCTCTTCTGTACCTGGTCCCCGCATGCATTGGATTCCCGCTTCTTGTGGCCTTGGCAAAGGGAGAAGTAACTGAAATGTTCAGGTGAGCGTCAGCTGGGGACGGAGCTGTTTTGCCTGCGGCACTGGAGCACACGAAGCGTGCAGATGTTCCCACGCCTGGGCACAGCTGGAGAGACGGGTTCATCTGGGCACGCTCTGGGTGTGCGTGTGCACGTGCGTGGGTGGAGGGAGCGGGTCTGTGTTTGTACACGCCGGCCCTGGCTCCAGCCACCTCCTTGTAGCCGGGTGGGAGCTCTGGTGCGTTACCAACAGGCAGGCAGCATCTGGTATTGCTTTACGCCCCGGTGACAAACTCTTCCCATGCGCTGGCAGGCAGGGGAGGGTGGGACCGCACACCTGGTGCTGACATACTTGGTCATTGTGTCCCAGGGCCCGTGGGTGGGGGAGAATGGAGCCGGATCCAGCTGCGAGAGCAGCCAGGGCTGGTTCGAGCACATCCCAGGTGAAGTATCCTGGTTTGCAGCAGTCTCCCTGCCCCGGGGACTGTAGGTGCAAATAAAGGGGTCTGTGCTGTTGTTCTCCAGTCCTTCTCTCAGCCTGCCACGTTCCAGGTGTTTGCTGACAGCAGGCAGCTTTGGTCTCCGACCTGGACTGTCCCCTCTGAGCCGTGCAGAGCATGGCCTGGCCCACCTGGGAGCTGTTTCTCTGCCGTGCTCGGCCAGTTGTACTCGAGGCTCCGTGGTTGCCCACTGCAGTTGCTTGTTTGAGGATGGCTGAAGCAGAGGAGTGAAGGGAACGTCCGTCCCTAAGTAGGGCTGTGCACCCCCCAGCCTCCCCACTCCGGGGGTGGCCCTGCCCACGGGGGCCTGCCCGACCCCCAGCCTGCTCAGAGGGAAACCAGCAGCCAACTGGGGCGCAGTGGGGAGCCGGCTGCCCTCACCTCCGTCCCCTCCCCTGGGAGATGCAGGTATGCATGTTCCCACCGGGCTGTCAGCTGGGCCAGCTCCCCAGCCCTGCCGCACCTGCCCCTCCTTTGATGTTTGCTTCTGACGATCGCTGCTGCAGGCGCTGAGTGTCCTGGGATCGTCCTTCCTGTGCACCTGGGTTCCTGCAGCCGCTCTGCCCGGTGCCGTGACTCACCAGCTGACAGCAGCACCACCTCCCGTGCCAGGAAACTCAGGAGAAACGAGCTGCGGGTCCGGCCCGCCTGGTAGCAAGGCACCTGGGAAGCCTGGCAGCCGGTCACTGGGGACTAGTGTCCTCGCAGAGCATTAGCACAAGCTGCTCCAGCAGCAAAGCGCTGCCTGTTGTTTGCTGAGTGCTGCCAGGGCAAGTGCAGGAGGCTGGGGGGTTGGAACCTTGGTGTGACCTGGGGTCCGGCCCCTCTGAAGTCACTCCAATTGCAGGCAGAGGAAGTGGGATGCGATGGGACTCGTGCCTGGAGGGCAGTGGCTCCCACTGCAGGAATCCCACCAGGTGTAGCTCCCCCTGTGTGGCTTCAATGCACCCTGATCCTCCCCATGCCGATGGCAGCCTGGAGCTGTGGTCTCTGCCAGCTGACTGCCGGCACACAGCGAGCTGCTTGCGCATGGTGCCTTGCAGCTGCCGTCAGCTGCCCTGGGAGAGAGCAGCGAGGGCCTGATGCAGTGGCCAGTACAGGCAGCGCTGCAGGGCAGGTGAGAGCGAGCAGATCTGTGCTGCAGGCTTGGGAAGCGGGTGCTGATGGAGCAGAGGTGGGCAACATCGGGATCAGTTTCGTGGCTCCCAGCCTTGGGAGCCTGCCCTCCTTCCTAGGCAGGCAGTAACCTTCGATCTGTCTCTGTTGGCTCTCAGCAGTGGGGAGCCCGTCCTGCCGCTCATACCTGCTGCAGACACACTGTCCTCGAGTGGCAAGAAAGGGTCTGCCACATTGGTCTGCTGCCTGCACAGCCCCTGGGCTGTTCTGTTGTTGCCTTCCCAGTGCCCAGGCTTGCTCCGGCTGCCTGGCTCTACCTCTGCCAGTGGGAGCTACCTTCTCCCCAGTTCTCAGCCCTCACTCTTCCATGCTGCAGCCCTACCCTGGGGTCCTCAGGCAGGAGCCTGCCAGCATGGCCCTGGGGCCACCCCAGCCCGAGCTAGTGCATGCCGGAGCCAGAGGGGACAGCAGGGTGGTGGGTTTGCAGCAGTCTCACTCCAAAACTCTTCTGCTTTTTCTCTCTCTCCCCCCCTTCTCTTTCTGTCCTCGTCTTCCCCCTTTCCCCTCCTGCTTCCTCTCTCTCCTGCAGCTATGAATCCTCTGCTGAAATCTTGCCACACACACCAAGACTTACCCACTTCCCCACCGTGTCCGGCTCGCCGGCCAGCCTTGCTGATTCCATGCAGCAGAAACTGTCCTGTCCCCGCCGACGCCGGCAGCAAAGCCCTAGTGCCATGTAGCAATCGCACGCGGTGCCCTTTCTCTGTCTGTCGCTCTGGCCAGGTAGGGACTGGTCCCGGCTCTCCCCTTTCCCCAGGCAGAGGCAGTAGCTGTTGCCTCGTTGCTGTGGGACGGCTTCTCTCCCCGTCTCTGAGGGGAGACTGTGACGGGGGAGAGGATTTGACATCTCTGCCCTCGTTGTGCTTCCTGCTGGATGGCAGCGCTCACGGGTTTCCTTTGCCGGGGCCTCAGGGATGGTGCTGGGCGGGTTTGCAGCCAGAGGAGCGAGACCCTGTGGTGGGGTCGCTGCTGTTGGTCTTGCTGCAGCTCCCCCCACTGACTGGCCTTGCAGGGACCAGCGCTCAGCATGGCAGCGTGGGGACAAGCGTGGTTATCCAGGATATCCGATGGCACTCTTGGGAATGAGGACAGACCCCTGAGCACAGGGCTGGCCTGATGGCTTGGCCGGGGGAAGCCCCAGGTGTGCACCCCGTCGCTGGAGGTGTCTGGGGGGGGTGTCACAATGCTTGTCTTCCTGCCTGGGCTCTACCCCATCGGGTTTCCTACACTGGGGAGGGGGCAAGGGCTGGAGCCCACCCTCTCCTCGGCACAGCATGGCCGCTGCAGCAGGGCAGACCTCGAGCCTGCAGCCCCAGGCTGGGCTGTCCCTGCTTGGCACAAGTCTCGGGCCCCAGGGAAGGTCTGGCCCCACTCACTCCTCCCTCTTGTCCCCAGCTACGAGGAGAGCTCTACCCCCAAGGAGGTGCCGGGGGCCTCCAAAGAAGAGACGACAGAAGCCGCCAAGAAGGAGAAGTGACCTTGACCGTGGGCTGTGCCCGGCGCCGCTGGGCTGGGGCCCTTCCAGACCCTCCGCAAGTGACAGACGAAGAAACAGTTGTGCAAGAGCATCGTGTTGTGTGTGTTGGAGCAGCCACCCAGGTGGGGTATCGATGTATGCCGCATAGCCAACCCCCGCCGGCCCCCCCGGGGCCGTGCTGCCACCCCCCTGCCTGTTTATCTCCTGCGGGGATACAAGGCGGGTGGGGGGCAAATCACAGGCCGGTTTTTAAATTTTGTATTGTGCATTTGCTTTCTCTCATATTAAACCATGTCGAAGGAAGGAGTGCTGGTCTGGCAGTGCTGGGGCCACGCCGGCAGCCCTTGCCGTAGCCACTGCTCCAGCTTGTAGCCCCTGCTCAGCTCCCTGGCCAGCACTGGGATCGATGTTCCGGCTCTCCAGCAGCCTTGTTCTCCCTGTGGGGCCCATGGCTGTTGTCTGGCTGTTTCCAAGTGACTGTCCCCTTCCCCCTCCCGCTCCTCCGGTGCTCAGCTTTCCCCCAGCCAGCCTCAGCCTGGCCCCCCCTCCTTTGCAACATCCAGATTTAGGGCCGCAGTCGCTGATCCCCAGCCTGTGCCCGAGCGGGTTTGAGCCGGGATCTGGCCCTGGAGCAGGGTGGCTGAGCCGAGATAGGGGTGCAGGAACCCAGCAGGGTGGGGGCATGCTCTGCCTTGGCTGCTGAGGGGGCTCAGTGAGCTGGAGCTGAGCCCCCACAGCCTGGGGAGGTGGACATGGGAGGGAAAGAGCTGGGTGACCCCAAACCCAGCCTTAGAGTGGGGGGAAGGTAGCGCGGGCTGTCCCCCCTCCTTGCAGAGAGCCAGGCACCAGCCTGCACCCCCTGGGACTGGGACAGGCAGGGGGGGACACTGCAGGCAGGGGGGCTGGAGCGGCCGCCTTGGCTCCTGCTGGGGCCGGCTGCCGCGTGTCCCGCAGCACCAGCGATGTCCTCCCTGCCGCCCCTGGGGCAGGCATGTGGAGGATCCTGCATCCCTCCGGCCATGCCCACTGCCAGAATAAATAGAAAGTGTTTGCCGGCTTGGCAGCCCCTCCACAAAAGCCGTATTGAACCATTATTCCCCGCGTCGGCTGCAAGCACTAAAAGTGGCGCCTCGTGTTCTGCCATCTAATGACCCTTCGCAGTCTCCTACAGATGTTTTCTATGACTTACAGCTCCTTTTCCAACAGCCCTGTCCGCAAAAACAAGAGGGGCCACTTTAATTCCAATTAAATACCTCCAGCTAAGCAAACAGTGTGCAGCAGGGCCTGGGCATGGTGCAGCCGCCAGGCCCAGCCCACGGAGTCACTGAGTCTAGACTCCAGATGTGATTTCACCAGCCTCCAGTGTCCCGTGGAAAATGGTTCTGGCTCTGCCGCGGGGTGCAGCACCCTGCCCCGAGCCGGGGCTCACTGTGATGGTGTGTACCCCCCAGTACGGGTCTGCCACCGCATCCTGCGAGGCTCTGCATCCTCCCTACCTTTGGGTGATGGGAGCTTGATACCATGGTGGCCTCACACCCGTCCCCAAGCGTCCAGGAACAGGCTGGGGGTTGCACATGGTACCCCCAGCCCCAGCATCGCCCTCCTGCCTTCCTGCTGCCCTGCGGAGCTCGGGAATGCTCGTGCCAGCTGTACGTGCGGTGGGAGCGCGGCAGCGAGCCAGGAGCATTCCCAGGGCCCAGGGGAGCGGAAGGCCTGGGGAGGGGAGAGCAGGGTCGCCCCTCACCCTGCCCAGCTGATAAGCCGGGGCCGGGACGGAGGAAGGAAGCGTGCTGGGCCCTGCAAGGAGCTGCCAGCAGAGCCGGCGCCTCAGCGGCCCCGGGCTCACTCGCCTGCTGCACCTGGGCTCTGCGGCACCTCCGCTCCCAGCACTGATGTGGCCACATGGCTCCACTCTGTCTGGGCCGCTGCTGGGCCACCTTCCCCTCGCCGCAGGGTCCCTCTGTCTCGGGGAGGGGGGCCGGGGGGGAGGGGGCAGCTACGGAAACACGAATGCGCTGGCTCCATCAGGAAACCTCCATCCATGGAGCTGGCAGGGGCTGGGGATGGAGCCAGCCTGCCCTGCTGCTGACAGCCATGGGGTTTGGGGGGATTCACCCCCCGGTGCCCATGGCCGCCTGGGGCAGCAGCGTAGGTGCCTGCTGGCGGGGAGAGCCCCTGGGCATCCTCCCCTCATGCCATGCTCCTGCCAGGGATTGCAGCAGGACTGAGATGGGGGTGCACGTGGGGCACCCCTGTGTGTAAATGCTAGGCAGTGGGGTGCTGTTTTCACGGGTGGGGGGTGCTGGTGCCTGGGGCAGAGGGGGAACACAGAGGCTGCTCACCCCCAGAGCCCTGCAGAGCCTCCCCACCGCGGCCAGGAGTGCAGCTGGTGGGATGGGTGACGGGTGCTGGGTGCTGCAGTCCCTGGTGAGGCACCTCGTGCCCCACCGTACAGGGCCGGGAAAGCCCGGCTGCGGTGGGGGTACCGGCACTGAGAGACGGGGTCCTGCGGGGTGGCGGGTGCCAGCGGTGGCGCCCGGCCGGCGGCCGCGAGCGGGGAGAGGAAGCAGCAGAGAGCAGCCCCGGCCCTGGCCGGCCGGCGAGGAGGGGCAGGAAGCTGGAATAAATCCCAGGAAGGGCCGCCTGGCTCCAGCTGGTCTGGGCTGCAGCGGATGGAGCCGGGAACGGGAAGGGAGAAGGCGAGAGGGGAACGCACAGGGGCTTTCTCAGGCTTCGGCCCCGCTCCAGCTGTGCAGCCGGCCCTGGTTCGCATCTGCAGCCCTGGCTCAGCACCATCCTGCGGGCACAGGGGGCTGGAGGCTCCGTACAGCCCCAGGGCGGAGGCGTGCGTGTCCCCAGAGCTGATCCATGGATGGCATAGGGTGAGGAGACCTGGATGGAGCAGCCCGGGTTTGGGGGTCCTGTTCATTAGGGGGGCCCCCAGCCTGACCTGTGGTGTCCGTGCTGCAGGACTGGGTGCTCCCCGGGCTGGAGACCTGGCTGGCCCCTATCCCCATCATCACCAGGGCACAGGCAGCCCCCGGCGGCCCCTCGCCGGCCCGGCGCGGCCATGCCCTGTGTGGTCCCGGCAGGGCGGGGGGCGGATGGGGGCTTTGATGTGCTCTGCTGCTGGGCAACCCCTGCTCTGTGCAAAGCAGCCGCCCCCCCCTCCTGGGCCGGGCTGAGCCCAGCCAGCGCCATATGGCCGAGGCCGCTGTTACCGCGCTGTGCGCCCCGTTCCCAGAATTGACATGGAAATGAAGCTATCTGTCTTGCCGGACAACACCAGCCATGCTGGCCGGCATGCTGTGCTGGGACCCTGCACCCAGCTGTGGCCAAGGCAGCGTCCCGGAGCTGCCCTGGCAGCCCTGACCCCAGCACCCCATCTCCAACTTTGGCACCTCAACACGCAGAGGGCCGGGGTGAGGGTGTCCCGCAGCCAGGGACATCGCGTGGGTGAGGGCCACCAGCAGCCAGGGTGGCCATGCCACGTGTGCCACGACACCCGCCATAGCAGCGAAGCCCATCCTGGTCCCCACGCCGCTGGGGGTGGCCGGTGCTCGGGGCCATGGAGGGTGGCTCATCCCGGCCGCGGCGCATTGTTGGCGGTGCAGCTGGCGGGGCCGGGCCGACCGGCGGCACTGAAAGGCATTCCTGCGGACAATGTCCCCGGCCTCCCCGCCGGGGCCTGGCCACTGTCGCCAGATGGGGGCTAATTAGCAGCTTTGAGAGCCGCGGTGGGAACCGGGCAGCACCAGGCTCTCCGCCGAGCCCTGAATGGAGGGGGCGACCCCAGCGCCGTGCCCACCCTGGGAACCGCCACCACACGGGGCTGGGGGACAGAGGGAGGAGGGACAGAGGGAGGGACAGAGGGCTGGAGGGACAGAGGGATGCAGCTCCCCGCAGCCACGCTGGCAGGGTTACAGCCTGTCCATGCTCTCCAGGACTGCTGCCCCCCCTCCCAGAGGAGGAAAAGGAGGGGATGCCCTTGGCACCCTGCACACCTGGGGAGGCTGAACATGGGGGGTTCTGCCCTCAGAGCACCCCCACAAAGGGGAGGGCACCGTGGCCCTCTTCACCCACACCGGTGCCAGCTCGCATGACACGCTCTCTGGCCAAGAAGAACATGAGGTGTCCGGGCTGTTCCCATGGCCGTGCCACCATGAAGGTGCCATCACAGCGGTGCCATCACAGCAGTTCCACCGCTGTGGTGCAGCCCACCCTGGCAGCTCCGTCCCCTGGCGAGTTGTG
>VYZM01021315.1:244489-261992 GCA_013398915.1 Dromas ardeola | reverse complement strand
ACAAGCCCCGGTGTTTGTGGGATCGGGGCCACCCGCGTGGGGTTCAAACCGTGCCGACATGAGCCCCCCCACACACCCCCCACGAGGAGCGGGTGGCACTGGGGGGAGAGGTTTCCCCTTTTCCCACCTCAGTGGGGGCTAGGGGCAGCCCCGGGAACTCGGAGGGGGGGGCTGTGGTGCCAGCGAGGCACCCACTGGGACGCGGGGGGCCGTGAGCCCCCTGCCCACCTCACCCCAACATGGCTGTGGATGCTCCCTCTGCCCGGCTCCCCACCGGTGCTGAGCCCACAGACCCAAAACCAGCCCCCCCAGCCCAGCCAAGAGCCTGGACTGGGCTCTCCAGCCAGATCGACGAGGACGGGGTGGGGGGGCAACAGGAGGGATTCTTTATGAGGGAGTGGAGCGGTAGGACAAGGGGTAATGGTTTTAAACTGAAAGAGAGGAGATTTAGATGAGATATTAGGAAGAAATTCTTGGCTGTGAGGATGGTGAGCCCCTGGCCCAGGTTGCCCAGAGAAGCTGTGGCTGCCCCATCCCTGGAGGGGTTCAGGGCCAGGTTGGACGGGGCTTGGAGCAACCTGGGCTGGTGGGAGGTGTCCCTGCCCAGGGCAGGGGGGTGGAACTAGATGGTCTTTAAAGTGCCTTCCAACCCAAACCATTCTATGATTCAATGATTCTGTGACACAGGAGCCTGGCCCCGGTGAGAAGTGGAAGGAATGGGCAGGGGGTCTGCCCTGATGCTGCCTGTTCCCCCCCCATGCCCCAACAGGCAGCACCTCACCACGCCAACCCTACCCAGCACCATCCCCTTGGGGACAACAACCACCCCNTCCCCCAGGCAGGGAGACGACCTGTCCCCCTCCATCCATCCATCCATCCATCTGAAGGCAGCTCATGCCCAAATCGCCCCCCCCACCATGCCCACAAAGACCACAGCACCATCAGCAGCTTCAATGACAAATTTATTAGTGGACACCTCCACCTGCAAACCGAAGCGTTCGACGGGCTAATGCTAATCCTCGCACTCCCCACGTAGGATCCTACATGGGGAGTGCGAGTCCGTGCTCGGTGGCCAGACGGGACCCCCCAGGAGCCTCCGGTTCCCTCCCCCCCTCCGCCTCCATCCCACCATGGCCTTTTGCAGGGAGCACGGCCCCACACATAAATACGGACAGACAAGATAACAAAAATAGCATTAAGAGTATTCACAAATGAATTAAAAACTACTCGGATATGTACAGCAGAGCACGGGCGGTATGTACACAGACAAGCCCGCCTGGACAGCTGGGTCTGCCGGTGGTGATCTCCGAAGGATGAGGGGTTATTTTTGAAGCTAATTTCAGCTCAAAGCCCGGAGGTCTCGTGCCCCGGTGGCAGCAGGAGCAGCGCAGGGAGCGGGGGGAAGCCAGACACCTCTGCCACTGCACACACCCGTCACAGCCACGCCGCGGGGACAGGGATCTGCCTGTGCTATGGGGACCGGCAGCAACCAGGGCAGTGCAGGAGAGGCCAGCAGCTCCCGCTGTCCCCAGAGAGGCTTCCCGGTGGCAGGGACGGCTCTCAGCCTCTCCAGGCTCGCTCACCCACTAGCCCCACGGATTGGCCGTGGTGGGGCTGCTGCCAGGGCTCTGCCTTCCCTTGCTGCCACCCCAGTGAAGGGCAGAGGCGTCGCCCTCCCGCCGCCCCTTCCACCCCCAAACTCTCTATTCCTGCACTTGCTGCATGCCATGGCCCCAGCTCTCTGCAGAGCCCCTTGTGCCAGGGCAGGGGCCAGGGAAAGCACTCTCCCCTCTCGCCTGCCTCCTTCCCCCCTCGCCTGCCTCCTTCCTTTGCCAGCCAGGTGGAGCAGGCGTGGGGAGGGACGTGCAGAGCGCCACAGCAATCTACATTCAGAGGGAGGAGAAGGAAGAGGAGGAGGATCCCTTCCAGCCGGGCACAACCCTCGGCCTGCCACACCATCCTCACCCGAGACTCCCAACAGCTGATGTCTGGGGAGAAAGGGGCTCAGAGGATGACACGAGGGCAGAGCTCCTCGTCCCCAACCTCTGCCTCTTCCTCCCGGCTCCCTCCCACCACAAGGATGAGCTCTGCCCGGAGGGAGCGGGGACGGGATAGGGATGCTGCAGGGAAGCTCCGTCCCATTCTGCAGCCTGCCTCTTCCCAGGGCCTGAGCGTGCCGGAGACGGGGACATGGAGCCTCAACCCTTGCTCTGGCTGGGGAACCTTATATTAGTGACACATCTACACACACGCACGCACTCACACATGCAAAAATAAGTCTGTTTATTCTCTTGAAAGTGATCTAGAGGACCCTGCAGGGTGGGGACACTTTCTAGCCAGTACTCCCCCTGGCTGCTTGGACCTCCCCAGCGCTGGGAGCTGTTGGCTGAAGTGCTGCATTGGTCTCAGCGCCTTTAAAACACAACGGAACAGTAAATAAGAAGGGGCTACGATAAAAGGAGCTGGCGGCACGAGGGAGAAAGTTCCATGGAGCGGGGCGCTCGCCCAGGAGGCGGCGGGGCTGCCCCCCGCGCCGGTGAGGGTGCTCGGGAGCGGAGTGTAGTGGATGTGGTGGTGAAGGCGCAGTCGTCCTGGCGACGGGGGGGGACTCGGCGGTGGGTCACTTGCGGCTCAGCAGGGATCCCAGCAGAAGCACTCCTGCCACCGTCGCCCCGGTCAGGAGCCATTTGTTGAAGGTCTCCTGGCCCTTCCTCACCTCGGCAGCAGCATCGTTCCCATAGAGGTCCACAAACCGCTCCTGCGGGAAGAGAGCAGCAGTGAGCAGAGGGGTGGGAGTGCAGCACAGAGACCATCTCTGCCACTTTCTGGGGCTCCTTCCTCCTCCATGGGAAGGGGCAGGAAGGCTGCTGGGCTCCTGCTGGCAGGAAAGCGGTGGTGGGGACCAGGCGGATGACAGACGCCTTGTGCTTCCTCGCTCTGAATCACGCACAGAGGGCGATGGGGGAAGCACAGGACCAGTCATGAGAAAAGTGGATGCCAGAAAGGATTTGCACGGAGAATACAACGCGGGCAGGGCAGGAGATGCATCACGTGCTCTAGGCTCTCTAAAATTAGCATCGAAGTGTGATAGAAATCATTGCAGCAGGAAAACGCTGGGCTTTATTCCATGGCCGAGGCCTGGGGGAGCAGAAGCAGGGCTGGTGCCCACAGCTGCAGCAGGAGCCCACACCTCACATCCCCCTCGCCGTTTTTGGGTCCGAAGCAGAGCCTCCCACGTCCCACTCCCCACAGCCACATCCCAGCAAGACAAGCACTCCCATGTCCTGGCCATCACAGGTTACTCCGCAGCATGATCTGGATTTTGCAAATCCCTGTGGCGAAGGCAGACGCTTTGGGTCGCGGAACTCCTGCCTTCCCCCTGGCTTCGGGAGAGCGGGCTAAGCATGAGGCCCAGCCAGGAATGCAGTCACTCCAGCCCAGCTCATGCGAGCCGGCCGCCTCCAGTCCTTCATCTGCAGCAGCAAGAGCTGGGCAGATTCGGCAGAGCCACTGCGCAGCAAACGGCCACAGGGAGGCATGTGATGGGGCTGGGGACAGAGAGTCGTGGCCTAGGATGGGGGGAGACGGAGGTCAGAGAGAGAGAAGACCACCAGAGCTGAACTGCTCTTGAGAACAGGCTCTCAGAGAGCACATCTGCCCCCTGCGCCCGTGCAGCACCCCCATGGCACGATATCACCCCCCCTGCCCCTCTGGGCACCCAGGGACCTCAGACCACCATAAGAATGGCTGCTTAGGTCCCTGGGCCACATGCACCGCAGGGAAGGAGGGGTCCATGGGCAGGCTACACGAAATGGAGAACTTTATGCTCCGGCAGCTCCCAGGTTTATCAGGGCTGAGCAGGAGCGCTGGGGCTAGAGGGAGCTGGAGCTGTGAGCTCGGGGCTCAGGGATTGCCAGCAGCTCAGAGCGCTGGACACCACGGCGTCAGAAGGGGTTTGACGTTGTCGCACCTCGAGCCCATCTTCCCGGCAAGGTCCCCTGTTCCCTGATAAGTGAATGCAGTTCCAGTAACCCGGCTGCTCTGGGAAAGCAGAGATAAGCCCAGCTGACGCTGTGCTTGTGTCACGCCTTACCATGGCCTCCCTGGAGGCAGAGGCAGCATCCCTGCCTGCCTGGGTCTGGCAGCTCTGCCTGTAAGATACCTCCCATGCCTGTCCACAGCCTGCAATGAGCTGCAACTGCTGCCACGGGACCTGCGGGGGGTTTGGTGCCTGGATCATGGCTGGGATGAAGAGAATCTTTAAGCAGGTGTCTCTGCATCACTCATGGAAACACGGTGCCAATCCCCTGGCTCCCCAAAAACAGACCCAGCATTGCCACAGCTTGTAAGGTATCTCCTCATTTTGACACACAAGATCAAGCTCACACACAGCTTTTCACAGCAAGGCGTGCAACAGATAGGCACACTCACTCTCAGGGAGCCGGGCTGTGTCCCTCTCCTCGGCCACAGGCCTCCCCACCACAGGGGATCAGGTACTTCAACAACCACCCAGGTGAACTGGCAGCTCAGCACCCGCCTCTGCCCCACCAAAGCTCTTCTCTGCCTTACACCAAACACCATCTCCAGCATCTCACAGCTCCCCCGGCTGCCTTTCGCACCCCCTCGACCACGAGGAGGTATCAGCAGACCCGGGGGGGGCAGGGCACTAGGACAACCGGGACTTTGCTAACTCACCCTGGGGCACGTCACTGCTCCCGCCTCACTCAGAGCGCTCTCCAGGGATGTGACAACCGTCCCCGTGACTCCCACCACCTACACAGAGCGGCACAAGGCAGCTCGCTTCCCACCGGCCCTGCCAGCTGGCACGGGCTCCGCGGAGGTGTTGTATTGCACCTCGGCCCTGCAGGAATGGGCAGGACGGCAGCTCACACGCAGGTGCCATCCAGGGAGAAAGGTGAGGGCTGCTGCCCACTCCCAGCCCCTCTGCCCGGCCACCTGCCCAGGGTGACAGCCATGGAAACAGTGGAAACATCCTGCAGTGATGTGCTGCAGGAGAGGGATGAGAGGAGAGCCCAAACCCAAGGAGGGGATATTTTTAATTACGGCACAGGAAATCCCTCTGCTGATAGGTGGTGACAAGCAGCAGAGCGGTGACAGAGCTCAGCACGCAGTGAGCAGGCTGGCACGGATGGAGGGCACAAAGGAACTGGGGCAGAATACACGAACTTGTCCAAAAACACCAGCTGTGGAGTGCCTCCGCCACCCCTACAACATCCCTCTGTACCAGGGCCCTCATCCCTGGGGAAGGTCCTTCCCTTGGAAGTATGTCCCGGCCATGCACCCACAGCACCCGATGCTGCGGGAGGCCCCAGAGGGAGGAAGGAGGCTACACCCCTCATGATGTATTCCTCAGAAAAAGCCACTTTGCTTGGGGATTCAGTAAGGCCTGCCCCATGGAGTCCCATGTGTCTCTGCAGGCTCCTCCTGACCCATGGGAGGGGACGTCCCCACCGTCCCCAGGAAGGCTGCGGGGGTGGAAGGGGCTGTACAGTCACCCGGCCTGCCCGTACAGCTGGCAGTGGGGCAGGCACCAGGAGAGGGCCCCCACAGCCAGGGCAGGGAGCTGGGGAGGGCTGGCAGCCGAGCCTTGGTGCTGTCTTCTCCATGGTATGTGCTGCCGAGCTTGGGGAAAGGCAGTTCCAAGAAGCGTGTTTTGAAGCCCTTACTTCTAAGAAAAGGAAGTGTTTGCTGAACAAGAGATAAATGGCATACGGTGAACGGAGAGCTATCGGGTGCTACAGACGGAGAAGAGCACGACAAGAGCCCTGCGCGGGCAGGGAGGGGACACGAGCCCCTCTCCTTCCTCCGGGAAGGGAGCAGCAGCTGCTGGAGACGCAGCTGGGGGCTGCGGGGGACTCGGGAGAAGAGCGCCTTGCCCTTCCTCAGGGAAACCGTCCCTAGGAGCTGCAATAGCTCAGCCCCTGCACAACTGCAATCCCAGATGTGTCCCCTGGGAATGGCAATCCCAGACCAGGGGGAGTGGGAAAACAGGCAGAAGTGTCCTCCTGCCCCATCCTGGGGGCGGGTTGAAGGTTAGGGAAAGGCAGCTTGCTCAGTTCCCACACCGCCCCGGGCCTCGGCCGCTCTGCACCTGAAGCCCAGCACTCCCAGTACCGATTCTGACCTCTCTGGCCTGGTGTTTGGGATCTCAGGCTTGCCCAGACACGTCCAGATATTTCTGGCCTCCCCCAGTCACCTTTATCTGAGAGGAAATATTTGGAATTCCTGAGTAGCTCACAAGGACTATGGTAGCAACAGCACGTCAGTGTCTCAGCCGCCCTCTCCGTGTGCCCGTGGGCCTCTTCCACCCCGGAGAGGACAGGCTGTTCCACCACCGAACGCCCGTCACATCCCCTTCCCCACCCCGGGTGAGACACGTCCGAGAGGAGGATGCTCTGGGGCAGGCGAGGAGGAAGCAGCAAGAGGTTATGCATACGCAAAAGGCAATCCCCCGGCTTTGCCTCTCCTCCCCCAGCGCTGGGAAGGACACAACGTTTTCTTGCTGGAGCCTAAACCAGCACTTGCTGGTGGAGGACTTCCCTCCAGCTGCACGTGCTGCTTGCAGGAGACAGAGGACCTGGAGATCCAGACTCCACTGGTGCCCACCACCCCACAGGGCAGGGAGGTTCTGCAGTGCCAAAGGCTCTGGAGACACCTGCAGTGCCCCAAACCGCAACCCACCACCAGGGAAGACACGGCAGCCATTTAAACACTGCCCAGTGATGATATGCGACACCGCGGCAGAGAGAAAAGGGGAGTAAGTCTGACCCAAAGTGCTCTGTGTCGGGTGGCAGAGCAGATTAATCAAGCACAAGGTCTGGCTGACACAGCGTTGACATCCTAGCCTGGAAACAAGAAGGGGAAGACTCAGAGTTTCAGCCTCTTGCTGGTAGCCACCCCCAGAGGTTCAGCTGATTTCATTCACCAGCACTGCCCAAGCAGCTCCCCCCGGCCGAGCGGGAGGGAGAACAGTTGCCATTCAGGGCGAGCGGAGCAGAGTAGAGCGGGTTCCTCTTTCAAGATAAGCCCCAACACTGGGGGAAAGAGGATTCAGTAAACAACACTGAACCTCGAGGGCAGGTGAAGGAAGCAGATGTGGGCAATGAATCCCCATCTGGTCTCTCTTGAGCCAGGGGTAGAGTGGGAAGGGAAGGGTGCTGGCCGTTGGGAAGGGCAGTTTGGGTGCTCAAAGCTTCCCTTGCACAAGGAGGTGAAGGGTATGGAGGTCACTGAGACACTGGCACAAAGCTCTGATAACCAGCAGAGAAGAGACACGCTTTCCCCAGACTACTCATGGGGAACCAGCGGCACTTGATCCGACTTCGACAAGGAGGATCTGCCTCCAGCAGGAGCTACACCCCTGACACCCAGCCAGCCTGTCTTTGAGACAGACACCCACAGCAACCAGCTCTGCACGCACAAAAGCCTTTCCCACCCAAGGATCTTAATGTGTTTTATCAAAAATTAGCTGGTTTTCCAAAACCCCCTGCGGAACAAGTCAGCATCATTCCCAGACAGATCAACAGAGGTGCGGAGCGGTTAAATGCTTTGCCTAGAGTTGCATACGAGCCAGCAGCATGAGCCACAGTGTCTGACTCCCAATCCATGCATTCTTGTCACGAGGCAATGTTTCATTTGAAAACAAGGCTGTTTCTGTTATACCTCCGCCGTAACTACAGCTGTGTTACTGCTAAGAGGTCTAACACCAATCGCTGGCCAGGAGTGGAGTCATCTGGATGACCAGACATTTGTTAATGAGATGCTGGGAACAGTTTTGTGCTGAGCAGCGAGACAAGCGTGGAAAAAAAAAGAACGGCAGCAGCTCAGCGCAGACCTCAACAAAGCCCTGCATCGACAGCAACCTGCTCCCAGAGCCCCTTCGGGCTGCCAGCTCACCACATGGGACTGGCATATGTGAACCTGGAGGTGAAGCACAGAGGGGAAAAGGCAGCTGAGATCTTTCAGAAGAAAAGAAAACGTAAATATTCACAAAGGCTGCTACTAGGATCCTGTAAACACAGCTCAGCCAGTCCCTACACACTATGAAAGTGGAAGAGACATCTGGGAGGCCCTCCCTTTGCCCTGCTCCCCCAGACACTGCATCCACGTGTGGCCCTGACCATCCCCAGCCCTGTGTGAAGCCCAGGCCCGAAATGAGGGCAGCAGGGACACCGAGCATGCCTGCGCCAGTCACACAGCACTGCCTGCAGTATCGGGACTGGAGGTCAATGTGACCCCCCGGACCTGGGAGCACGCCAAGGAAACGTGCTATCCAAGGCGGAGGGGTCTCGGAGCTTCTCCACATCCCCAGCTTCACCCCCCTGATCCCCATCAGCACCCTGAGCAAGCCCGGGATGGGGTGGGGAAGGGGCTCTGGGGACACGGGGAGGGGAAGGGGCTCTGGGGACAGCACATTCGCAGGTGCAAATGCTCCAGAGACCCAGCTCTAACTGTTATGCAAATGATGACCTCCAGGGAAGCAGCTGCTGATCTCCATGACAATGGCAGGGAATGCCACCCGCCCTGCTGCCTCTCCTGCCTCTCCTGCCCGGGTGCTGCAGGCGTGCTGGGGTGCTGCCCCTGCCCAAGCTGCAGGGCTCTGCGTGCACAGAAACCTGCGATCCTGCGGGATGCAGCCATAAATTCAAAAGGGTTAATTAAATAAGCACATCCCCACCTCCCCACACACGTTGGGCTGCAACCTGCGGGGAGGCTGCCCATGGGGCCACAGCCCAAAGCCCAACAAACCTGCGGGGGCTTCAGCCTAGCGAGGGCCAGAGCCAGCTCCTTTCTAACCAGAAACAAACCCTCACTAGCACATTCCAGCCCTAATCCTCGTTGTGGCAGCCTCCTGTCAAACTGGTTTCATCACCAGCTCCAGGAAACCTGCAATAACCCCACACCATTCAGTACAATTTCAGCATTTTCCAAATAGATGAAAGGGGCCCCGGTGACAGCTGTAACCCCCATCCCTGCCCTGGGAGACTGCTGCGCACAGCACGAGATGGAGAGAAGGGAATTGCGCTCTCCGTTCCAGAAATCTGCTGAAACATTCATGTGTATTAAAGCAGGAGATAGTGCGAATGACTAATCTACTTGCATCCATCTTTCATCAGTGTTTCTCCCAGAACTAAGCAGGCTGAGGGCTCCCGAAGGTGCTGAAGCCCCGGCCGGCGTCGGGCGAGCTCGGCAGCAGAACGGCTGGCAGGCGACAAGGCTCCAGTACAAAGGCACAGCGAAGAACACATTGGCTGAGCCGGATCCACTCAAGAGATTAGCACCTGCTGGGAATGGGATTGTTTTCCAAAGGGCATTAAGTGGAATAGTCCGAGGAAAGACGGTCTCTCTGATGCTTCTCCCCACCGGACAGATGGTGTCTGAGCCCCGGCAGGCAGAGCAGCCTGCCTGCCTGCCCGCCTTTGTGCGAGGGGTGCACTCGGGGGGCAGGGGAAGACTCCCGCTTTAATTTCACGGTTATCTGCTGCCTGCAGTGCCAGGGAGCTCGAGCGCCGTGGCCAGCTCGCTGCACTGGACAAACACCTCGGCAGGGTCTCCCGCACCCGAGGAACAAAGCTCAATTTTCACCTTGTCATTGCTTTTCCCAGACGTCACAGCTCCTGTGCAATAGGGCCCTTGTGTAACTATGGGGAAACCTGCACTGAGGAGATGTGCCATGCTCACGTGTGCCTGGCTGCAGAGCCACGTTTCCTCCTATCCAGAGGCCAAGTCATGCGATGCTGATGGATCTCTCCAGCTTTCAACTGTACCACGAGCCTTACCCAAACCCCCACTGCAGGGAACGGCAGCATTACCAGAGCCCAAGGGAGCAAGGCTGGATGCAGAGACAGTCCCCATGGGAGACAGGTCCTGGGGAAGGGCTGCCCGGTTCTCTTGCCTCAAGCCACTTGTCCTCCAGCATCCTGGAGGAGTGCCGGCCAAGCCTCACCCCTTCCCGCTTCAGTCCCAGCACCTCATGAGACTGCTGTAATTCTTACATGCCACTTGAATGAAAAAGGGGAAAGGGTGGAGGTGCAGGAAGAGGAGGAAGATGTGCTCATTCTGTTTTCACTTCCTGTTACTCCACATGAAATCTCAAATGATTCAGGCCACGAAGTCCCTTTTGGCAAAATCCTTGCTGACTTGAGGGCAGGAAGCAGGGTAGGCAGCTGATGCAGCAAATGTGGGAGAGAGCGGAGCAGCACAAGAAGCTCTGCCCTGGGCTCCTCCATACGTGTTGTTGCATGAAATAATCACTGGCTGGTGCACTGGAAGCTTCTAAATGAGGTCAGTTGCTCTAATAAAAGATATTAGCTCTCTGGCAAGTTTAATACGCTGGTGAGCCATGCCATTATGGGATGGAAGCACTTGCAACACTGCTATGATGGCTGATTTACAGGTAGCAAAACCTCATTTTCTCCATACATAAGTCATATGTCACCCAGACACTACCCAGGGCCACATACACGCCCAGCTCCCACATCCCAGCCCAAACCCTGAGCCACGAGTCACACACACAGAGTAATGTCACGTACTGCTGCCAGCCGTGCTCCTTGCACAACGCTCATGCGCCTTCCTCAACCTCAATGACGGCAAAAAAGAGATGTGCAAACAGGACTAGAATCGTTTGGAGAACTAATGAAGTGATGCAGACAGCTGTCCCGCTCCACCTGAGCGTGGCATTAGCTGCATTCAAATCAAACCAGCTCTGTGCCAGCCTAGGTCTCTTCTTTGAGCTTCCCAAAGAGCCCTTCACCCTCCAGTAGAGAAGAAAACCCTTCCATGCTCCATCGGGAAGCAGCCAGCTCCAGCAGCTCTCTCCCCTCGGGCACACAGTCCTGCCCCCAACAGACAGGTCCCTGCAGGGCTCTGCCCATCGACCCCTCGCACACCACCCACCATGAGCAGCTCCTGCTCCAAGCCCTGCCTGCTGCCAAGATGTCACGTTTTGGAGTATTTGATTTCACTCTTAAGAGCACCTGGCTGGCAGCGGTACAGGCAGGGAGAACCTGCCTGCTCTTTGTTCTCGGCCAGGTGGAGCACGGAGCAGACAACACCTGCCTTGGTTTCCCCATGAGCTCAGGACCGGGGCTGCAAGCTGGGGAGCTCCAGGTCCATCCTAGATCAGGAGCAGGGGCAGAAAGGCTAAGCCCAGCCCCTCTCCCACCGGAGGCTCCTCATCTCCAGGGCTCATCTCCCCAAGCAGGATACCCACGCCAGAAGCTAGCTACTAATTGGATCTACTTAAATCAGAAGCTATGTCTGCAGACACAGCTGAAACACAAGCTTGAGCAGGAAGGAGGATAATGCAATAAATTCAAGCAGCTCTCCCCAGGGGAATCGCACAGACCCCTGTAACTTCCCTCTTCGCAGATACAGCCTATTACCCTTCCCTGGGCATGCTGTGTAAATGCAGGGGTAAGCAGTGGCTGAGAGAGTAACCAGCCCCAAACCTACTGAAACGCCATGCTCACCCAGCTCCCTGCTCCCAGTAGCAGAGGGAAGGCAGACCACTTACAGCACGACATTCAAACAGTCCCCGTGGCCACGGGAGGCTCTCTGGTTAATGCTCCGAATCCCGTTCCTCCCTCCCTCGCTACCCCGGAGGCAGGCAGCAGCGCTGAGTGCACTGGGTTTCCCATTAAAGAGATCCTGAGAGACAGCACTGGGCTGGTACACGTGAGCACGTGTCCGAGAGAAGACACGGGCGGCTGGAGAGATGCTGGCTGCACGGAGGAGCTGCAGCGGGCGTTCCCGCCTGCAGGCAGTCCTTCCCAGCACTGCTCAGCCCTCGGATTCTTTTTTTTGTTAACTAAATTAAACATGAGGATAAAATAAGCAAAATACCTAAAAATAAAAAATAAAGCGAGCATTTCTACAGCACAACTAGGTCACAGCTCCCCAGCATGCGAGTCGTGGCAGCCACGGCTCAGCCCCTCAAGCCTCCCGGGTTCAAAACTGACATCTCTCTTAAAAGGCTGTCTCCCGAAACCCACACCTGCTCCCCGGTAAGCCCAGCTGGAGCCATCTGCTAACGGCTCTGCCTCCCGCAGCCCTCTGCCCCCTCGCTCCGCTGGGCTGTTCTGCTTCTGTGGCAAAGAGTAACCCTTCTCCACACCTGAACGCTGCGAGGGCCAGCCCACACCCTGGAGCTGCCCCCATGCACCCAGCAAAGCCATCACATCCCCCATCCATGGGCGCACTGCAGGGAACGCTCTCGCACGCCTCTAGAAAGCACGTCCCCTTAACTTAAGCCCTTGGCATTCCAAGGGCAATTAGGAGCCGGACTTGAGAGAGATCTTGCACCCCTCTGTGCGTCCTTCCACGTGGGGGGAGTACGGAGGAGGAACGGTTTCCCTATCCAAGGCCAGGGCAGCAAATCAAGGAGTGCCCTGGCACCGAGGGACACGGCTTCCCTTTCATGCCTCCATTATCCGCGTTAATCTTTAGTTGCTCAGAACAATAGCGTTTAAGGGTAACATCCCTCTCGGGAGGGTGGAGGAGGAGGAGGAGGAGAGGTTTGCTGCTTTCCTGCCATGCAAAGGCAAAGCCACCCCGCAGAGCATACCTTCGCACTGAATCAGCCAGCAGGTAGGTCAACATCCCGACTGCCATCGGGGTCACCAGAGGGGAGACAGCAGCCATCCCCAGCCCCCTTCTGCTCCCATGGCAGAAGCCACCATTAATCCCTCTCCTCTTGGTTCAGCAGGTCTGCAACGCTTCTACAACTGATATCCATCCCTTCCCTTCCCCCAGCTCCTCCTGGGAATACTCCAGCTTTACAGCTAGTGGGGAAAGAGCTGCTAGAGAAATACTCCTTATAATGTCAAGATGGGACTGTGCTTACAGCCATCAGCAGCTTGGTAAAAATCAAAGGCGAGAAGCTTAAGCAAAGGCCTCGAAGCATTGCACCACCATTCAGCCTGTACCCGCTGTGGGCTGCAGGCATGTCGCTGCTCCCCGGGGTAAACCACGTACACAAAGCATACGGAAGCCGGGAGGAAATCAGGTGCAGCACCCCAAACACGTACAGAAAGCTGCAGCTTCCACATGGGGCAAAAAGAGCACGCTGCTCCCTCCCACCTCATCTGCTGTGGTGGGACACTCCATTGCTGCTGAAATGGGGAGAGACCCCAGGCAGGGCTGGGGGGAACCCAGCTCCAGGTTCAGACAGGAGCAGGATGATCAAGAAGACTGACATTACCCAGAGCAGCTGTGAACACAGAGCAGCAAGAAACTAGTTTGTTAATTATTTCACAGGTCCTTTTTTAAATGACACTCCATTCTTCGGATTAAAGAACCAAATGAATCCAAGTTCCCAGTGGCTCCCCTGGGAGGGAAGGAAACGCTATCCCTTTTCCTGAAAGACCGCGGGGTTAAGTGGGCTGCTCTGAGCCACAGCCAGTGATGGGCAGGAACTTTGCCTTTCAGGCGCCTGCTCTAATCACAGATCTAAGGAACTTAATCAAACTGCACCACACACCGAGAGGCAGCAAGGAAAACAGGCAGGGCCCCAAGGAAGGAGAACAGTAAATGGGGCGAAGAGCAAAGCTCTGAAAACTCGCCTCTGTGTCGTTCTCGGTCTAGCGGCAGGAATGCTGCTGCGGGCCGGGCAGGAAGCTGCAGTGGAAGTCATTCCAATGGCATTTCCTGGAGAGCACTGCAGAAAAGCCTCCCAGGTCGCAGGCAGGACGAGAAGCTGCCAGGGATCTGCATGCTGAGCCCTGATCTCCAGCCGCCAGCGAGGATACAGCTACCTGGGACGGCTACGCCAGGCAGGACAGACCGAGCCAAGACCCTGCCGGCAGCGACTGTCAGGCAGGCAGTTCCCACAGCCAGAGAGGAACACCCTGTACTGCGAAGGGACACGAGGGACCCAGCTGGCAGGGGAAGAGTATTTTTTTCATCCCAAGCAGGTGATGACAATGGAGGCATCGTCTCAGCTGCAAGGGATCCAGACTGTAAAATAATTACAGAGGACAAAGTGGAAAGCGATAACCCAGCTAAGCTTCGCAGACCACTGGTTGGGATTCATCTCTAGGCAAAGCACAGCCTTGGCTGTCCACAGTCACTTCCTACAGCCAGCTCTGCTGCCTGTTGGCCAGGAAGTTAAACTGATGGCTGCGATCTCAAATTGGATTAGTGGTGCCGGGGCATCCCCGAAACCCAATGTGTTAACACTCAAAACAGAAGAGGTTTGGGAAACAGCGCTCACCCCAGAGGGAGCTGCGTTCCCCATTCGGTGCAATGCGCAGGTGTGCCCATTCCACACCTAGCAGGGTGCTCCTGTCTGAGTCTCAGGGCACAACAGCAGCAGAATTCAAACTTGCACTTATCTTACACTGCCCAAAAAGCTCAGACTGATAAAACATGAGGACCCTGGGGCACCCGGGATCAGCTAGATACTGTGGTGGTTGCAGGGAAGGCCTGTGCGCATTACCTGGGTGATGGCATAGGGCCAAAAAGCATTTCTGAAGAGCTGAAAATCAAAGGCTTGCCCTCAACCTGAAACCATTGAGAAGCTTGCAGCAAGAGCACAGGACGAAATCCCAGCTGCTCTCTTGTCATATGACACAGGCTGAGTCATTTCCTATTATTCAAGAAAAAAATTAAAAAGGTAGAAAATGAGTTTGCTATATTGACATCTTCTAAGGGTTTTCCCCAAACAGAACCACAAGCTGTCAGTCCACCGCAGAGCAACACAACAAATATGTCCCAGCACACCAAGCCCTGCATGGCCAGGGCCAGCCGAGAGCCTGGGATGCACAGAGCCAAGGTGGGAAGCAGTCAGTTCTCCTTCAGCCTAGCCCAGCTCGTTGGGATTCAGATGTCATAGACTGGTGACAAAGATGCCGTTTGCTTTCAGTCCTGGCCTGGCACAAACCCGTCCCGCTGGTCCCCACCACACCCCCTGCAAACAGGAAACCTCTTGCCTCTATGTCCACAGATCTATCTCCAAGCCCCCACAGAACACCCTCTTTAAACCCCACTCTGAACATAGATTTAACCTTGAAATAAAAGCTGTCATCCACTGGAGGGTCACAGCCAGGCAGGAACTACTGCTCACTTTCCTTTCTCAAACAGATTAAACACGGTCAGTACATCTCTGCCTGCCAGGCTCTCTCCCGCTCGCCCTGCGCTTCCCCCTCCTACATTCCCACTCATCAGATTTCTGCCCCCACGACTCCTGATCCCCACTGGGATCACTGTTTGAACTTCACAGCTAGTGGAATCTGGTCCTGGCCAAAACAACTGCTTCAGGAAAGCCTCCTCTTTGGTTTTGATGGCTCACCAAGGCAGCAGCTCTCTTCTGGCTGGTTATTAAATGGCCCCCTCGGGTTGTTCTTGTTTGTTTTCCCAGTGCCAGATTGCGGAGAGGAGGGCAAACCAAGGCAGGGACAGTAAACGTGACAAAATACACTCGCTACACTATGGAGCTAGATTTGCCATTTCTCTCTCGCCTAAAAAAATGGTTTCTCAAGAAAGCTGCTACAGCCCAGCACACAGCAGCCTACAGGGCCCTTCAAAGGCAACCTGCACCCCGCAGCCATCCTACGCTTGCCTTTGTTCCACTGGTGAGGAATGAAACAGAGCTTCCTACGCGACCAGGCTGTGCGATACCTGTGATGGAGCCACGCTCCTTCCCTCTTTCAGAGGGGCTTTCCAGGAAGAGAAGTGCTGCAGCGCTCTAAAACACAAACCACCTGGTCCCTGCCAAGCAGGCCTGCCAGAACTTGCATCTCTCTCACCAGGACCTGCCTGCTGCACCTCTCGGGAGAGCTTTGTTTGCATGGGACGGGCCCTAACAGCTCAGATGCACCAAACAGGCTCCCTGTGCAAACAGGGCGGCAGGAGAGGGACCGCTCCGCTCCGTCACAATAAGTGTAAGGTGGCACTGCCTTCCTTGCAGGGGAGAGCTGGCAGCAGGCCAGCAGTTCTCCCCCCTGCAGCTGGAGTCGCACGAAAGCAAAGCAGAGCATCTCCACGCAGGCCCCACGCGTGAGGCACTCGAGAGCTCTTATGGCTCCTGTGCTGCCGCTGCACCGCGCCATCCCTACGCTTGGTGCGGCACGGCTGTCCCCTGAGAAGGGACACGGTGAAACCTGAGCGTGGAGGAAAGCTACTGCTGAGACGTCAAACAAGCACTGGCTTGGGGTTTGCAACAGGCTGGCAGCAGCAACACTGCCCAGCCTTTTTTTTTGGTGGCTGGTGGGGTGGATCCTCCCCAACTATGGCCTTTACCACCCTGCCTGGCTCCCCTTCGGCTTCTGGCACAGCCCGGGCAGCAGCACAGCCTGAGTGGTGAAGTTAGATGCCCTGCTCAAGGTTAGAAAAAGACAGCAAGGCTGTTCCCCTGGGTGGGAAACATGGCTAACGGTGATCTTCAAAGCAAGAGCTGGTGGGCGGGTCAGATAGAGAGGAGTCCTGACCCTTCCGCAATCTGTTGAACAAATATTTGCTCCAAACAATGAATTTACAGACAGACACAAAAAAAATTGAAGAGTCTTAACCATGATGGCTGGGGGTGGGGAACAGAGGGAGGAGGTATTTCATTCCCGGCAAGCAGGGACCAGTGATTTTCCACCAGTGATTTAATCTAAATCCCCCAGAGAGTTCATTTACAAAAAATCAGATTGCATTATCGCCTAGGTCTCCAGGATACAGCCCAATCCGTCACTAACAGCAACTAGCTTGGAAACCTCAATTTGATCACTCAATTCCAAAACTAATCTGTGGCTTTAAAAGCCAAAGCCAGAGGGAGGGGGAAGGAACTCAGCATTTGGCCAGGGTTATCTGCAGGATGAGAGCGCTAATGGGCCAGATACAGCCTGATGAAATGGCCAGCAGATCCCGGGGTTATTAATCGAAACCAAGTCCGAGCAGCCCCACCCGGGTAGTGCCCCAGGGCGGCCCGCATTCCTGGAATTCCTGCACCCTGTGTGAACCTCCTTCCTCTCCCTCGGTGCACCCGCTTTCCCTCTTCTCCAGAGACCCCGACACCACCGGCCAGGCGCGAGGAGCTGGAGGGCTCTGCGGGGCTCCTGTACCTCTTCTCTGTCAGGAAGGTGCAGAGCACAACGCTGCGCTCAAAGGCTCCTGCCATCTCCTCCAGACGCAGGGGCCTGCTGACGGACTATGAGATGACCAGGGCTGAAAGGCCTTAGCTCACCAGCAAGGCAATTCCCCACCGTTTAGATGCTAACGCCTGACAGCATGAGCTCTTTCCAGTGGGCACCAGTAAAGGTTACACCAGCAGGGAATCACTAAGATGCAGAAGCAAAAAGAAAACTCAGACATCTGTAGGTCGTATACCTCCCGCTGGCAGTCCCAGGCAGCACCGCACAGCCGGACCCGGCATTTCAAGAATGCTTCCTGAAGAAATGCTTATTCATGTTAATACCTCACCATTGAAAGCTTGCAGGGTTTGCTGCTGGGGCAGCTGGGAGTATTGCTCCCTGCCAAGCAAGACGCAGCTGCAGGGTTA